>CM070676.1:22049148-22574993 GCA_036346265.1 Melocanna baccifera | reverse complement strand
TGAGAGGCATGGGAAGCGTAATCTCGGTGCCATAGCTCGGCAGCAACGTCTTGCAAGATGAGCTGGACTATGACACCATGGAGAAGGGGCGACGCAGGAGCTCAATAGCCTACACTTCTGAAGAAGAGATGAAGAGACGAGAGCACTCATTGAAGGTGCCCCCAGGGGCGTGCGGCCTCGAGACGGGGAAGTCGTAGTCTGCTTCTGGAGCTGAAAGACCCCTTGTTGAAGTGAATTGTCCAACATCCATCATCAGCCGGGGCGCTTAGGTCAGCTGGCGAAGGGAAACCGCACCGCAGTGCCACGTCCACCTCGTATTGACGAGGTGTTCGGCCTCGCGGTCGTCTCGGCGGCATTAGCCGCAGTTGGGAGCCCTCGTCGCTATCGGCGCTGGTAAAGGAGCACAGGAGGAAGCTAGGGTGGAGTGGGGGCTACGAGTTCAAGAGGGGAAGTTGTAGGGGCACGAAGGTTTGAGAAGGCGAGTGGTGCTTTACTTAGTCACTCGCCCTTTTAAAGAGCCCCGGAAACAAGACCCCGTCAATTGCGCCTCAAGCGTCCCATCAGCCATCCCAGATGCATGTAATGCAACAGTACCGTCCCGCCTCAAGTACAGGATTTCGCCAATTATGCTTCACGTGTTCCCCTATCTTGGGGGCCCGTGAAGCAACGGCGGAGAAGCGATGCCCCCCAAGCTGCATGGTGACATGTGCAAAGCTCCATGAATTCCGCTTCAGATGTCCCGTCAATATCCAAAATGCGGGGCGGTCATGCGTGAAGTCCCGCATAGACCGTGAAGGCGGGGAGCTGCGGGCTAGGTTCGTAATCTCTCAAACCTACTTTGTCATTATCTTATCGAAGGTAGGGGACGGGCGCTCGCGCGTTATTTTGACTAGGCGCGGCTCGCGCCACCACCGGGGTAGGGGCGGGCGCTCGCGCGTTTACTTCGACTGGCGCCGATGCACCGCCACCGCCGAAGGGTTGGGGCGGAGTGCTCACGTGTCTCGCCGACTGGCGCCCGCTCCGCGCCACCACTTCGGTAGGGGCGGGACGGAAGCGGCGTTGCCCGACTGGCGCCGGCTCAACTACCACCGCTCGGCGGGTAGGGGCGGAGTGCTCGCCGCGTCTGCCGACTAGGCTCCACTCCGCCACTACTCGAAGGTAGGGCGGAGCGCTCGCGCGTCTGCTCGACTGGCGCTAGCTCGCGCCACCACTTGAAGGGTAGGGGCGGGCGCTCGCGCGTTACTTCTACTAGCGCGGCTCGCCGCCACCACTTGAAGGTAGGGGACGAAGCGCTCGCGCGTCTACGCCCGACTGGCGCCAACTCCGCTACCACCACTTGAAGGTAGGGGCGGAGGGCTCGTCGCGTCATCGCCCGACTAGGCGCGGCTCGCCGCCACCACTTCAAGGTAGAGGGCGGTGCTCGTCGCGTCTACTTGGCTAGGCGCGGCTCACTTGCCACCACTTTGAAGGGTAGGGGACGGAGCGCTCGCGTGTCTACTTTCGACTAGACGCCAGCTCCGCTACCACCACTTCGAAGGGTTGGGGATGGAGCGCTCGCACGTTTACTTCGACTAGGCACCAGTTCCGCTGCCACCACTTTGAAGGGTAGGAGACAGAGCGCTCATGCGTCTACTTCGACTAGGCACCAGCTCCGCTGCCACCACTTCGAAGGATAGCGGATGGAGCGCACACATGTCTGCTTCGACTACTGTGAGAGTAGAGGGGCCAAACCTCACGAACATAACAGCATGCCGGTCAGAACATGGGGAACCATTCCCGCTTTATTCATGGAACAGGACGCGCAGGTTACAACACACACCGACACACAAGAACTCCAGTGTCACACCTGCCTCGAGCCGTCGGCGCCACCTTCATCGTGCTGTGGAACTTCATCCAACCATTGGCCGAAGTTCCCCTCGCCGTACATGGTCCGCCGTAGCTCTACCTTCGCCGTGGCCCCGGACAGCGGGGCCGCACGGCACGCACGGCACCGGACATCACTCCGGCCTCAGCCGGCATCTCCATTTGCGGGTCAGCTAGTTCGTCGACATGTTGGCAGCCCTAGTGCCGGAGAAGCACACATGGTAGGCTGAGAGATGCAGCAAGTCGGCTCTTCTCCTCTTCCAACATAGCAACTTGCCGGAGCAGACCGTCCTACTCCACCACTGCCGCCTACCGCACTGCCGCCATGACCTCCTCGACGTCTAAGAAGGCCCCCGCACGCTCCGCCTCCAGGCGGCGAATGCGGTTATTTTTAGAGGAATGTACCTCCTCGGCTGCATGAAGAGCCCCTTCGGCGACGCGCAGTCGGTCCTCTAACGCTTTCCGCTCGCCAGCGTGAGCACTGCAATGCGGCCAAGGGCAAGGGTCTGCATGATAAAGTGGTTAGTAGACCTCCAAAGGATCGCACGCCACTCAGGGTCAGATACTCACCCTCATTTCTGAGACCTCCAGCACTCTCCCAAGGAGTTCCGACCCATAGGCCTGCAGCACCTGGCGGTCTAGATTCATGGCCACACTATCCGCGACCCCCTGCCACGCTCCCAGCACCTCCGGTCAAGGGACGAAATCTGTTAGGCTTGGGCGCGTGGCATCCACAGCGATAGCTTCGGCGGCGTCGGATGTCCTCGAAGAACATCCCGCGCTCTGAAGATTGCCCACGCCCGGGGAGGCATGCCGCTGCAAGAGGACGTAGCGATTAGAGCCCTGCGATCGCACCACAGGATCATACCAAGCAATGTGAGTTTACCTTCGACAGCAGCCGGTGGACTCCGTCGGGGCACCCCTTTAGCCTCACAAGAAACAGCAGGGATACCTGCGTCCCCCGACGAGACCGGCCCTTCAAACCGGGGGGCCTCTATGTTGGAGCCTAGTTCCAGCAGGCCCCTGCACCCCGGCAGCCGCAGACCCGGAGGGGGCTGCGGGGACGGCGGGGTAAGGGTAATCAGTGTTGGAATCGGAGTCACATAGGGCCCCGACCTTGCTTGCCACAGCGAACCCTCTCTCCGAGCGAAGGGGCGATAGCGTGCGTGGCCATTTCGCCTTCGAGGAGCAAGGCGGCGACCCCGCCTCGGTAGCTACCATAGGTGGGAGCTCCGCCCAAGTAACCGCCGCAGGCAAGGACTTCACTCCAGCATCCTTCACGGGCGACGACTCCGCCTTAACGCCAGCCGGCGGCGAAGAAGCTTCCTCCTCCCGGTCGCCCACGCTGCACCCCTCATCCCCGCCACTGTCCACGGGCCCCTCTCTGCCCTCGGTATCCGCATCTACCTTCAAATCAGCATACTTTGCCAAGTCGGAGTCCACATCTGCTGCACCATCGGCAGCAGCAAGGCCGACGCGAGCAGCCACCGGTGTACCAAGTCTGGCTACGGAGGACTGAGCACCCCCAGCGAGACGATAATCCTTTCCCCTTGGCACCGCGGCGAGGTTGACTCGGGGCCGGAGTATCGCGCTCTGGCACTCTATGCCCAAGGCCTCGCACACACGGTTTATCCGCCCTAGACCTGCCTCTGCGGTCGCAGTTATGCGCAGGGTGTGTTCCCTGGCCGTATACGGTCCGAGAAACGCGCCCACCGCATGCTCCACGCCCTCAGCGTAGTACACAATGGTGGCAAGGGGCGAGATTTAAAACAAAAGGCCCGATGGACAGTAGGGGAACACTAAGGCTCCGCCAAAACTTACATGGATCGGAGGGTCTCGGCAGCGAAGACACGGACGGTCGGACGTTGTCGCGACGAAGCCCCCTAGACGCGACACGCCATTCAGCAGCAAGCGGTGCCACGCTATACATGACGAACTCCACAATGAGGTCGCGCATGTTGAAGCGGGCGGCGATCCCCACAAGCCTCCGTACCCTTCGCCGGTCGTCCGTATCTATCGGCGTGCCGGGTGTGGTATTGAACACCATCGGCCGCTCGGAACACTCGAGGCTGCTACCACTCGTCACACGGTGGTAAAACCACCGCCTCATCCACTTCGGCTCCTACTTCGCCCGAGTCGAGTTCGCAGGGAAGATCTTCCCACACCGGGACCGAAGGACGAAGTTGACGCTGCCGAAGTTGGAGAACGTCCCGTCTCTCCGCTCCTTTGGCTGACACCGTGCATCATGGAGAAATGCGAACATCGACACGCTGGGCTAGCAGGCTTCCGTACGCAATGCCCAGCTATACACAGTAAGACAGGCTATCACGTTCGGAGTCATCTATGTCAGCTCAAGCCCAAAGGTCCGTAAGACATCCCCGACAATCATGGCGACTGGGATGCGCAGCCCGGCTTTGAAGTAGGCGACGAAGACGATCGCCTCTGACTTCTTCGAGTACGGTTCGGTTCGCGCGCTCGCGAGCGGCCGCCTCCGTGATCCGACAGCCTTCCCGCAGCGTGCGAGCGCCGCGAATCGCCTTCTCCGTCACGAGGCTTCAACCCAAGACACGGGAGCACGGACCTTCTATTTTCTCCGTCACCACCCATCGTTTGTCCACCAGCGTGGAGTTGCGCCCTTCGAGTGTGTATTCCACCTCGAGCGGCGATGACCGCTGGAAGAAAGCGCCGCTGCCGGCCTCCTGAGCATGTTCTTCGTCGTGTGCCATCGTTCTCCGCGAGCTACACGACGACGGGAGAAGCAAGGTGGCAACGAAGGCAGGAGAGCGGGGCGTAGGAAAAGAGACCGGAAGGCGTGAAGAGAGCGTACGCGCGGTACCACAGGGGATATTTAAAGCCCTTGCATCTCCCACACCACCGGTAAAGGTAATCGGCGGGCGATGAACCGCTCGCCTCCCTACAATCGGCGGCGGCAGCACAACCGCCACACGCGTGCGTGCTGTCACCAAAGCGATCGTATAAGTGGCTCGACAACGCACAACGCGCAACGCGCCCGCCACGTGTCCACTCCCTCGGGAGTAAATGCAGTTCACACGACGTGCCGTATCCTATTGCCGCGCGACAGCACAACCCTCAGGGCCATCGACGCACTAACAGCAGCCCACGGACCGGTCAATCTCGACAGCAACTTCTGCGGGGTTTCCATCTCCACAGGCCAACTCCGGCCCCAACTTCGGCCCCGTCCTCAAGAAGATACTTCACCACAAACCCACACGCCTGGGCGGCAAGCTCAAACATGCCTTGGGACGACCTTGGTACCTACTTCGGCTTGTCTGTTGGCGGTCCAACCGTGCCCTCAACCCAGCCTCGGGCACAAGGGACAGCACAGGTCGGGTCTTATCTTTGCAAAGCCCCCCCTCTCGGTGGGCCAAGTCCAGAGACGTCCGAACACCAGCCAAGGTGACCCTCCGACCTCAGGCTCACACGAAGACTCCGAAGTTCGACCAGTGGGAGGTGAGGCGTCGCGGTCAAAGTAGGCACGTAGAGCGCCTGCCAAGCTACCAGGCAACGCATGACGCGCCGACAACATCCTGCCGCACGTCCTATCTCTCTCGGGAAGGGACGTTGGGTCGCGGTTGTGCGACCGCTGACAGCCCACGACGCGCCAACCGTGCCACGCCCCTGTACCTCTACCTCGGGACAGCGCGTACGGCTGCACCAGAGTACTAGGCGCGATTCGCGCCGCTATTAAGACGCCTCCCCTGAACTATGGAGCTGTCGGGACATGACGACTCTGGACCAGGGGAGTCCCCGGCGTCGCACCCAAAGTGTGCAAACACCTTCGGCTAAGTAAGACGACTCCGCTAGAAACGGTGGTGCCGCGAAGGATGGTCAAGACCAGGGACGACTTCGGCACCTCGACTCACTCCGTGTCTTCGGCATAAAGCGGGGGCGCACTAGCAACTGCATTTCCATCTAACAGCTCACAGGTCGCAGGGATGGAGGGGGCCAAAAGGCTTGGCAACATGGTTTCGGCCCGTGAAGCCCTTCACTATGAGAGGCTCCTGTTGTAGGGGTGGCCCCCACCTAAGTCCAGCAGGCCTGTTAGAAGGTTGTAAGCCCCAAGTGAGACATGTATAATGACCTGAATGCCCTTGTAAGGGATATTTGGGTGAAAAGGTATAACTGTAAAAACACTCCCTACGAGGATGTACATATATATGCGATACCAGCCCTGGGAGTGAGGAGAGCATTGCTCACCTAACTCTCCACTACCATACTCTTTATCTCTGTTTGGTCTGTAACCACAACAGGTACGAATATTGTCGAATACAAATATGAACATTTTCGAATATAAATTTTACTTACCATATTCGTGTTTTCTCATATACGAATATCGGATAAAACGGATTATCTGTTACCGTTTCCTACCCCTACTCACGGCTATCTAAAAGGAGAAATAGTGCAAAGAACCGGTCAAGGAATGCCTAAGGGAAGGAAATCTGGACTTCTCTGTCGTTCGCGCCGGTGATGAACATGGTGGAGCAGCAGTTCCACCGCTCAAATCAAGATTCAACCGGAGAAGAAGAAGCAATCAAAGGTTAGGGAACTCACTAAGTTGATTTGTCGAACAAGACAAAGGAGAGTCAAAGGAGGTCGATGCGGCTGCTGCCAACGATCGGCGCTAAAGCACGCGTGCCGTTGGTGCCTCCAATGCCACCGTCGCCTCAAGGCTCCCATGCCGTCTGAGCCCTCCTGAGCCGCACGAGCACAAGCGTGTTAGGGCTAGAGACTTTCAGTCTCCAACCTTATCTCATTGCTATGTCCCAATGACTAAGAATGTCTCCAGTCTTATCTCATTACCGTGTCCCAATGATTAGTGGGACCCACCTTTCTTCCTTTTCTCCTTAGCCTTCATCCTTATTTCATTGCCATGTCCTACTGACCGGTGGGACCCACCTTTCCTCTTTTTTCCCCCTTTTTCTCAAAGTGAGAATTACCAAATAGCCCTCAAAAACCAACACCATTCACCCCGAGCAAATATGCAGTTGCCGCCTGCTACTTAGGCAAATATGGCGTTGGAACCTGTGTTAGAAACGTTTAGCAAAAATAAAAAGCTGGTGCATCGATCGGCACTAGATTTCTTTTTTCTTAAGTAAACTTTAGCAACAGCTTATTTGATTTTGTTCCTATGAAAATAAAAGGCGAGTCGCACCAATGGACGTCTCGAGAGCCGGTTCCAAATACTAGTGTCATGTTCAAACATGCCGCATGATCTTTTCGTAAAGAAGACCACCTCTGATCCTAGTACTCCATTCCAGTGAGCTACTACACCACATGAAACAGCGGAACTGCGGATTTTTCTAAAAAGAAAAGCACAAAACCCCCATTAATTAATTTAATTAAAAGGAAAAGAGAGAGAAACAACACCTGGCCCCACTTGTCAGACCGGCTCGTACCTTCCTTTGCCCCGATTCCAATTCCTTGCTTCCCTCGTCGGCCATCCCAGTTCCTACACCGCCACAAAGAAAAGAACAGAAAAATGATGGGAAGCACAAAGAAAAGCGAAAAAGCGAGCTCCTCCACACACACAGTCCCCTCCTCGGCATCTACAGCTCTCAAGAAGATGCCTTGGCCCCCTCCGCTCCCTTCCCTTAACTTCCCTTCCTCAACACCAACACAAGCGCCACCGTCTCTCAAGCCGGCCACCTCCATCGCGAGCGCAACCGCGCCCACGTCGTCCGCGGGGAGGCGGCATGTCGAGCGGCGGCGAGATGTCGGGCCCGTCGCTGCAGCCTGGCATCTCGCGGGCGCTCACCATGCGGCTGGAGGGCTACTCCGGCGAGGAGGGCGGGCATCCCATCATGGAGGAGAGCGAGCTCGTGCCCTCCTCCCTCGCGCCCATCGTCCCCATCCTCCGCGCCGCCAACGAGATCGAGGGCGAGAACCCGCGCGTCGCGTACCTCTGTGCGTACTAGTACATTCTACACGCATCGAGTAGTAATTAGACTTATTGCATACACACGCATGCACGCTCTTTCTACCTCTGCTCTCACCTGGCTGGCGGAGCCAGAAAAGTTTTTGAGCTCAGACACACCACGGTGGTGCGCACCCCGCGGCCCAGCGCCCGCGCGCGGCGTGCCGCTCCTTGCCACCCGCTTCTCGCCGCGACTTTTGCCTGCCCGGGCTAGCTCGCTCCCATGACGTCTGCCGGCGGCGGGACGATCCCGGGCAGTTGCTCAGGCTCGCCGGACGGTGGCTCCGTCAGCTTACTACTATCTGCTTCATTGACAATATTTTTTTGAGCAAGTAAACAGAGCATCACATTCACGTTTCACAGCTAGTAAATAAAAACGGCATTCCGAAAGGGTACCCGAATACAAAATTATAATTTATTTCTACTTAGCTATAACTATGTTATCAAGGCGTCGCCTAGACGACGCCTAGGCGTCCTGGCATTTCAAGGTGGACGCCAGGGACTGTCGCCTAGTTTTTAAAAGTTAGGCGGTCGACTAGAGCTTCTAAGCGTCTAGGCGTGGAGATGCGGCGCTCGCCTAGAGTAGAAGCTGTTAAAAGGGGTGGGATATAGAAGGGAGTGAGAGAGAACCGGCATCCTGACTCCTGAGTCGGTCGTGCGCCTCGCCGCCTCGTGCCGCTCGTGCGCCTCGCCGCCTCCGGATCCGGCGTCGTCGCTCGTCCCCGCCTCCGGATCTGGCGTCTTCGCTCGTCCCCGCCTTCAGATCTGGCGTCTTCACTCGTCCCCGGCTCTCCGCCGCCTCGGCCCTCTGCCCCGACTCCGCGCCTCCACACCGTCGCACCTCCGGCCCTCCACCCCGATTCCTCGCCTCCGCCTTGGCCAGCGGCCTCCCAGCGCTGCGCTTGGTAGCGAGAGAGAGAGAGAGAACCTGGGAGGAATATTGAAGGAGGCGGCGACTGCTCCAAAAGGAATGGGTTGGCCTCCTTTTTATACCCTTAAGCTTAGGGTTAAGGCCCAATGAGTTCTTTGGCCCAAAACTACAAGAAGGAGGCGGAGCAATAGCAGAATAAACTTCAAAGTTCTTTTTTCTACAAATCTGAGCGTTACACCCTACCATCGTCTAATCATCGCCTAGACGCCCGCCTAGGCGTCCTGGCACCTCCGGAGCGCCTCGCCTCGCCTTGTTGCCGTGACAACATAGAGCTATAACTTTTGTTTTGCTAAAATTGACAAATAAGAAGAAGCTTGTGTATGTTTATCAATTATCATGTCGCTTCGTTGATCAACAATTATTTTTTTATGCATGTACCTCTGTTTTTCCTCCTCTGTTTTTTGGTGCTTGCTCAACTAGGTCGTTTCGCTGCGTTCGAGAAGGCTCACACTATGGATCCAAACTCAAGTGGACGTGGTGTTCGGCAATTCAAAACGTACCTGTTGCATAGGCTGGAAAAGGTATGCATATGCTTGATGCTCAACAGTCAATGCCATAAGGCCCATAACTGAACTATCTACTTATCAACGACAAAAAATGGAGAATTATGTTGACCTTGGCGTCATGATAAATTTGACTGGCCTAGTAATCTTATTAAAGAAGATTAGAACAAGTTATGTCATGATAAATTTGACTGGCCAAGTAATCTTATTAAAGAGGATTAGCACAGGTTACTTTTTCATATTGATTCCTTTGGTCAAGTTATTGACCCTAACACAAACATGCGGCATCGAAACCCTGGTTTAAGCGGACTATAGAGGATTTTGCCAACTAGTTTTTACAATTTTACCATGTAGCCAAAGGACTCAGAACTAGTGTTTCTAAAATTGGTTCGAAACCAGGTACTATTTGGTGGCCTGTTCTTTGCATTTAGTCACTGGTGGTAGTCTTGGTACTAGCTGAGACAATGTTTCCAGTAAAAGTGGCATTTAGTTATTCATGCAGAAACCAAGTAATCTCCGTTAGTTTCTGACAAAACTTTGTGGAGTGAGAAGTTATATAATTTCCATTTTTTAAAAGAATAATCTGAAATTGGGTGCTCATGTATAAGAGTAATATAAAACTCAAAAAGAATTGTTGAGGGTTGTTCGTAACTCAGATTAAAGAGCCTCAGTATGTTAATTACTCCTGCTGGCTTTCAAAAGCAGTAATACATGTTCCTCCACATGTTTGATGTTTGTTATTGGACAGGATGAACTAGAGACACAGCGCAGTCTAGCGTCAACTGATGCAAAAGAGATTCAAAAGTTCTATGCGCAGTATTGTAGACAAAATCTTGAGGAGGGTCTTCAAACGAGAAAACCGTAAGACTGACCAGCGTTTCATAGAATTGGCAATCTTTTATTGTACAAATTGTCATCCTTAAGCTATATTCACTTATTATTATTATTATTATTATTATTATTATTATTATTATTATTATTATTATTATTATTATTATTATTATTATTATTATTGAATGATATAGGGATGAGATGGCTAGATCCTATCAGATTGCGTCCGTCCTATATGATGTGCTAAAAACAGTGACGCCTGAAACATCTCACCATGAGGTTCTACATCCAGCACTTACAAATACTTGCAAGATACTATTTCATCTTCTCCACTTTCTACGCGTCATGAAATATGATAACTTGGAAGGATTGTTTTGCAGTTTGCTAAGTATGCTGAAGAGATTGAAAAGGAGAAAGCCTCCTATTCACCCTACAACATTCTACCCCTTAATATTTCTGGTCCCACACAACCAGTAATGGAAATTCCTGAGGTCATATACCTTCAATTTCATTTGGACAGCTTTCGTAAATACGACATGTAGTATGAATGATCTTCTTGTTCTGTGAAAACTGCAGATAAAAGCAGCAGTGGATCTTCTTCGCACGATAGAGAACCTTCCAAAGCCAAGGCCGGATCCGACTTACATGTCTGATGAGATAAATAGTCCTTTTGTTCGTGATTTGCTTGATTGGCTGTGGCACACATTTGGATTTCAGGTGCAAACTAAACTAACACTTAATTCATTTGTAGACTATATGCCCTGCTCAGCTACGCGATGAAAAGCCGCGAATTGCACTGAAGCAGCGACGAAAACACTATAGTAATTTTGTCTTTATTTTTTTTAGTATTTTTGTGTTTTGTTTTTTTCCCATATTCCTTTGCATCGACCGCTCTAGATTAGTGTGCCGCTTTGATTTTTACATTTTTTTAGATTTAATTATGCCTAATAAGCCAACTTAACTACAGTAAAAAATAAGGCAGCTACAGTAAAATTTCAGCAAAAGTCATCGCTATTCCGAACGCTACCTAAGTCTATTAACATACCTAATCCAAATCTCTCATGACTGCTTGATCAGGAAATTTCTAATTTTCCATTTTTTTATTGTGATGACATATTTCCATCTTTTAGACATGTTTTCTAAACCAATTCTAGAGACCAGCTTTCAAATTTTAGTAGTTTCAGTACTTAATTTGGTATGTAATCCAGAAATTTAATGCTTATGTCAATGAAAACATACACCGTGGGGTTATATCATATAAGTATTTATTTTTAACTCAAAGTAAAGACATCTGCTATGTATATAATTGGACTTCAGCTATTGCTGAATTGTGCTATAAATAATAATATACAAAATGGCAGGTTAACTAAATTTATTTATTTATTTTATTATACCTATAGTTCGTGTACTTAATGGGAAAATGATTTGTTAACTCTACTGTGCTCTAGTTACAAAGTAGTATGGTGGTTTTCTAGTTGGGTGGCTAGACGCACAATGTTCTCTGTGAATGTGTTCTTTGTTGTTTGTTTAGCGTTTCATACTACGTTTTGTTTCATTGTTGTAGAAAGGCAATGTGGAGAATCAAAAGGAGCATTTGATTTTACTGCTTGCCAACATTGATATGAGAAAACGGGATAATGCCCACCAGGGTGAAAGACACAGTCACATGGTAAATCTTTTCTTTGAAACTTCTCTTTTTTATTTCACTACTATTTAATCAATTCAACATCTTGGAGCCCTTCTGCATATGATTCTCAGCTCCTATAAATTTATCAATGTTAAACTGATTCATGAACTTCTAATAGATACATAATAGTACAGTGATGTACTTGATGGAGAAAATATTTGAAAATTACATTTCTTGGTGCCGATATCTGCATTTGGAGTCAAACATCAAGTAAGTAATATAACAGTTTGTTGCACATCTGGTGCTCAAAATCATCAACCTTGTTAATCATAAAGAGTTTTCACATTGCAGAATTCCAAACAATGCCGCCACACTACAACTAGAGCTTCTTTACATAGGGCTGTATTTGCTGATTTGGGGTGAAGCATCTAATGTTCGCTTTATGCCTGAATGCCTTTGTTATATCTTTCACCATGTAAGTGACAACTTTGTTCTTCTATTTCAGATAACTTCTACTTTTTTTTGGTGCGAATCGAGTTAACTTCTACTTATGATACATTCCTTATATGGTTATTTCCCCCTTAATTTTGTTTGCTGTTTTATTGAGAAGTCCTTTTTGTATCTGCAACGTTGCAGTAATGCTGACAAGGCAGTAAATGCCAAATCTCGTCTGTATATAGACTATAGAGCTACATCGGCTTTTGTATTGTGTATATGTGAATTTCATAGTGCTCTTCATATTATGCCAATTGCACTAGTCTATGGATAGCAACTTAGCATTGGTTAAATCATATGAAGAAGAAATGTCTTCTGATCCAAGTCTGAAGGTTATGATGTCATGTCGCTGTTGACTTCTGAGTTATACACAATTGATTCCTATCATACCCATGAAAAAGAAATTTATGTCAGAAATGTGAGCATTGGAAAAGGCACATCATGCGGGTTCCTAAGACAGACACCTGCCATTGGCTGATTATTTCAGGCAATACTTTTTACCACCATATGCACAGTAATTTATTCGTAAATTCAGGAATTCTGTACATTTTTAGCACATTTCAAGGGCACCAGTACAAGAACGTAATTACGCCCATGTGTTAATGGCTTAATGCATGTAACACATGGAACTTGCTATAGATGAGCAAAAACTTGAAGAGAACTATGTAAGGCTGAAGTACACAAAATATGAGACGGCATGACAAATAATATAAGCATCTCTTTTTTGTTTTCGATTTTTTTGACATTTGTATTTTGTTATTAAATAATCATTTCAGGTATATTTTGAAAAAAAGGACCTGCATGTAGGGTACACATTTCATCGCTACCAGGCGAAAACTGAAAGCCCGGTTTCACCCGTAATCCCCCACTCCACCCATATGCAATCATGAACTATTGAAGTTCATGAGGCTTGTTTTAGCCTCTTCTACATGTTCCAAAATCACATTTGAAACTTTAACAAAAAATGATATTTTCAAAATTTTCCGAGATTTCACTGAGGAAAGATCTTGGTTGGTAGGCGGCCGCGGTAGTGATACTGGAATCCCTGCCTGCACATAACAATATTTTTGCATAAACAAACCCTAAGACTAACGCCATGGGCATTCCTTGAACTTACACTAACTCATTAATCAAACTTTTTCACCCCAAATTCATGAGCTAGATGGCAAAGGATTTACATGACATAATATCTGATGGAAGAGAAGATTATGACCCACCCTTTCAGCGAGAAGGGAGGGATGATGCATTTCTACTGCTGGTTATTCAACCCATCTACATAGTTATGCAGAAGGTATGTGCTCAGATGTTATATCTATGTAATGTTTTTCTAAATGTTTTTTGGCTATGTTCATTTCTTTAATGTTCATTTGATGCGAAAGGAAGCTCAAAAGAGTAAACGTAGTACTGCGAGCCACTCAAAGTGGAGAAACTATGATGACCTGAATGAATACTTTTGGTAAGTTGTTCTTAATAGTTCATTTTTGTGCTTTACCTATCAGTAAGAGCTAAGAAATTCAGGAAAAAGAGCATTTCTTACTGGTCACCTTTTTATAATAAACCTCCACACTTTTAGGTCGAAGAAACGCATCAACAAGCTTGGATGGCCAATGGATAAGGCAGCTGACTTTTTTGTGGATTCTACAAAAACTAAAAATGAAGTCGAGGTTATTCATTAATCCTTTGCATTGTTTTTCTTGTGCACCAAATACTATCTGCAATCTGGAATAAAAATGAGAGGTTGTTATTTGTTTTTCCAACAAGTGATGCTACATCAGTCTATCATAGCACACATAATCAATTTGTTAACAATTGTAGGGGTTTCTGTCTAGTATAGTTATTACTTGTTCCATTCTTTCTAGTACAATGGGAACAGACTATACAATGGGAACAGACTATAGTATATATGTTGTGAACTTCTAATATTTACTGTATTATTTGCTCAACGTTTTCAATACATGAGTCTTTCCAATTTGGTTTCAAATATTTTTCTAAACAAGTTCCTGTTACTAGTTAACTGAATTGTGTAATTTAGTTTTGTGATGAAGATTTATTCAGTCCTGTTTTATATTGTTAATGAGTAGGCAATATTATTTTGTGTAAAGTTGTGAACTTCTCAAGAAACACCATCAAATTTTCACTTAAATGATTTATGATTGCATCGAATGTTAATATTTCTCAAAAAAAATGCAAGTTCCACATTGGAAATAAGATACTGGCAATCTTGGGGAAAAACTGCTGCTGAGTTGTATCGTCTATATGATAGGAGAATGTGCATTTAATTTTGTATGGTCCAATAAATTAGTTTAGAAAAATAAGAGAAGTACATTTGATGATGCATCCGCATAATAATACTTTATTTTGGTCTTCAATTTGTGTACATGCCTGGATAATAGAGCAGTCTGTGGTGGCCTCTCAAACTGCTCCAAAGAAAAACACAAGTGAACATAAAAGGATGGCAGGTACAAACACATTAGCAGCTAAAAGATGAGGAAATCTAAAGGATAGCAGTTCGAAAGATATTAGCAATAAAATGCATACAAGGAAATGAAATGGATAATAGCACAAACAAACTAGCAGTGACTAGGAAGTGAGGAAAAGGGCAAAGGGCACAAACACAATGGCAATGCAGTTTATCATATAAGATTTTACTGAGTTTGAATATAAGGAATGCATTTGATTTGGAAGTCACATTAGTTTTGGGGAGATATCACATTAATCGATGTTCCTTTTTTGCGAGAATTAATTGATGCTCTTATGTGCCTTTTTTTCATACTTTTTTATGTGCTTATATTTTAAGAGGAATTCATGCCATCCTGAATGAAACATCCTCCAGTAAGGCATAAAAAATGTCCCTATAAAAAGCTGTTAAATTTGTCCCTCCAGAAAGGCATATATGGCTGTTATTGACCCAAAAATAAAAACCAACAAACATAACCTTTTTCTTTGTTTTCATTTTTATTTCCTTTTCTCTACTTTCTCTATTTTCTATCTGGCTCGCTCAGCTACCCAGCCTCTAGCAACCTGCTGCCTGTCGCTGTTCTGTTCTGTGCAGCTACCCACCACATGTTAGTTGTTACTACTTGTGTGCTGTTGTTATAGTTGCTTCATGCTGCCTGTCACTGAGCACCGAGTGCCACTCATTTGGGTGATGTAAGCCAACTGTAACATGTGATATTGCCACTGCATAACATGCAACTTGACACACTGGTGAGAAAGCACTGATAAGTGTCCAAAGAAAAAGAACAAAAGGGAAAGCATGTTCTATTTACCTTTTCTTAACAAAGGCTTAAATATAATCTAGACCTAGGGTGGACATGTGCACATTTGCATTCAATGGTTCATATGCATGCTCCTGAAGGAAATTTGATCAAAATTTAGAATATCTGGTAAGAGAATGGAACTAACTTTAGCTGTATTCACCATGCAGCAACATGATCATGCAGTTAGCAGACAGAGGATGTCCAAAACTAATTTTGTTGAAGTTCGTACATTTTTGCACCTATTCAGAAGTTTTGATCGATTGTGGGCTTTCTTTATATTAGCTTTCCAGGTAAATCTATTGGCCTGTCATTGATTAAAAAGTTGTTACGTTTTTCTTTATTTGCCATATCATATGTTTCTTTTCTTGTAGGCCATGGTAATTATTGCCTGGAGCCCCACTGGATCACTTTCTTCTATCTTTGAACCAGCTGTTTTCAGAAATGTGTTGACAATATTCATAACTGCTGCATTTCTAAACTTCCTTCAAGGTACAGATGCACTTTGGGACTCAAGAACTTTATGCATATTGTAACCTTAGTTGTTTCACTCCAAATTTTTAAGCAACCCTGGCTTAATTTTGATTTTTTTATGGCATCTCAATATAATTTGAAACAACTTTGGCTCTTGTTCTTGATCCATATGCTGCACAATTTCTGAAATTGGTCTCTTAAACTTTTTCAGCCACACTTGAGATAGTTCTTAACTGGAAGGCTTGGAGGAGTCTGGAGTGCTCGCAGATGATACGATATATTCTGAAATTTGTTGTAGCTATTGCCTGGTTGATAATTCTTCCAACAACATACTCAAGTTCTATTCAAAATCCCAAAGGCCTTATCAAGTTCTTCAGCAGTTGGATTGGAAATTGGCAGAGCGAATCGATTTATAATTTTGCAGTTGCTCTCTACATGTTACCGAACATATTCGGTGCCTTATTTTTCATATTTCTACCGATTCGAAGGGTATTGGAGCGTTCAAATGCTCACTTTGTTAGATTCCTTTTGTGGTGGACTCAGGTATATTGACTAGATCTATCTACATGTATTCTCAGCAGAATTGTTTGTAGTTGTCGGTTCAGTTCTCACACAGGTTTTTTTTATTAATCAGCCAAAGTTATATGTTGCCCGAGGCATGTACGAGGACACATGTTCACTTCTTAAGTAAGTCTGACATTTTCTTGATACCTAACTTTACAATTTTATCATCTTTGTCTAAAACTAATGTTTTTCTTCATAATTCAGGTACACATCATTCTGGATTTTGTTGCTTATATGCAAGCTTGCCTTCAGTTTTTATGTTGAGGTTAGTATAATCTAGGCATTATAGTTTCCTACTACTTTAGTATGAATGCACAAACAATTAGTATGGTATCACGAGTGATCAAGGATCCAGTTCCTACCACATACAAGCTTATCCCACTGTTTAGATGTACCATGAGTCCATGATGCAATGCAATATTTTGTGATGTATATGCACTACAAAAATGTAAGAAAACATATCTACATGCCACTCAATTTTCACAAATTTGCAAGCATACCACCCAAACTTTCCACCTAGTACAAAACAACCAAAAGCTACAACAATGCTAGCCCTTTTATCACTATTGGACTGTTCTGCTCGTCAATATTTTCCATCTAGTGAGCTTCTTTGACCATCTTGACCTCACTGGTAGATGAGCTCCCCCAATGCAAGCAAGCAACACCACCACTAGTTCCTCTTTTCCTTCCTATCCCCCAGTACCTCTTTCTCCCGTCCTTGCGAACTCATAGGAGTTTGGATGCTGCTGGACAAGATGAGGGGCTAAATTTTCTTAGTGGTAAAAGAATTGGTGTTGTACTTTTGATAGGTGGGGAGCTTGAGTTCTATTTTGCAATCCTGGGAATAAGTGTGTGCACATAAGTTTTTTTTAAGGAAAACAGCAGGGGGGACCCCTACTTCTAGAATATATTATATTTAGTAAAAACTGTACAAATAGTTACAAAAGAAAAGGAAAAATAACTACCCCAGCCACTGGGAGATATCAAAACAACTTTCTTAGCAAATTTTGTGCTCATAAGTAGTGTGGTAATTAGGTTTCACATCGTAAGCATGTTACAAAATCGAAGGACTCAAGCTACTTACTCACCTAATCAATGTGTGTGACGATCCTCTTCAGATGGAAAGAGGAGTCAATTGACATGTAGCACAACAATAAATCATCAATGATGTTAAGGGTATTGTGTCGTTTCCTATTCTCCTAGGGTTTTAGGATTGTGTTGAGTCTTGTACTATTTATAGCACCTTTAGATTGTGCAATATAGATTTAACCTTAATTCATCCATTCCTCCTCTCATATTAACATGGTATCAGAGCCTACATTCATACCCTAGCCTCCATCATCTTCTGCATCTTCTCCATCATCTTCCGCTATCGCTGCCCCCGGGAGGAGCAATCTCCACTCCCGGGGGCAGCCATCTCTTAGTTGCAGTATTAGTAAGGTAGCAGCAGTCATCGCGTCTCCATACCTGATCCGACGTCCCGCGCCATCATCGTCCGCGCCGTCATCGGTCTTCCACAGCACGAGCCGCCGCCGCCGCCGCTCGGTGATCTTGGCTTGGAGCGCACGACACAGGCCACAGCGGCGAACCAAGCCCGGATTCGACCGCCTTCGCGCTAGACCCGGCCTCCTCCGACGCCCGGCTCACCTCGGTGCCGAGCCTCCTCAGCGTCGCCGAACTCCCGCGCAGGCTACCTCCCGGTCGCCACCAAGCCCAGATCCGGCCGCCTCCGGCGCTCCCCCGCGTGGATCTGGCCTCTACCGTCGTTCCCGGGTGAGGTGGAGGGAGCAGGAGGTCGCTGGTTGGGGAGGACGTCGGCGCGTTGTCCTCCATTGTCTCCGCATCCCCCACGGCTTCTGCTGCTTCGCCCTCCATGGGTTCCGCGGCTGCTGCTCCCTCCTCCTCATCGGCCCGGATCCGAGCTGCCTCCTCACGGCGCCCAGCATCCTCCTCCTCACGATCTGAGCGGCGAATGGGTGGGGGCTGGTGGTGCGGAGCTGGATTTGGCGCTGGAATTGGAGGTAGCCAGAGAGACGGAGGAAGGGAGGAGGAGACGCAGACGACGCCTCGGAACGGGAGAATTGGAGGAAGGAAGAAGAAAATTGTTGGTGGTGTTGGGTCTCATAATGAAATGGGTTTATTCTAGATCTGAGGGTAGCCTGGTAGAACGAGGGATGGTTCCGCACTGCAAACAGCACGGGATTACTTCATATATATGTGTGTGCCGGATGATGAACAATGCCAAAAATCTCGGTCGTCTTGTTACAACAGAGCATAGACTCGCAGGTCTCTCCAGATTACAGAAACTATCTCTAACGGGGCTCTTCATCATATACCCTCCCCATTTTTGGTAATTTCAGGATTTACCCTCCCCACTCAATGACATGTGGGGTCATCACAAGTCACTGACACGTGGGTCAGGAGAGTAAATTCTGAATTTCCATCTAAGGAGAGGGTATATGATGAATAAATCCATCTCTAACACAGTTAAGATCTCACGATCACAACTAAATACAGATAACAGTTGTATTTTTAACATCCTCTCTCAATCTCAACCACTATAGCAGATTGAGATTGCGCTGAAACCTCTCAAAATTTGGAATCGGTGGCCGCTTGGTAAAAATATCTAAAACCTGATCTTGCGACGAGATGAACCGCACATCTAGCTGTCTCCTTGCAACCCTTTCTCTGACAAAGTGAAAATTAATCTCGATGTGCTTTGTACGAGCATGAAAGATGGGATTAGCTGACAGATAGGTTGCCCCTAGGTTGTCACACCACAGAGACGGTGGTCTTGATTGAAATACTCCCAATTCCTTGAGTAATGATTGTATCCAAATCGTTTTTGCAATAGTATTAGCCATCCCCTTGTACTCGGCCTCTGTACTCGACCTTGACAACGTGGACTGCTTGTGTGAGCTCCATGAGACCAAGTTTCTTCCCAAAAAGACGGCAAACCCGCTTGTAGACCTTCTATCATCTGGGAAGCTAGCCCAGTCTGAATAAGAGAAAGCGCTGATCAGTGTGGAGCTTGACTCCCTAATCTGCAGTCCCATACTCACAGTACTCTTCAAATACCTTAAAATGAGTTTTTCTGCTGTCCAGTGAGCAGATGTGGGAGAATGTAAATATTGACATACTCTGTTTACCGAGAAGGCAATGTCAGGTCGAGTGAATGTCAAATACTGTAATGTCCCCACAATGCTCATGTAAGTTTTTCCCTCACTTTTCAGAGAGCAGTGTACCAGCAGTCTTGGACATTCGTTCTATGGAAGCCATAGGAGTAAGGGCAGGCTTGCAATTCTCCATGTGAACTCGGTGCAGAATGTCATGAATATACTTCTATTGTGTCAATAGTATCCCATCATGTTGCTGTATAACATGAATGTCCAAAAAATAATGCAGGTCACCAAGATCTTTGAGGGCAAACTCTCCATGAAGATGCTGAATAAGAATATCAGTGGCTTGAACCAATGAGCTTGTGATGACAATGTCATCACCATATATCAGCAGAAAGATGATTAGCAAGTGAAAAAGTAAACCCAAACTCCTGAAGTTTAGCATTGAGATGGGAGTGCCAAGCCCAAGGGCTCTGCTTTAATCCATAGATTGCTTTGTCAAGCTTGCAAATATATTGTGGAAACTTATGATCCTCATAACTAGGTGGCTGCCTCATGTAAACGTCCTCTCCGAGTACACCATGAAGAAAAGCATTATGAACATCTACTTGCCTTAGTTCCATCCTCTTGTGATTGCCACTGCAAGGATGACCCGAATAGTAGTTGGTTTAACCATAAGGCTAAAGGTATCCTCATAGTCTATTCCATATCTCTACTTGAAGCCTTTCGCAACTAGTCGAGCCTTATATTGATCTATAGAGCCATCTACCTTCCTTTTCAGTTTGAACACCCATTTGCAGTCAATTATATTTTGTCCATGCTTTTGCGGAATTAAATGCCAGGTGTTGTTCTTCTGTAAAGCACTGAATTCAGCATCCATTGCCTGACGCCATTCAGCATGTTGAGCAGCCTCAATATGGCTCGATGGTTCATTGATTGATTGAGTTACAACTGTGAATGCACAGCCTTTTACCGGATATTTGACAGTCCGTTAGTGTATTGCTTGGGCTGTCGAATGTTATTTCTGAGCCTTGTACACACACATTGCCTTTTGCATTGCTTCTGCTCTAGGCACTGTTTCTGATCTTGATGTGGGACTGACTCCTTCCTGTGTGCTCATACTTGCAAGATTAGTAGGAGCAGTAGTAGAGCCATTGCTATCGTTTACACGGTCATTTAGAGAAGTGGAAGAGAGATATGGTGTACTGGACATGATAGGTAAAGGAAGAAGAATATTGTCTTGGTGAAACATTGTCTCATGAATAGAATGTGAGGAAGCAAATGGAAAGACTTGTTCATCAAAGACAACATCACAGGATATGTAGACACGACCAATAGCCTTGTTTAGGCACTTATACCCCTTGTGCAGGTTATTGTACCCAATAAAAACACATTGTTGAGATATAAGTTCTAGCTTGTGTTTATTGTAGGGTCACAAATTAGGCCAGTAGGCACACCCAAAGGTTTTTAGAAAGGAGTAATCTTGTTTTGTGCCAAACATCTTTTGAAGAGGACTGGAATGACCTATTACACGACTCGGAAATTGATTAATGAGGAAGCTTGCAATCTAAAAAGCATCATCCTAGAATTTTAAGGGCATGGCTGCTTGAGCAAGTAGAGGACGTCCTACTTCTACAATGTGTCTATGCTTTCTCTTTGCCGACCCATTCTGTTGATGTGTGTGAGGGCAAGAAACTTGATGTTTAATGCTTGCATGTTGGAGTACCTTGTGTAGGGCTTGGTACTCCACTCCCCAATCTGATCGAAAACATATGATACTTTTCTTTAGGAGCTTTTCTATGTGTTTTTGGAAATTGAGAAACACAGGGACAACATCAGACTTGGCCTTGATAGGGTAAACCCATGTAAATTTGATGAAGTCATCAATAAAACTCACATAGTAAGTATTTCCATTGACAGATTTTCGGGCAGGGCCCCATACATCAGAGAAAATTAGTTCAAGTGGAGATAAAGACACACTACTAGAAGTAGGAAAAGGCAATTACCAGCTTTTAGCCTGCCGACAAGCATTGCACACAATTGCAATGGAGTTATTTGAAGAAACAACAATTTTATTCTCTTGAAGAATTTTATGAACTATTGTTAAGGAAGGATGCCCAAGTCTGGAGTGCCACAGATCTTCGAAGGCCTTGACACTGGAGAAAGCACTTTGAATAGGAGATGACTTCAAGGATAGAGTTAGGGGGTACAAGCCTCCTTCACATTTTCCTCGGAGAAGAGGTCTCTTCGTGAGATGATCCTATACCACAAATAGGTTGGGTGAAACTCTATGAATACGTTATTATCATATGTAAACCGATGAATTGACAAAAGATGTTTAGAGATTTTGGGAACATGTAGGATGTTTCTCAATGAAAGTGAACAATAGACAAAGACCTACCATAGCTACCTGCACATGATCCTTGCCGTGGTATCTCTCCTTGATAGCCATCTTGTCAAGGTCTCTAGTTATATGATCTGTTGCGCCAGTATTAGTATACCAGCTCGGATCAAGACTGTATGAGGATGGTGTCATCATTGCCATGGCAGCTGTCTTGTTGTTGTCATCACCATGGTAAGCATGGTCAAACCGATGCCAACATTTCATTGCTGTATGCTCGTTTTCCTGCACACTTGGTAGGTTAGCTGGTTGGATAAGGGAAAAACTCCTCTTGAGTTGTGGCTCATCATCTTGCCATTGTTGTGACCTTGGCCTCTTCCTCATGTGCTACCACCATGACATCCTCCTCTGCTGCGCATGACACTATTTGCTTCAAAGATTTGAAAGGCACTATTGTTGTATTCCTTTCTCATCTCAAAGCTCAGCATATGTGCATACAGATCGGTGAGAGTGATGACATCTGATTTGGTGCTGATGGAGGTGACCAATGCATCATAGTCTTCTCCTAATCCTGCTAGCATGTAGCCGACTATCTCTTCATCTGTCAGGGTTTGTCCTATGGCCGACAAAGTATCAGCCAAACTCTTCATCTTGTAGAAATAATCTACCATTGATAGATCATTTTTCTTCATGGTAGATAGCTACATCTGAATCTAAATCTTCCTTGATAGATCATTTTTCTTCATGGTAGATAGCTACATCTGAATCTAAATCTTCCTCGCTCTGGAATTTGACGCAAACATGTGTTTCAGTGCTTGCCAAACCTCAATAGATATGGCAAGAAAAAGGACTTGAGTGAGTACTTCAGATAACCAGGACAATATTGCCCCCCAAACCATCTAGTCTTGCTGTAGCCATTGTGCATATGCTGGATTCGGTTCTTGTGATGTCTCTCCTCCATTGACCCGTGAGATCATCTCAGCTGGAGGAGTAATTGTGCCTGTTACATAGCCAATTAGCTGTTAGCCACGTACGTACAGAAGCATTTGCGCCTATTAGATATGTTTATATAACTGTGTATTTACCCTGTTGTGTGAGGGGTTTCCTACATATATGCTATACCCATAAGTGTATATGTATTGGTCTATTGGCCTCATGATGAATACAAGCGCTATTCATAACATGGTATCAGAGCAAACCTAGGATTTGTTTCGTCAAGCTGCCACTAGTTCGTACTAGTCGCCGCCTAGCTTTTCATTGCGCTCATCGCTCTCCACTGCCATCATTGTCTGTCTTGGCGACGTTTGACATCAGAGGACTCTCCACTTCTCTTGTCGCACGTCCACCCAGGAGGTTGCCACCGAGACTTCCGTAGGCTTTTCTACCTCTTGGCCAACGTCTTCCCATCCGGATCGTTAGGATGCAGGCTTCTTTCACCGCCGATTTGGGCTTCTTTACTACTGATGCCGACACCGGTCACCACTCGTGGTTGCCATCTATGATTGGACGTTGACCGCCGACTTGTCCGACACCGCCTGCCGCTGCCTTCGTATCGGCCGACGCGAGAGACTTGAGTCCGTCGCCTTCGCACGACCCACCGATTGGTGTTGCCTTCAGCGGAGTCCTAGTGCCTCTAGTCCTAGTGCCTCTCATACTTAGGAGTTTCTCACATTGTTGCATCACATGGTTGCTTCTGTACCATCTGGTTTTGCTGCTCAATCTTTCGGTGAGAAACCCACCTTCTACCTCTTCTTCCTCAGGTATATCATCTTGAATTCTTGATTCTGGTGCTTCCTTTTATATGACATCTGATTCCACTAGCCTCACTTCCTTTAGTCATTTAGCTGCTCCTATCATTGTTCAAACAACAAATTGTACATCTCTTTCTGTCGCAGGATGAGGCACTCTTTCAAATTCATCCTTTCATGTTCTTGCTATTTCTCATGTTCCAAAACTAACCATATAACTCATATTTGCTGGTTAGCTCACTAATCATGGTTGCCATGTTATTCTAGATTTTGATTCTTGTTGTTTTCAGGATCATCGCACGGGAACTCTGGTTGATATTGGCCCTCACCGTTGTGACTCACAATGGTTCTGGGAGCTTGACTGGCTTTATCTTCCTTCTGCTGCCTCTGTCAGTCTTGTCACCTCCACATCGCTACATTCTCCACCATGTCTTTTGCTTAGTAGTATCATCATTTAGGACATCTTTGTGGGTCACGTATGTCAACATTAATTTGTCGTGGTTTTTTAGGGTCTGTGTTTGGTGATACTTCTCTAAATTGTCAGTGTTGTGAGCTTGGCAAACAATTTCAACTCCTCTATCCTTCCAGTGAGTCAGTGTCTCAACGTCCTTTTGATCTTATTCATTCTGATGTATGGGGGCCAGCTCCTTTCGTTTCGAAAGGAGGTCATCGATATTATATAATTTTTACAAATGGCTTTTCTTGGCATACATGGATATACTTTATGTCATTTTGTAGTGAAGTTTTATCCATCTACAAGACTTTTGCCACCATAGTCTGTATTCAGTTTGACTCTCCTATTCGTGTTTTTCACGCTGTTTCCGTTAGGAGTACTTGTTGAGAATCTTTTGAGGTTTTCTTGTTGAGTAGGGCACTCTCTCTCAGTTTTCTTTGTCTCGGTACTCATGCCCAGAATAGGGTGGCTGAACGAAAGCATCGTCATCTTTTTAAGACATCTCTCAGTTTTGCTATTCCACCACACTTCTGGGCTGAAGCTATTTCTACTGCCACTTTTCTAGTCAATATTCAACCCTCTTCTGCTCTTCAAGGTGGGATCCTAGTTGAGCGTCTCTGTGGCAAGACTTCTGATTATTCCAGTCTTTGTCTCTTTGGGTGTGTGCTATGTTCTTCTTGCATCCTCTGAGCGTACCAAGCTGACCGCTTAGTCTGTGGAGTGCGTTTTTCTAGGCTATAGCGCTGAACAGAAGGGATATCATTGTTGGGATCCTGTTGGCCGATGGATACGAATTTCTCGGCATGTTACTTTTGATGAGTCTTGTTCTTTCTATCCTCGTTCTTCTTCCTCCACTTCAGCATCTTTTGTCGAGCCACTTTCTTTCCTAACTTTTCTTCCACCCCCATAGTCCCCATTCTCCACCACGGCCTTTGATCTCTCCGGTGCCTCCTTCACTGTCGGCACTTTCTTCGCCACCAGCACCCTCTCCAGTGGTCCTAACCTTGTTCCTTCTTATCCTTTCTACTATACTCATTATTCGTGAGTTGAGGATTCTTCTGATGTGCCTCTCATTCTGATGGGTCATCCTCTTCAGCCTCTTTTTCGTGATATGCTCTTCGTGATCGCCAGTCTATTCAACCTCCTGAGCGTTTTGGCTTTTCTGCCGCTGCTCTTGCTGAACAGATTTCTTACCATGATGCTACTATTCATTAGGAGTGGCAGTATGCGATGTCAGAGGAGATCGCTACCCTTAAGTGTACTGACACGTGGGATCTTATTTCTCTTCCTACGCGTGTTACTCCTATTACGTGCAAGTAGGTCTATAAGGTTAAGACCTGCTCCGATGATCCTCTTGAACGCTACAAGCCTTGTCTTATAGTGCATGGTTTTCAGCAGGTGCATGAGACCTTTGCTCTTGTCGCTCACATAACCACAGTTTGCATTCTCCTTGCTGTGGCCTCTGTTCAATAGTGGTATATCTCTCAGTTAGATGTTAAGAATGCCTTTCTCAATGGTGAGTTGTTTGAGCAGGTCTACATGCAGCCGCCCCTAGGTATTTGGTTCCTGAGGGTATACTTTGTCACCTTCGCTGATCTCTTTATGGCCTTAAGCAAGCTCTTTGTGCCTGGTTTGATTGTTTCTCTTTTGTTGTCAATGCAGCTGGTTTCTTTGCTAGTGCTCGTGATCCTACTCTTTTTATTCACACTTCACCTCGTGGTCGAACGCTTCTTCTTTTGTATGTTGATGATATGATCATTACTAGAAATTATTCTTAGTACATCACTTTTGTCAAGGAGAGTCTTCATGAGCAGTTTCTCATGCTGATTTGGGTCATCTTCGCTACTTTTTTGGATAGAGGTAATTTCTACTCCCGAGAGTTTCTTTCTATCCCAAGAAAAGTATATTCAGGATCTTCTTGATCGTGCCTCTCTTACTGATCAGTGCACTGCTGAGACTCCTATGGAGCTTAATATTCATCTTCGTCTCACTGATGTTGAGCCTCTTACTGATCCTACTCGCTATCGTTATCTTATTGGATGCCTTGTTTATCTTGATGTCACTCGTCTGACATTTCGTACCCTGTGCATATCTTGAGTTAGTTTGTTTCTGCTCCCACTCCCACTCAGCTCTACTATAATCATCTTCTTCGTGTTCTTTGATATCTTCATAGAACTATCTCTCATCTCCTTTTCCCGCGCTTCAGCTCTTTACAGCTTCAGGCATATTCTGATGCCACCTAGGCTGGTGATCCTTCTGATCGTTGGTCTCTTTCTGTTTATTGTATTTTTCTTGGTGGTTCTCTCATCACTTGAAAGACTAAAAAGCAGATAATAGTTTCTCGTTCAAGTGCTAAGGCTGTGTTGCGAGTTATGGCTTTGTTGACTGCGGAGGTTACTTGGCTATGGTGGTTACTTGAGGATTTTGGTGTTTCTATTTCTGCACCAACTCCTCTTTTATCTGACAGTACAGGTACTATTAACATTGCTAAAAATCTAGTGTGTTATGAATATTGTCTGTATTGATATGAGGCGCTAAGGACCATATATATAGGAGAGTACAAGGGGTATATGCCATATAGAGATAAGGCATATGTGGAATAGAATACAAACTCTATCTCCTAATACAACTCTATCTCATCTCCTTAACACCCCCCTCAAATGCAAGGCGTATGCAATAGTATTGCATTTGAAAAGAGTTGTTACTAAAATAGTAAATAAAATCCGAAGTCTGATTCTTGATAATGTCGTCGTAGCGTGCAGGTCTTGAAAAAATACTGTCGAATCAAGCTGAAGAGGAATAGATAGAAGCATGACAGCGCAGATCGAAGCCCAAGACGGCGGCGGCGCAATGCACAAGGTGCAAAAGAAGCGCGGCGGCCTGAAAATCTCGGGGCGGTGGCTACAGTAGCGGCGGCATCATACGACTTCTACGATCTATACGCGGCTCAGAGAGAAGAGCGGCGGCTGCTGCCATGGAATAGGGGTAGAGGCATGGCAGCAACAGATCGAAGCCCAAGACGGCGGCAGCGCAATGCACGAGGTGCAAAAGAAGCGCGGCGGCCTTAAAAGCTCGGGGCGGCGGCTAAAGTAGCGGCGGCATCTTAACGACTTCTATGATCTGCACGCGACTCAGAGGGCTACTGTTATGCAAAACAAAATTCCTAAACTTCTATGATTGACAAAAAATTTCTAGACTCACATGGCTTAGACGAACTGAAAAGTTGGAGACTACAGACTTGGGATGGACGCAAAACGAATGGATAAAGTGGAAACGACGACGCACACAGAGGACAGCGGTCGGTGGGTGGATCGACGCGACGACGAGGACGCTGTGCACCATCAATATTATTTTTTCTCTCTCTCTCTCTCTCTCTCTTTCTCTGATTTTTTTTGGCTTCCCTTGGAAGCTACCTTACTTAGCTTCCCTTGGAAGCTACCTCCTGAAGAGCAAGGAAAATATCAGTTGGATCTGATATTTGGAGAGAGCCCGGGCAGTGGACCAGCGGTCCGGCGGTTGGGGGCGGCGGTCCGGCGGCCGGGGGCGGCAGGCCGGCGGCACGGGGCCAGCGACCGGGCGCAAGGGCCGCGAGCACGGAGCTGGAGGAGCCGGGCTTGGATCGGCGCCGATGGTTGGGTCCGGCGGCGGGCTGGAGAAGACGGCGCGGATCCGGAGGGCCGGCGGGAGGAGCCGGCGGCGCGCGGCGGGCTTGAAGACAAAGACACGGCGGGATCCGGGAGGGCCGGCGGGGGAGGAGCCAACAGGCGGCTGGCGGGCTTGAAGACAGCGCACCCAGGCCTAGATCGGCGCCGACGGGTGGGGGCAATGCGGGATCCGGGAGGGCCAGCGGGGGAGAAGCCGACGGGAGGACGCCGGCGATCGGCGCCCCTTGCAGCAGCGCGGCCCAGATGGCGTCCCTTGTAGCGCCGCGGCCCAGACGTCCAGGGGCCAGCGGGAGGGCTCCAACAAAGATGGCATCGTCCTCCAGTGACTTCGGTCCGGATAGATCTAATCGACGAGGCTTGATCGGTGATCAGGAAGAAGCCAGCGGTGTCGTCGCGGGGGTAGAATCGGACAGGCGGCCACCGAGATCCAAGTCAATAAACTCAAGAAGAGGTGGACACGCGAGGTGGCCAGAAGAAATAGCCGCCCCCGGGAGCAAAAGTTGATCCTCCCGGGGGCAGCAGCAGCGGAAGAATAATAGAGGTTAGGTATGCAACCTAAGCTCTGATACCATAACGTTGGCGGGCGATGAGGAGCGGCGGCGGCTCCAAGGGTGACGGTCGGATCCGACGGAGCGGGAGGAGGCCACGCGCATCAACGGCGACGACATGCAGCGCCTGTGCGCAGGGAGATCCTCCGAGAAAGCAGGCGCTGGGAGTAGAGATGATCCTCCCGGGGGCAGCGGCAGCGGAAGACTTGCGGAGAGGCTAGGGTTAGAGAGTGATTAACCTTAGCTCTGATACCATGTTATGAATATTGTGTGTATTGATATGAGGCCCTAAGGACCATATATATAGGAGAGTACAAGGGGTATATGCCATGTAGAGATAAGACATATGTGGAATAGAATACAAACTCTATCTCCTAATACAACTCTATCTCATCTCCGTAACACAGTGAAGCATGAGCTTACAAAGCATATTAGTGTTGATGCTTCCTACATACGGACACAGGTGTAGGACCAGATTGTTGCTTTTCAGTATGTGCCTTCAGAGCTTCAGTTGGCAGACTTCTTCTCAAAGACACAGATTAGAGCCTAGCACAGCTTCTACCTCTCCAAACTTCATATTGTTGATCCACCATAAGTTGAAGGGGTGTTAGATATGTATTATATAGCTGTGTATTTCCTTTGTGGTATGGCTCTGATACCATATCATGAAATGGGTTTATTCTAGATCTGAGAGTAGGCTGGAAGAATGAGGGAAGGTTCCACATTGAAAACAGCAGGGGATTACTTCATATATAGGTGTGCCGGATGATGAACAGTACCAAAAATCTTTTCCGTGTTGTTACAACAGCGCATAGACTCGCAGGTCTCTCTAGATTACAGAAACTATCTCTAACATAGTTAAGATATCACGATCACAACTAAACACAGATAACACTTGTATTGTTTAATTGGTCTTAAATGTGGATGGGCGCCCATTGTGCTCCCATGGGGCAAATTCTTGCTCCCACTTGCCCAATCCAAGTTGGCTTATGTTTGCCCTCCCTATCACCAGAATTTGTTGGATTTGCTTGGTTCATTGAATCTCTTCAGGGGAGGTGTACACTATACTGCTGCTAGCTCTTTAGTTCCTTCTGCTTTCTTTTTGAATCTTCCATTGCGCCCATCCAAGTTTGTAGCATTTATCTTTGAGTTCGTCAAAGTTATGTGAGTCCACAAATTTCTTTGTCAGTCAGCCGACTGCTTGGCTAGCCACGATCAATGCTCTTGGATCTAGTGTGGCCTTCTCCTTTCTTTCACATAGCCGCAGTCGCTGCTCTTCTTTTTGAGCCGCTGCAAATCATAGAAGTCTTTATGGTGCCACCGTTTCTCTCTACGTTGCCATGCTTCTCTTCCGTGCCTCCGCCATCTTAGGCTTTGATCTGCGCCACTATACTTTTATCTCTCTCTTTGGCTTGATTTGATAGCTCTCTCTCTCTCTTTGTGTCATCTTCCACATCCTCTTTATCATGTTGCCGCGGTCGACTTTGCTCCTGCTTACCTCTACTTCTCAGCCCTGCACTTTGTGCTTTATGGGCTGTTGCACGATTCCGAATGGTTGGTACTCGGCACAATTTTCTAAGAGCCGCACGCTATGACTTTTAGGATACGGGTAGGCTACACTAGCGTAGATTAAATTTTTTTACTGCGTAAACCAAGAAGCTACATGAGTAAGAGATCATATATTGTTACCACTAGACATGCAGTGCAGCGGAAGTAGAGTTAAAGCAGCCGGTTCAACGAAGCACATGTCGGTGTAGTGGATGTAGTTGGTCGTCCTCTGGCCAACCTCTCCTGCAATCATCTCGATTAGCACCGCAGTCACAGTAGTGCCTCTACCGAGGTCCACACGTCTAGGGATGGAACGCCGTGTGTTGATGTGTTAGCACCAGTGCGCACGATAAGGGTTATGAGAGGTGGCTGCTAGGGTTTCGATGGTGTGTCTTGAATACCTCCCTCAGTCCTGCACCTCCTATATAGACTCCAATCGGATTCTCATCCGATACGAGTAGAGATCGTATTCCACTCGAAATCTATCATCTGGACCCTTATCGTTCTGACTCGTTAAGTGTGTAACTCTGTAGGTTCATGTATATTTGGCCATAGGCTGAAAACTCCTTTTCGGTTCATAAATTAATAACGGTCCCTAACAAGACATAACGACTCCCATATATATATAAAGATCATATCAGTCGAATTTATATAGTACTCATGTACTGATCCTTTTATCTCATGATACCAGATCGAACTCAAGGGGAGAAGCAGTGCCATCCTATGATAGCTCGATCTTTCACTCGAACCTATAGTAGATTACTCAGTTGTGATTGACTTCTCAACCACATTTGACATAGCCATACACTTTCTTAATCCAACCACATTGAGGGGCCCAAATCTCTCCTGTTATATAGGAGGGGTAAATTCCATCTTGATCACTCACATTCCTTCGCATATTTCATAGTAAACCTGAAAGCTACATTTATAACTATCAAGTTACGGAATAGTGTTCGGCAACTCTTAAGTAAACAATTACACATGTAGAAAATTGTGACGTTCTCAGGTCTAATGATCCTACATACATGTATGAGGCCAATTGATGACACTTAAGAATATAACAATTCCCATAGTATCTCATGGTGGGTCAATCAAATATCATATTCTCTAACATGTATCCACATAATTGATTTGATATACACATATCTATGATCCGTGAAACATGATCATCAATCAATACATGTGCTGATCCGTAAATTATAATTATCCCACATAATGATATAAGACTAGGGATAATTTAGAATAATATCAAAACATGAATAAAGAGTTTCACGAAAGTCACAAACATGTTGATCAATATAAAAGATATTTATTCAAGGGACAAAATAATATATTATTTAAAAGATCATAAACATAGAAATGATACAATCATCTCCATAATTGCCTCTATGGCATATCACTAACAATGACGATATCTTCAGCATATCGCTAATAATGATGATATCTTCAAGACTCAGACTTCGGATTTTCCCTATTTTAGTGTCAACTTTTTCAAATGTAATACTATTGCATATGTCTTGCATTTGAGGGGGTGTGTTAAGGGTATTAGTGTTATTTCCTATTGTCCTAGGGTTTTAAGGTTGTGTTGAGTCTTATACTATTTATAGCCCCTTTCGGTTGTGCAATGTAGATCTAACCTTCATTCAACCATTCCTCCTCAAATATTAACAAATGACACATATTTCAACTAATTTGGCAAACCCTTTCAAGTGAGTTGAGGATGAAGACTTAAGAGTTGGTATGATTTAGATGTAACTTGGGTGTTAAACATATATTAGAGCATCAACTTCACTGCATAGGTGCGTGATAGCTACCACCTAGCACTGGACTCATGGGTATGCATCGATGGGTGATGGGTGCTTACATATATCCTTTATTTTGATGAGGTGATAGAACCTTTGGGTGTGGGCCTGACGTGTAACATCCCAGCCCAATTTGACCAAGACTAGATAGTGTTGGGATTAGTCCCACACCTCCACATGTTTATTTGTAGAAATGTTAAGAGGAACACATTGTGTAGGGAATAATCCATGCAGCCGGCATAACCCTTTGAGGCAAAGTGAGGATGAAAACCTAAGGCTGCATTTGGTTTGGGGGTTAAGAGGTAACTTAGAAGTTTTAACTTGACAAAATACCTCTAGGTTAGGCACAGTTAGTTTTATCCAGTCAAAGCACTTTACCCCCTTAACCCAGGATTAGGCTAACCCAATAGAAAGGTAACCCGCCCCAATTAATCCTCATGAATTCCCTTTACCTCTTTCTAACCCTGCTACCCCAATTAATGAAGCCAAACAGTACCTTAAATTAATTTGTTGTGTTGCCAAACACAATTGCTGGGTTAAACTAATTTGGCTGGTTTAGGATTGGCAGATCAACTAGCACATGCTTTCTCTAACCCCTTTGTTATTTGTGTTACATGTAACCAAATTTTGTTCTCTTGTGTAACTTCAAATATGCAAAGTGTACTGAGATTATTTGTGTTGTGATTACTATTGGCAGATTTCTCCTCTAGTTGGACCTACCAGGGCAATTATGTTTGTGGGACGAGGGCAATACGCTTGGCATGAGTTCTTTCCATACTGTAAGATTATGTTGTAGTAGTGTATCATATGTAATTCCTTTGCACAAAGTTTCAAGCGCTGATAGGATGCTGAATTTTCACAGTGCAGCATAATTTAGGTGTTGTTATTACTGTGTGGGCACCAATTGTCATGGTATGTTTCAATTCATGCATTTTGTGCGGGTCTTTTCAATTCTTCATTACCAAGATGTTAATTTGAGTTTGTCATATAGGTATACTTCATGGACACACAAATATGGTATGCCATTTTTTCCACAATATGTGGGGGAGTTAACGGTGCCTTCAGCCGCTTGGGTGAGGTGGGTGGCATATGACTATTGTACCCTTGAGTCCTTGACATGTTGATGCTTTAGCTACTACTACTAATGTTTGCAGAATGTTTACCTTCCTTTAGATCCGTACCCTTGGAATGTTAAGATCAAGATTCGAGGCAATCCCAAGAGCTTTTGGACGAAATCTTGTGCCTAGACATGATAGTGAATCGAACAGACGTGACCGTGAGGTTGGGGTTTGCTAAATTTTGTTAGCAATTTTTTTGACACTCTTTTTTGGTTGACTTGATAGTGGATTTATTGTTGTTAGTTTATACTTGTGGTGTAAAATCTTTTCACCAGGAGGACAAAAATTTGCACATTGATAAGTTCTCCAAGATATGGAATGCATTTATTACCTCTTTGCGACATGAAGACTTAATAAGCAACAGGTTCACATTTTGTGTTAGTCTTTCTTTCCTTTTTTTAAAACATGCTCCTAAGATTGTTTTTATGTTTGTTTCCAGGGAGAGAAATTTATTGATTGTTCCATCGTCGATTGGTGACACTAGAGTTTTTCAATGGCCTCCTTTCCTTCTTGCTAGTAAGGTACACTCTTTCAATCTTCCACTAATTGAACTACTCAATTTTCTCCCTGAGGCAGTACTGTGGTGCTCATGGCTATGATATTTTAGATTCCAATTGCGCTTGACAAGGCAAAGGGTGTCAAGAAAAAAGATGAAGAATTGAAAAACAAGATAAACCAGGATCCATATGCCTATTATGCCGTAACAGAATGCTACGATACATTGTTAAATATTCTGTACAGCCTTATAGCAGAACCAAGCGATAAGAAGTAAGCCATCTTTTCTTTTGTCCCCTCAACTGATGTTTGAGCTTGTGCTTATGCTGGGACAACTAATTTAGCATATGGTTTTATGTGGCTAACTAATTTAGTTCATATTGCTTCACTTCATGTGTACAGTGTTGTTGATCAAATACATGATAGCATTGAAGATAGTATAGATCGTCAGTCACTTGTGAAAGAATTTCGATTGGATGAACTTCCTCAGCTAAGTGCTAAGTTTGATAAGCTGCTAACTCTACTATTGGTACTAATGACCAATATTCTTGTGTTTTCTTAACCAAATATCTTTTCTGTACTGCACTTTCATTATAAACATCTAAAAATTGATTGGACCATTTGCAGAAAACTGATCACAAGGACATTGACATAAAGACACAGATTGCCAATCTGTTACAAGATATAATGGAAATCATCACACATGATATTATGAAAAATGGACAAGGGTAAGATCTATGCTGAAATGTGCAATCTCAAGAATAATTTCTGACAATAATCTTTCTTTTAAATCCTGTAGTATTTTGAAGGATGAAAACAGCAAAAAACAACTGTTTGCAAAGCTAAATCTGGACATAATAAAGGATTATGCTTGGAGGGAGAAGGTCATGTGTCCTTTTGAGCAACTTATTTCAATAGTAATATTCATTTTCCTATAATTTACAAGCACTAGTGTCCTCTCATTATCTATTGGAATTCTGTTTTAACAGTGTGTTAGGCTTCAGTTGTTGTTGACAACGAAAGAATCTGCAATATATGTACCAACGAACTTGGAAGCTCGGCGCAGGATCACTTTCTTTGCAAACTCACTTTTTATGAAAATGCCAAGGGCTCCACAGGTCCGCAGAATGATGTCCTTCAGGTAAGAAACCCAACGCGACCACCCACCAAGTCTTTTCTTTCACCAGCTCATGTTGGCAAGTTTTTTTTTGCTTTTTTCTTGGGACCTAGTTGCACTCCATTTTGAACTGTGGGCTAAGGTCAGCTAGTTAAAAATTTTCTGTCTGATTGTACCTCTTGTCAAGAATGGCTGTCCAACATGCATGCACTCGTACAATGCCACCAGTGGCATTTGGAATTTACTGGAAACATGTGTATATGCATAGTATTTCCAACACCTCTAGATAATAATTTTATTTTTCTAAAAAGGATATCTCGTTGACAGCCTTTCTGCTTTTGCATCAGTGTTTTAACTCCATACTTCAAAGAGGAGGTGCTCTTTTTGGCAGATGATCTTTATAAAAGAATGAGGATGGGATCTCCATACTGTTCTATCTACGGAAAATATATCCAGGTACTTCGTACATTTTTATCTCACAATCGAGCAAATTAACTATCTTCTGCTGTCAGTAAATGATTTTTCATCATGACCTCTTGCATGCTAATAGATGAATGGAAGAATTTTCTTGAGCGAATAAATTTTAAACCAAAGGATGAAGATTCACTTAGACAAAAGATGGATGAAATCTGTCCCTGGGCATCTTATAGGGGACAAACGCTCACCAGAACTGGTAAACTCAGTAATGCAATCTTGTGGTACATTAATTACTATTAAGGGTATATGTGTTTTTTCCTATTTTCCCTGTAGTCTAGGGTTTAGTTAGTCCTTGTACTATATATAGCCCCATGGGCTACTATTGCAATACACTCAATAGTTTTACATTTGCATACCTTCTATTTTTGTAACATCAGAGCCCTAGAGGTCGATCCAAGCTGCCGTCGGCCACACTCGCGCCCGCCTTCTTCCGCTGCTGCTACCCCTAGGAGGAACAATTTGTACTCCCGGGGACCACCACTTATCATTGGCTCTGGCTGCCACACCGCGCCCGCGCCACCGCGCTTGCGCTCGCGCCTGACGCGTACGCGCCGGATCCGGCCTCTTCGCCGTCGGATCTAGGACCATCATGCTAGATCCAGGAGCCTCCGGCTTTCCTCCACTCCACCCGGATCCGGTCCTCTTCGCTGTCACCACGCCGCCCTAGCTTGGATCTGGCCTTGCCCTGCCCGGATTTGGCCACATCTGTGTCAGATCCAGCGAGCATGAGGCTGGTTGGCTCTGTTGGCGCCCGAATTCGGCCACCCAGATATTGCCTCCTTCAGCTACCATTGCCTCTGCGCCCGCGCCGCCGCCTTCAAATGTCGTCGCCGCCCTAGGCCTCATTTCCTCCAGCCGCGCGCTCCGCCCTTCCTGGGCCGTCGACTTCTCGGGCTGCCGTCGTCCCGGGTAGCTTCGGTTGATGCCATCTTCTCCCCTGGATTTTGGCTTGGCCATCGCCTGGCCTCCTCCTCCCTCCACCACCGCTTGCCAGAGCCCGTCGCCCTCCTCCTTAGGCCGCCTCATGGAGAGAGACAGAGAGAAGAGGGGATGGAGAATGGCGTATCAGTGGTGGAGGAAGAAAGATAAAGGAGGAGGTCGTGCTTCGGCTCGACCATTAGGCCTTTATGTGCTACTGCCCTCAGTTTAGCTGCTAGTCTTTTCTTCATTTCGTTTGAGTCTTTCGTTTGCGTCCATCCAAGTCTGTAGCATCTCTTTGTCAGTTTGTCAATGCCGTGCGAGTCCATAAATTCCATGTCAATCAGCCAATTGCTTTGCTAGCCACAGTCCATCCTCTCACTTGAGTGTGGTCATCTCCTTCCTTTTGCATAGCCGCAATCACCGCTCTTCTCTTTAAGCCACTGTAGATCGATAAAGTATTTATGATGCCACCGCTTCTTTTTGAGCCGCCGCCCTGAGCTTCTAAGGCCGTCGCACTTCTTCTGCACTGCGCCTCCATTGCGCTTCTTATGCACTACCTCACTGCCATCTTAGGCTTCGATCTGCACTGCTATACTTCTATTTCACACTTCGGCTTGATTTGATAGTCATATCTATTTGTGTAACTTTCCACATCTTCTTTATCGTGTTGCCGCGGCCGACTTTGCTCCCGCTTATCTTTACTTTCCCAGCTCCTGCACCTTGTGCTTTCTGGGCTGTTGCATGGTTTCGAATAGTTGGTATTCGACATAATTTTTCAAGAGCCGCTTGCTATGACGATATTTTCAAGACACGGACTTTGGATTTTCTGTACTTTAGTGCCAACTTTTTTAAATGCAATGCTATTGCATATGCCTTGCATTTGATGGGAGGTCTTAAGGGTATATGTGTCTTTTCCTATTTTCCTTGTAGTCTAAGGTTTAGTAAGTCCTCGTACTGTATATAACCCATGGGCTGCTATCGCAATACACTTAATATTTTCACATTTGCGACCTTGTATTCTTGTGACAATTACATCCAACTTGTTGTCTAACTATCTGCTTTTACTTTCTTAGTGAGAGGAATGATGTACTATAGGACAGCACTTGAGACTCAATTTGTTCAAGATAAAACAGATCTTGGTTAGATTATTTCTTTCTCCATCATTTTTATCCAATCTTTGTAAATATGTGTATATTTTAACTCCATTTTTATATTTTGCAGCTAAATTGGACCGTCATAGAACAACAACATCCTATCAAGAAGGAGGGGCCATTGTAGATATGGCACAGGCCATTGCTGATATCAAATTCACCTATGTTGTCTCATGTCAAGTCTATGGCATGCAAAAAATGTCCAAGGATGCCAAAGACAAAACTTGCTATCTGAACATCCTTAATCTCATGATGACGTACAGAACCTACTGCTTTCAACTTTGCAAAGAGATCTCTTAAATAGTAAGGTTACTCCAATCCATCTAATATTTAAGTTGCACAGGTACCCATCGTTGCGCGTTGCTTACATCGATGAGGTAGAAGCTCGAACTGAAAATGGAATGACAGAGAAGACTTATTATTCTGTTCTTGTCAAAGGAGTAGGCGAAAAGTATGATGAGGTACTTAATAACATAAAGATACAATTTTCACTTAACTTCATTTGCATCATGGAACTTCATTGAATTGAAGTTTACTGTGAAGGTAGAAAACGTCATGTTAAGGCTCCTCTTCTAGATAAGCACCATTTATTAAAATTTACACTTTTACTTGAAAGTTTGTAGTGGTGCATCACACTTGTTCATATTTTCTCATCAAATTATGTGCACCAATTTACACAATCAGAAACTCATGTTAAGCAACAGCTCACTATTTTTGCATATGTATCTTTAATTCAATGACCTTTCATAAATATGCTTTAAACTTGATTTAGGAAATTTACCGCATCAAGCTTCCTGGCAACCCCACAGATATTGGGGAGGGAAAACCTGAAAATCAAAATCATGCCATTATTTTTACCAGGGGAGAAGCACTCCAGGCCATTGATATGAATCAGGTACAATTTTGATTTCCATATTGTACATGTTTTAGTTCCATGCATCAACTAATTCAACCTAAGCTAAAGTTGTTGTAGAAGGCGGACAATCTAGACATACTTAAACCCTGCCCCTTACACCTAGGCTCAACCAGGGCAACAATGTGGACTTGATGTGGGCCAGGACTTGGGTCACCCCTATGACCCTCTCGACCTCACCACCCGGACCTCTTAACCACCACAATTTTTTTTTTTGGCAAAATTGGCTATAGGACACTGCACTTGGTTGGCATTTGCCCCAAAATCGTGTAACTACCCCAAACACACTACAAAATCATGTTCATTTGCTGTTAGATACTCTTCGTTGCCCATGCACACTGTAAAAATTATGTTCCTTTGCTGGTGGTCACTCGTGTTCATTGCTGGTGGATTTAGCAGTGTCTTAAAATTTTGCCAGCTAGGTCTTGAACTACGTTTGTTTCTGATACCATGTTAGATGTAGGGAGAAACACCAATAATCTCCATCATGGACCAACTGGTCAATATATGCATGTACAAGCCATAGGAAAACTATGTGACAGCACCAAAAACATTAGCAGTACAATGATAATAAAGTACTGGTTATTATTGCTCCTTTGCTCGTAGGATAATTACCTTGAAGAGGCATTTAAAATGAGAAATGTGCTGGAGGAGTTTGGGAGTGTAAAGCATGGAAAGAGCAAACCCACTATATTAGGCCTTCGTGAGCATATTTTCTTGGAAGGTATGTCCATCTGCTCGAGTTACATTCAATTATATCTTGTTTATGTCATTTATGCTATATATTTCTGTTAGTAACTTTTTTGTATTTTTTTGCTATCTTAGTGTTTCATCACTTGCTTGGTTTATGTCCAACCAAGAGACCAGTTTTGTTACCATTGGACAACGGGTTCTTGCCAATCCTCTCAAGTATGTAATCTTACTAGTGGACAACGGGTTCCAGTTCATTTCTTCGAATGGGAATCTATTTGAATGTGTGAAAAGTAGTTGTAGTCTAGTAGGGATGATATATTGTGCTACCAAGAATTTCAGAGATTTTTATGAAGTGGGGAGATCGTAACTCTAATTATGAATTGACAAAAGAAGAAGAGCTAACCATGATTAGTATCCCCATTAGGCCATAACCATTCTAGTTCCAAGCAGTTCCTTCCTAGATTGGACTTTTGCACTAACTCTTAGCTGAAAACTGATAGTAAAATTGTGTTTTCATAAAATAATAATGATAAGTGGCCAGAGTTACTCTTAAATCTTAATCATGAATAGCTTGGTTAGATGGTCCACTCAATCTTGTCAATTTGCTGGGAAGTCCGGTAGCTGATAGTAAATGTCTAGTTCCTGTCAATTTTTTTGTCAACTAGACTATTGTGAAGGTGGGGTGGGGTGTGTGAAAGTGAGCAATTCAAGATGCTTTGAAGTAAGGTAACTAACAGAATTACGGGATGAAACTGGTAATCACTAAGATTTGACTTTATTTTCACATTGTTAAATAGTTTGATTTATTTTTTTTTCATGTTTCTATATTCTTGTGTGCTAGATGCACATTTTCTTTTGATCATGAGGCTTTTTATGTGTATAACTCATTATTGTAATGTAACACAGGGTTCGGTTCCATTATGGTCATCCTGATATTTTTGATAGACTCTTCCATATTACTAGGGGTGGCATAAGTAAAGCCTCAAAGACCATAAATCTAAGTGAAGATATCTTTTCAGGTAAGCCTGCATCTTATACAGACATCTTGCAGTCATCCCTTACCTAAAATGCAGTTATTGAATTCAATGTTCTTAGGTTTTAACTCGACAATGAGACAAGGAAATGTTACACATCATGAGTACATGCAAGTCGGTAAGGGGCGTGATGTGGGAATGAATCAAATTTCAAGCTTTGAAGCTAAGGTAGCCAATGGCAATGGTGAACAAACATTGAGTCGTGACATCTATCGGCTTGGACGCAGATTTGACTTTTATAGAATGCTATCTTTCTACTTTACTACAGTTGGGTTTTATTTTAGTAGCATGGTAAGAATATTAATTGAAGATATCTATGTGAAATTTTCTCTAAAGAATGCCTAAGTTATTTCTTTCTTTCTGGTGGGGTATGTAAGGAGAAAACCCTATTGAAAATTTAAATAAAACCAAAATTGTAGAAAGTTATTTATAAAAATAAAAAGGAGAGATAAGGTGAAGATGATCTAACTTTAAGCCATTAATTTCTTCATACACCTGTTGTGGTACGGGTTGGTTAGGTACGAGTCTAAGGACTAAGGGTAGAATACTCACCTTTGAATGGCTGGCCATGCTGCCACCAAGGCTTTGAGGTTTAGCTGAAGAAAGGGAGAGACAAGGAGCTTTGTTTAATCAGGGCTTGCTTATGAATGGTGCAGTTACCCTCTTTATATAGATGAGGTTAGCCCCTAACAATATAGAAACTAACATGATCTAATGTAACCATTCAATTAAAGATAATATTATATCCATACTATCTAAATATTCCTAATATGAAGATATGCGCATAACTATTCCTAATATAAAGATATGCATGTAATTATTCATAATGTGAAGTTATGCATGCATGCTGTAGACTCCATGCTGCCGCACCTCCTTGTGCGCACCAGTATGTTGAATCGGCAAGTTTTGAAAAGTCTTTAATGTAAAATAAAATACTAAAGTGAGCTCTTTCAGGATTTCAGTTATTATCCATAAAAATACAGTATAATTTGGTGTGCAAAATGCTAAGCATTCATAACAGATGGTTTAGGCATGGTGTCACCATGTAATGTGTTCATTTTTGCATATTTTGGGATACTGACATCCATAGTTCCTTCCTTCAGGTTACTGTACTTACAGTTTATGTATTTTTGTATGGGAGGTTATATCTAGTTATGAGTGGTTTGGAAAGGTCTATTTTGCTGGATCCACGTATTCAGGAGAACATCAAGTCTCTTGAAAATGCACTGGCGTCACAGTCTGTTTTCCAGCTTGGTTTGCTGCTTGTCCTCCCTATGGTCATGGAAGTCGGCTTAGAGAAAGGGTTCCGCACAGCGTTAGGAGAGTTTGTCATCATGCAGCTACAGTTGGCCTCTGTGTTCTTCACGTTCCAGCTTGGCACCAAAACCCACTACTATGGGAGAACAATACTACATGGTGGCGCTAAATACAGATCTACAGGCCGTGGATTTGTTGTGTACCACGCAAAGTTTGCTGAAAATTACCGCATGTACTCCCGTAGCCACTTTGTTAAAGGACTTGAACTGTTGATACTTCTGGTTGTGTATCTAGTCTACGGAAGCTCCTACCGCAGCTCGAAATTGTACATATTTGTCACCTTCTCCATATGGTTTCTGGTCGCATCATGGCTCTTTGCACCGTTTATCTTCAATCCGTCATGTTTTGAGTGGCAGAAGACGGTTGATGACTGGGCAGACTGGAGGAAGTGGATGGGGAACCGAGGGGGTATCGGCATGTCTCTGGATCAAAGCTGGGAGGCATGGTGGATGAGTGAGCAGGAACACCTCAGGAAGACAAGCATTCGTGCTCTTCTCTTGGAAATCATCCTTTCACTTCGTTTCTTGATCTACCAGTATGGCATTGTGTACCATCTGAACATAGCACACCACAGCAGAAGCATTGTGGTACTTTCTCTACCATCTGAACATAGCACACCACAGCAGAAGCATTGTTGGCTTCTTTTGTAGTTCGTACAGTTGCAGGATATCCTAATGTAATTCCTACTTCCTCTCAATTTCCAGGTATATGCATTGTCATGGCTGGTTATGCTCACGGTTCTAGTAGTTTTGAAGGTAAGACTTTTGCCTTCCATTTTGTCCGGCTACCTCCGATGCTTTAAAATCTTACAGATCGGATGTTGTTCCTTCTCTTCAGATGGTTTCAGTCGGACGGCAGAAATTTGGGACAGACCTGCAGCTTATGTTCCGCATCCTCAAGGGCCTACTCTTCATTGGCTTTGTCTGTGTGATGGCGGTCCTATTTGTTGTATGCAACCTCACAATTTCTGATGTCTTCGCTAGTCTTCTTGGGTTCATGCCTACTGGTTGGTGTGTTCTCCTGGTGAGTGAAACCTCTATTTACCAACTTTGTTTGAGCTTTATGTATGCATAAAAAATGGAATCAAAGAGCAAATCTAACATTCCTACCTGCTCATGAGCGAATCATATATGGTACCAAAAAACAAGATTTGAGTCTGTTAATTCTCAAGCAGTTGGTTGAAAAGCTCGTTGATCAGCAACAACTCTGGTAGTTTGATCATATATGGACATTACCAAGATCTTTTCTAGCAAACTTATGTTATATTGGTTCCGCTCAGTACAGTCTGTAGCCACTGATTGATTTTTATGATTTCTTCTTTGCAGATTGGGCAAGCATGCTCTCCATTGCTTAAGAAGATTGCGGTGTGGGACTCCATCATGGAGCTCGGGAGGCAATACGAGAACATGATGGGTCTCATCCTCTTCCTGCCCATCGGCTTCTTGTCCTGGTTTCCCTTCGTCTCGGAGTTCCAGACACGGTTGCTCTTCAACCAAGCCTTCAGCCGGGGCCTCCAGATCTCAAGGATCCTTGCCGGTCAGAAGGAGTTCGAATGACCGGTTTCATCCCCCGTGTTCGCTTGGACAGGAAAAGCAAGACACGTACGTGTCCCAAGTGCATGTGCATGAATTTGCTTGTCATGATCGATTTTGGGCGTCTGTTCCTTGATGAGATTTACCAGTTTCTGGACTTTGAAGTAGTTGGTACATGAGTATATATTTGTTACTTGATGTGATTCGCCTTTGTAGAATATCACAGTAAGAAATTATCATTTATTCGTCCGTATATTTTGAAGCAATAAGTTTGTTTTACACCCTTCAGTTTTGCAAAAAGTTCACTTAACCGCTAAACTACGAAACCAATTATTTAACCCATTGAACTTACAAAACTAGTGTAATACCACAACTTAACAAAAGCTTAGAATGCCACTTACAACTATAATTGTTATCAATTTTAATAATCAAATATGAATTAACATTAACTAGACTTCAATTATAATTTCACAACGTGATCGATCATGAACATAGGTATGACAATAATAAAAGAATCAATAAATGACATTAAACGAGACAAACTAATTATAGATTTAATCAAAGAAAACCTTGACAAGTAGATACAAGCTAATATCATTATGTTTCAAGAGGAATCATTATTCAAAGCTAAAGTTTACAAGATTAACATTATTTAGTTCAACAGTGAATGAATAGATGCTAAGTGGTAAATCAACCATTGACGGTGCAAGATTGATCATGTGCTAATTTTTTCCTATGCATGTTAATGAGGACATCACTCCTTCGGATGCAACCGCTGATCCTCCAACCGTTATGCAAGGTCCAATGACCCGAGCTCGCATGCGACAATTAAATCTAGAGGTGAGCTCGTTCTTAAGCGATCCTTTTTATAGTTTTGAGAATAGATTGCTACCTAATGATATTATCTTGCTTAGGAACATTGGAGAGGGTCATGAAGTACATGGAGAAAGGTGTGGAGGCGGAGAAAACCAGCAAGGACGTCCAAGTCAAGCCGGAGGCCCAGTCCAACTCGAGTTCACATCTGCCTCGGCCTTCAGGACCAGCCTGCAGTAAAACGGACGCCCAGAACGCATACGGACTCCGTTTTGGACGTTCCACATATGTATGGAAAGCTGAGAAGGAGACCTTTCCAATGGCCTTGGTCCCATATCAAAATTCCTTCGGAGTCAACGGGAATCATTGAAACAAGTGGATGTTCAGAATCTGTCAGGGTGCTGCGCCACCGTATTTTGGGCTGTTCGGCTTTGTATCGTGTTGGAGCCCATTAGGACGCGTCCAGGGGTTTTGCACGCCCCTCACTCCTTTATATACAGCCGCCACCCCCACCATTAGGGTTAGGTTTTGCTTAGATTAATTCTGTCTTGAACAGTTTCGCCGTTCATCGGTTTGTGAGACCCCAATTTTTGAGTGCTAAATCAATACATCTGCAATTGCGTTGTGTTCTTCCTTGTTCTTGCTTGTGTTCTTCGATTCGCAGGCGAGGATTAGCCTTCTTGGCAAGGTCAAATGGCTGCGCACGGTTGATAACCTAAGGAGACGTGGTGCTGCGATTGCGGGGTTTGAGACGTGTTGTTCGGAAGCCGGATCGATTTGTGTCGCGCCTCCACCAAATCGAACTTATCCAGAACCTGTTGGAAGGTCGGGACCCCGTCCCCATCATGTGGTAATCAGAGCTTCAGGTATTCCTTCAGGTTCGAGTTACCCTACCTTTGTTGTTTTCGATTTCATCCTAGAGTCCAAGAAAAAGCCCTAAAAAAATTGTAGTCATAGGTTGTTTCCTGTCCCAGATCTCGTTTAGCCTTTTGCACACTTTAATATCAGAGTCCGTAGTGTTGAGTTTGTGTCCTTAGTCGAGTTGTGTTGCTGGTTTAGATCGTGTTTTGTTTCGGGTTGTCTTGCTTCCGCTACCTCTCATACAAACCCTAGCCGACTTTTGTTTTCCCACCCATATCCCACCCTCTGTTTTTGTCTCGTGATCACCCAGCTTCCCACCCATATCCCACCCTCTGTTTTTGTCTCGTGATCACCCACCACCATCCCCCACCCTTTTCCCGAGCTTCTGCCCCCAATTTCGACCAATTTCCTCCACCCGATCTCGTTTTGACCGCCACCGAAACCATAACTCGGAGGCCCAACTTCAAACGGCTGTAACTTTTGCATACGGACTCGAAATCAGGCAATTTTTTTTTGAAATTGGGTGAAATTAAATTTTACATCCGATACTCCCCAACTTTGTTGGGTTCGATGAATTTATTTTGCCTAAATTCTGCCAGCAAAGTGCAGTACTCGTGCTCCGAACTTTCGTCACCGAATTTACAGCACATTCATCATTTTCTGTAGGCCACACCTTACATCCGATTGAGGTGAAACTTTGTGTGGTTCCTATTTCTGTGCTCTACTTTGTGAAAAAATAAAAAAAAGAAGCAAAAAATAAAAAAATTTGCTTATAGTAGAGAGGAGAGAGAAAAACACACAAAAAGTGCTCTCCGTGGCAAAATGCTGCATTCATTGAACTCGGCGCACGAATGGACACCATCGTCGCCGCCATTGCCCAGTTGAACACCACAGAAGGCATTGAGCGGGTGGAGCGGCGGATGGCTGACCTCACTGGTCGGATGGACACATTGGAGACACGCCTGCCACCTGTCAATGACGGCCCTCGTCATGATGATGACACAATGTCAGATGCGGATAACAACATTGGTCAGCGGGCGACACAAGATGCACGACTACGTCGGCGTCTTCAGCAAAACCGACATGGTGTGGGAGGTAATAACCAGAACCGTCATGGTAACGACGATCCTTTTGCTAAAGTCAAATTTACCATTCCATCTTTTTCTGGTCTTTATGATGCTGAAAAATATCTTGATTGGGAGATGACGGTAGAGTAGAAATTTAATTCTCACTTGGTTCCTGAACAACATAGAGTTAGACAAGCTACTAGTGAGTTTAAGGACTTTGCTATTATCTGGTGGAATGAACTGGGTACCATGCGTTTACAACCTGATACATGGGAGCGATTAAAAGAAGCTATGCGTAATCGTTTTGTTCCTCCTTCATATAAACATGATTTGAGAAAAAAATTACAGCGCTTAGAACAAGGTGATAGTTCTGTTCAGGACTATTATGCTGAGCTTCAAAAGGGTATGGTGCGTTGTGGGGTTGTTGAGGAAACGGAGGATAAGATTTGTCGTTTCTACGGGGGGTTACGGCGTGAAATTCAGGACATTGTTGATTATAAAGAATTTACTACTGTCAACCAGTTGTTCCAGCTTGCTATGCTTGCGAGAAAAGAATTGCGAGGGACGCAAGGAATCAGCAAAGGCAAACACCGGACGACCCTCCTACACGCCGCGAACGACTACATCGACGGACCGCCAAGTCTTCTTCGAGTTTCGTTCTCCTCCACCACTGCGACCAAGTTTGCGTGGCGCCACCGGCCACCATCCATGACACGCCTTGCGATTCTACAAAAACTCCTTTGTAGGGTCCAGACAAGAGCTCTTCTTCCGTGGCTTCAACGGGCGCTCCTCCGACATTCTGCCATCGCTGCCATGGGCTTGGTCATGTCGGAAGAATTGCCTAGCCAGCGGGCATACATCGCCACGAAGATGGAGGCTACATCGACGCCGGATGTCGAGGAGGATGATGATGATGTTGCTGCTGCCTCGGACGACAATGGCGGTGGTGATGACGACTTGGTCCTTGGTGGGGCATCCACAGCGACGCTACGGAGCATCATTGTGCAGCGAGTCCTCAGCACACAGGTACAACAATCCGATAAGCTTCAACGCCATAATTTGTTTCAGACTTTCTTCGCAATCAAGAATCGGCGTGCACGTGTCATCATTGATGGAGGAAGCTGCAACAACTTGGTGAGTTCTGATTTGGTCAAGAAGCTTGGCTTGACCACGCGACCGCATCCACATCCATACCATATTCAGTGGTTAAATGACTCTGGAAAGGCTAAGGTAACACAAACATGCCGAGTCTATTTTTCTATTGGTGGTTATTCTGATCATGTTGATTGTGATGTGGTTCCCATGCAAGCATGCTCTCTTTTATTGGGTCGACCTTGGGAATTTGATAATGATGCTTTACACCATGGTAGTAGTAACAAATACACTTTTATGCATAAGGGAAAGAAAGTTACTTTACTGCCTTTGTCCCCAGTTGAGATTATAAAGGCCGATAGGGAGAGAGCTGCTGCTGCTAACGATCCAAAGGAACATGTTAAATCCGAAAAACAGCAAGTAATCAATTTAAAAAATTCTGTTATGCTTGCCACAAAATCAGACCTTGCTGAAAATGGTGTTAATGATACATGCTATGCTTTCGTGTGCAAAGATGCTTTATTTTCTCTTGATAATATGCCTTACACTTTGCTTGCTCCTGTCACTAACCTTTTGCAGGAGTTTAGAGATGTTTTCCCGGATGAGATACCTCCAGGACTTCCACCCATTCGAGGGATTGAGCACCAGATTGACTTGATCCCTGGAGCGAGTTTGCCAAACCGTGCGGCATACAGGACCAATCCCGAAGAGACTAAGGAGATTCAGCGACATGTCTAAGACATTTTGGACCGTGGGTATGTACGTGAGAGCCTTAATCCTTGTGCTGTTCCTGTTCTTTTGGTTCCCAAAAAAGATGGTTCTTGGCGTATGTGTGTAGATTGTAGAGCCATTAACAACATTACTATAAGGTATCGTCATCCTATTCCTAGGCTAGACGACATGCTTGATGAGTTGTGTGGTGCTATAATTTTCACAAAAATTGACTTGCGTAGTGGATACCACCAAATAAGAATGAAACTTGATTGTGAATGGAAAACTGCTTTTAAAACTAAGTTCGGCTTGTATGAGTGGTTAGTCATGCCTTTTGGGTTAACTAATGTACCTAGCACTTTCATGAGATTAATGAACGAGGTTTTACGTCCTTTCATTGGCAAATTTGTGATCGTTTACTTTGATGATATCTTCATTTATAGCAAGTCAATGGATGAACATTTGAATCACTTACGTGCTGTTTTTAATGCTTTGAGAGATGCACGTTTGTTTGGTAACCTTGAGAAGTGCACCTTTTGCACGGATCGAGTCTCTTTTCTTGGCTATGTTGTGACTCCACAGGGAACTGAGGTTGATAGAGCCAAGGTGGAGGCGATATGGAGTTGGCCCACGCCCACGACGGTCTCCCAAGTGCGGAGTTTTCTTGGCCTTGCGAGGATTTTATCGCGCTTTGTCAAGGAATTCAGCACCATTGCGACACCGCTGATTGAGTTGACAAAGAAGGAGTCGTGTTCCATTGGGGCCATCAAAGAGGAGTCCTTTAATCTTTTGAAGGACAAGCTTACACACGCACCATTGCTCCAACTTCCGGATTTTGGTAAGACTTTTGAGCTGGAATGTGATGCTAGCGGAATTGGTATTGGTGGTGTTTTGATGCAAGAAGGCAAACCTGTTGCCTACTTTAGTGAAAAATTGAATGGTCCTACTCTTAATTATTCCACGTATGATAAAGAATTGTATGCTCTTGTTCGTTCTTTAGAGACGTGGCAACACTATTTATGGCCTAAATAATTTGTCATTCATTCCGATCATGAATCACTTAAGCATATTCGTAGTCAAACCAATTTGAATCGTAGACATGCTAAGTGGGTTGAATTTATTGAATCTTTTTCTTTTGTCATTAAACACAAGAAAGGGAAGGATAATGTGATTGCTGATGCTTTGTCTCGACGCTATACCATGTTGTCTCAACTTGATTTTCGCATTTTTGGTCTTGAAACTATTAAAGGACAATATGCTTTTGATGCTGATTTTAAGGATGTGTTGTTGCATTGTAAAGAGGGACAAGCAAGGAATAAATTCGTGATCAATGATGGGTTCTTGTTTAGAGCTAACCGCCTATGCATTCCAGTTGGATCCGTTCGTCTTTTGTTGTTGCAGGAGGCGTATGGAGGCGGTTTGATGGGACATTTTGGTGCTAAGAAGACGGAGGACGTTCTGGCCGCACACTTCTTTTGGCCAAAGATGAGGCGAGATGTTGAGCGGTTTGTGGCTCGCTGCACGACATGTCAAAAAGCTAAGTCTCGCTTGAATCCACATGGTTTATATATGCCTCTTCCTGTTCCTTCTATTCCGTGGAAAGATATTTCTATGGACTTTGTTTTAGGATTGCCCAGGACTAAGAGGGGGAGGGATAGCATTTTTGTTGTTGTGGATCGTTTTTCTAAGATGGCTCACTTTATACCATGTCATAAAACCGATGATGCCGTTCATATTGCTGACCTCTTTTTCAAAGAGATAGTTCGTTTGCATGGTATGCCTTCTACTATTGTTTCAGATCGTGACGCCAAGTTCTTGAGTCATTTTTGGTGTACTCTATGGAACAAGTTGGGTACAAAGTTGTTGTTCTCTACAACATGTCACCCACAAACGATGGCCAAACCGAGGTGGTGAACCGCACATTGTCTACCATGTTGAGAGCTGTTTTGAAGAACAATTTGAAGCTGTGGGTGTTAGTGATATGCCCTAGAGGCAACATGGAGATGTTGTATATATCACATACTATGTTTATGATACATTACTTTGTTCCTTCGAATAGACATCATCATTATTGATCAATGAGTATGTGACTTGTTCATGAGACTCTTAAATACTAAAATGTTGCTATTTCTAAATGATCCCTGATCGTATATCATATGAAGAACAAATATGATTCAAAGACAAAGATCAGCATATGTATTGATTGATGATCATGTCTCATGGATCATGGTATGGTAATACCAAATCAATAATATGGACATGTGTTAGTGAACATATGTTGGATAGACCTGCCATGAGATACTGCAGAGATTCCATGTGTCATCAGTTGGTCTCGAGTAGTGTTTATGTAGAATCCTTAGACTTGAGATCATCATGGTTCCCAACATGAGAAGTAGCTTATTTTGGGACTACTAAACACTACTCCGTGAATCGGGTAGTCATAAAAGTAGTCTTGGTTTGCCATGAAACATGTAGTGGGATGTGAATTATCAAGATAGAATTTGCCCCTTCTTATGGGAGAGATATCTCTGGGCCTCGATGTAATGGATTATGAAAGTGCATGGACATGCCAAGGTGATTGAGGAGTCAATCACAAGTTTATAATCTATCACGGAATCGAGAGAGTGATTGAGCTATTAAGAGGATGACACGAGTCTCGCCTTGAGCTCAATCTATATCGTGAGGCAAAGGGATTCGTACATGAGAGAACATTACAGTTCAAATGATATGATCTTTACATATACTTTAGGGTTAATATGTCTTACTAGAGGCCGCTATTAACATGGGTGCCGGGAAAGACGTTTCCGGGTCACGACCAAGTATACGTGAACCTACAGGGTCGCACGCTTAACGGGTTGGAACACTGATTCGAATATGATTTGGATATGGGCTCAATTCGGATAAAGATCCGAATAGACTCCTAATGGGCCTTGGTCCGCAAAGCCCACGTGAGGAGGTCTATATATGGAGGCGAGGGGCTGAGGGGATTCGTCCCTGTTAACATCTAGCAAAACCCTAGCCGCCACCTCCCGAGCCAAACCCTAGCTGCTCACGAGTGCTAGTACACTCGCGATCGGCGTTCCAGCCCCGGACGTGTGGATACCGGTGGAGGCGCTGCTCGTTGCGATCTTGATCGGCGTGCGTGGAGGAGACGATCTGTTCGGGACGATCGGCTACTTCCACTACTACCTCGGCGCGCGTGATTGGATCGGTTTCCAATTCTTCTTCATTGCGCTGCACGCGTCTAAGTGGTAACGATCCATGATCCTTCCTTAGCATGATGTTCTTGGGTGCGCGGTAGAAAAGTTTTGTTTTACGCCCGTAGCCTCGCGTATTCCTTTAGTGGTATCGAGCCATTTTGCTTAGTTTGCAATCTGGATCAGCGCATATGTTGATATGCGATAGTAGTAGATTGGATCTATTACGCCTAAATCAGTAGCACGGGTTGATGAGATCAATCGGTCATAAGGGGTTGAAATAGGTATGAGTTGATAGCATCATAAGGCCAAAAAGATTAGTTCGTGATCCTTCTTTGATGTACGCGCGACTTGCCCCTACCGGCCGGAATCACCATCGGGGCTAATCGCGCGCTGTCGATGAGATCGAGCCAACGGATCGAGGTCTTATGTTGTGGTCTCCTCAAGTATACCGATCGCGATGATCAATATGATTGATCTAATGAAAATTGAGACATTTTGAATGGCTCGGATTTGGGTTGATTTGATCGGCTCGATAAGATTTTCATAGCGATTTCATAGATGCGATCTATGTAATTCAGTGAGGTTTTCGAGCGCTGCCCCTCGACCCCCGCGTGACCGGCGGCGGACCACCGTGTATCCCCTTGTATAGCGTCTTGGGTTCACATCGTTAGGTAGAATGCGATTCTCGTCTAACTTGTTTTTGCGAGGAATGATGTGAATAGTATGGCCCTATAGCTTATTTGAATGTATGAGATGTATGTGATGCATGTAACATTCGTTCATGGCTGCGTGTCATGATTATTTCAGCTATTGTTAGCTGTATATATTGTATTTAACGACTGCGTGTCGACCTTAATGCTTGAATCTATCTTTGTAATCTTCAATTTCTAGCTATTATAGGTAGTAGCCTAGTTTTGAGGTTACAAGCTTTTAAGCATGGTTGCCTAAAGGAGTGATGTGGAGGATGGAGATCGTCTACACCTACTTGGAGATGGATATCACCATTTTTGGGCCATACTACTTCACAGTTAAATGTGTTTATCTATGATGTTATCTATCTTATTCTTATGCAATGATATATGTGATATGTTGCTTTGGTAGGATAGAATCCCTCTTAAAATTAGGTGTTAATGCCCTTCCATATGTTGCACCAAAGATAATGATCACCGCATGGTAGGTCTACCAAAGTAGAGTGCCATCGGTTATCATCATCATTTAGGGTAGATGTTGGACATCTACATGCGGAAGCATTTGGTTTACTTAACAAGGTTATCAAAATAGTTTTGGACCTTGGGGCATAGATTGGGGCCGAGGCATACTGATGTCACCCAATGTAGAGTCACATAGGGATGTGATTAGCAAAGTGTTACTTACCCATGTCACTAGTTTTCTAGCCGTGATGCCAAAGCTCACTAGGAATTAGTGAAATGAGGATCTTTACCCACTATGTAACTTAGAGAGAGTTTTGTTGCAAAACTCATAGTGGGAGTCTTTTGCTAAATAGTTTAATAAAAGATGAACATAAACATAGTGCTAAACTTTGCATATTCTTGTGTTGTAGATTATGTCACTAACGCCGCATCCAAGACTTTTAATTTGCGATCTGTTCTTGAGAAAGAAAAACTCAATGGAACAAACTTTTGGATTGGTATCGCAACTTGAGAATTGTTCTCAAGCAAGAGCGCAAGGAGTATGTCCTTGAGTCTCCTTACCCAAGACTTGCTCGATAATGCTCTGTGGCTGCACGGAGAGCTTATGAGAAGCAAGCGAATGATTGCCTTGATGTGAGTGTCTCATGCTTGCCACAATGTCCTCTGAGCTTGAAGCAATATGAGAACACGATGCCTACAATATCATTGTGGGGCTACGTGGTATGTTTGAGAACCAAGCAAGGGTGAGAGGTTCAATACTTCAAAGTCCTTATTTGCGTGCGAGCTTGCGAGAGGAATCCCACGACCCTCATGTCATTAAGATGATTGGCTACATTGAGAGTGCGGAAAAGCTTGGTTTTCCCTTAGCCAAGAGTTGGCTCTCGATGTGATTCTCCGATCGCTCCCGAGCTTTGAGCCATTCATAATGAACTTTAACATGAACAACCTGGACAAGACCTGGTGAGTTGCATGGGATGCTAAAATCTGCGAGGATAGCATTAAGAAAAGCAGCAATCATGTGATGATGATGCGAAAGGCAAGGGCAAGCCCTATGTCAAGAGAAGCGCGGTCAAAAGAAAGAAAGCTCTGATGCGATCGCGAGCGGTTCTAAGGCCAAGAAAGACAAGAAGAGCGATGCTCATCTCGATGCGATTGTTACTCTGTAAGCAATCGGGACATTGGAAAAGGAACGCCAAAAGTACTTGGAGGATCTTGAGAAGAAGAAGGGAAGTATGACTTCCACTCCGGTATAAATGTTATAGAGATCAATCTTGCTACTTCATCAACGATTCTTGGGTATTTGATACGGATCGGTTGCTCACATTTGCAAATCGTTGCGGGGCTAATAAGAAGTAGAAGTTTGAGGAGGAGCGAAGTGGATCTTCGCGTTGGCAATGGAGCAAAAGTTGCTGCGGTAGCTGTTGGCACCATGCCATTGTCTTTACCTTCGAGATTAGTTTTGGAATTGAATAATTGTTATTGTGTTCCATCTCTTTCAAAGAACATTATTTCGCTTCATGTTTGCAAGCAAAGGTTATGATTTTAAATCTATGGACAATGGTTGTTCTCTTTATTTCAAAGATATGTTCTATTGTCATACTCCATTGGTGAATGGGTTATACGTTCTTACTCTTGAAGGGTCACGGTCTATAACATTAATGCAAAGAGGCAACGTCAGAATGATTTGAATCCCACGTTTATTTGGCATCGCCGCTTAGGTCACATAAATGAGAAACTCATGCGAAGCTCCATAGAGATGGTATTCGCACTCATTTGATTTTGAATCATTAGAAACATGCGAATCTTGTTTACTTGGCAAGATGACAAAGGCACCTTTCACCGGTCAAGGTGAGCGGGCAAATGACTTATTGGCACTCGTACATACCGATGTATGTGGACCAATGAGCTTAACGAACAGAGGTGGTTTTCGGACTTCATAACTTTTCTCGATGACTTTAGTAGATATGGATATATCTACGATGAAGCATAAGTCGAATCCTTTGAAAAGTTCAAGGAATTCCAAAATGAAGTGCAAAATCATTTAGGCAAGACAATCAAGTTTCTACGATCGATCGTGGAGGCGAGTATTTGAGCCATGAGTTTGGCAATCATCTAAAGGATTGTGGAATTGTTCCACAATTGACTCGCCAGAACACCTCAATGGAATGGGGTATCGAACGGAGAAATCGCACCTTATTAGATATGGTGCGCTCCATGATGAGCCAAAGTGATCTTCCGTTGTCTTTTTGGGGTGCGCTCTTGAAACAGCCGCGTTCACACTAAACGAGGTTCCATCAAAATCGGAGAAAAGACACCATATGAGATGTGGGCAGACAACGTCCTAGCTTGTCTTTTCTTAAGATTTGGGGATGTGAGGCTTATGTAAAGCGTTTACAATCTGATAAGCTCACTCCTAAATCGATAAATGCTTCTTTATCGGGTATCCTAAGGAAACAAAAGGATATTACTTTTATAATCGAGGAGAAGGCAAAATGTTTGTCGCTTGGCATGGTGTCTTCTTAGAGAAAGAGTTTCTCTCAAGAAGGGATAGTGGGAGCACAAAGTGCAACTTGAAGAAATTCAAGAAACACGATAACGTTTCAGCTCCTACAGAACCACAACATGATGAACAAACCGTTGAAGAACTCGTTGTGGACACACCAAGACCACGTGGGTCGGAAGGTCACGTCGTGCACCGAGAGGTACATGTTCTTGACTACTCAACAACGGAACATATTGTTGTTAGACAACGATGAGCCTAAGACCTATGAAGAAGCAATGGTGGGACCAGACTCTGAGAAATGGCTTGAAGCCATGAGATCCGAAATTGAATCCATGCACAGTAATCAAGTTTGGAACTTGGTTGATCCACCTGATGGTGTTAAAACCATTGAATGCAAATGGGTTTTCAAGAAAAGATAGACATAGATGGAAATGTTCACATCTATAAAGCGCGATTAGTGGCCAAAGGTTTCAAACAAATTCAAGGTATTGATTATGATGAAACTTTTTCGCCCGTCGCAATGCTAAAGTCTATTCGGATCATTCTAGCGATTGCTGCATATTTCGACTATGAAATATGGCAAATGGATGTCAAAACAGCTTTCCTTAATGGAAATCGAGTGAGGATGTGTACATGACACAGCCCACGGGTTTTGTCGATCCGCAATCGATTGGAAAGATATGCAAGCTCCAAAGATCCATTTATGGATTAAAGCAGCATCTCGGAGTTGGAACATTCGTTTTGATGAAGTAATCAAAGGGTTTGGTTTCATCAAGAACGAAGAAGAGCCTTGTGTTTACAAAAGGCTAGTGGGAGCGCACTCGTATTTACGGTCTTATATGTGGATGACATATTCTTGATCGGAAATGACATTCCTTTGCTTGAATCATTAAGTCTTCATTAAAAATAGTTTCTCTATTAAAGACTTAGGAGATGCAGCATATATTCTGGCATCAAGATCTATAGAGATAGATCAAAAGGCTAATTGGATTAAGCCAAGATACGTACATTGACAAGGTGTTGAAAAGGTTCAATATGCATGATTCCAAGAAAGGTTTTCTACCTATGTCACATGGTATAAATCTTAGCAAGAATCGGTGTCCTAGTACACTGATGAGCGGGATAAAATGAATGCGATTCCATATGTTTCGCTATTGGGTCCATTATGTATGCCATGCTTTGTACACGTCCGGATGTTTCAGATGCTTTAAGTGCTACGAGTAGATACGATCGAGATCGGTGAAAGTCACCGGATTGCCGTAAAGAATATCTTGAAGTACTTGAGAAGAACTAAAGATGTGTTCCTTGTCTATGGAGGTGAGGAAGAGCTCGTTGTAAATGGTTACACCGATGCTAGCTTCCAAGCCGACAAAGATGATTTTAGATCGCAATCTGGATTTGTGTTACTGCTGAATGGCGGTGCGGTAAGTGGAAGAGTTCCAAGCGTGAGACGGTTGCTGATTCTACAATAGAAGCCGAGTACATAGCGACTTGAAGCTGCCAAAGAGGTTGTTTGGATCAAGAAATTTATTTACGAGCTTGGTGTGATGGCTAGTGCCTCGGCCCAATGGACCTCTCTTGTGACAATAGTGGGGCCATTGCGCAAGCCAAGGAGCCTAGATCGCACGAAGTCCAAGCACATTTCGGCGATTTCATCTCATTCGCGAGATAGTGGAGAGAGGTGATGTGAAGATATGCAAAGTACAAACGGATTTGAACATTGCAGATCCATTGACAAAGCCGCTTCCCCAGCCAAAGCATGAGGCTCACACTAGGGCAATGGGTATTAGATACCTACATGGTTGACTCTAGTGTAAGTGGGAGACTCATAGTGATATGCCTAGAGGCAACATGGAGATGTTGTATATATCACATACTATGTTTATGATACATTACTTTGTTTCTTGGAATAGACATCATCATTATTGATCAATGAGTATGTGACTTATTCATGAGACTCTTAAATACTAAAATGTTGCTATTTCTAAATGATCCTGATCGTATATCATATGAGGAACAAATATGATTCAAAGACAAAGATCAAGATATGTATTGATTGATGATCATGTCTCATGGATCATGGTATGGTGATACCAAATCAATAATATGGACATGTGTTAGTGAACATATGTTGGATAGACTGCCATGAGATCTGCAGAGATTCCATGTGTCATCGCTTGGTCTCGAGTAGTGTTTATGTAGAATCCTTAGACTTGAGATCATCATGGTTCCCAACATGAGTAGTAGCTTATTTTGGGACTACTAAACACTACTCCGTGGCTGGGTAGTCATAAAAGTAGTCTTGGTTTGCCATGAAACATGTAGTGGGATGTGAATGATCAAGATAGAATTTGCCCCTTCTTATGGGAGAGATATCTCTGGGCCTCGATGTAATGGATTATGAAAGTGCATGGACATGCCAAGGTGATTGAGGAGTCAATCACAAGTTTATAATCCATCACGGAATCGAGAGAGTGATTGAGCTATTAAGAGGATGACACAGTCTCGCCTTGAGCTCAATCTATATCGTGAGGCAAAGGGATTACGTACATGAGAGAACATTACAGTTCAGCCGATATGATCTTTACATATACTTTGGGGTTAATATGTCTTACTAGAGGCGCTATTAACATGGTGACCGGAAGGCGTTTCGGGTCACGACCAAGTATACGTGAACCTCTGAGTCGCACGCTTAACGGGTTGGAACACTGATTCGAATATGATTTGGATATGGGCTCAATTCGGATAAAGATCCGAATAGACTCCTAATGGGCCTTGGTCCGCAAGGCCCACGTGAGGAGGTCTATATATATGGAGGCGAGGGGAGAGGATTCGTCCTGTTAACATCTAGCAAAACCCTAGCCGCCACCTCCCGAGCCAAACCCTAGCTGCTCACGAGTGCTAGTACACTTGCGATCGGCGTTCACCCGGACGTGTGGATACGGTGGAGCGCTGCTCGTTGCGATCTTGATCGGCGTGCGTGGAGGAGACGATCTGTTCGGGACGATCGGCTACTTCCACTACTACCTCGGCAGCGTGATTGGATCGGTTTCCAATTCTTCTTCCGCTGCGCTGCGCGTCTAAGTGGTAACGATCCATGATCCTTCCTTAGCATGATGTTCTTGGGTGCGCGGTAGAAAAGTTTTGTTTTCTGCTTCCGTAGCCTACGCGTATTCCTTTAGTGGGAAGAGTGTTTGCCGCATGTTGAGTTCGCATATAATCGAGCGGAACACTCCACCACCAAGGTAAGTCCTTTTCAGGTAGTGTATGTATTCAATCCCCGTGCACCTATTGATATTTTACCTTTACCTACTAGTGAGAGAGTTCATAATGATGCTAAGGTGCGTGCTGATTTTATTATCAAAATGCATGAGACTACTAAGGCAAACATTAAAAAGATGAATGAAAAATATAGGATTGTTGGTAGTAAAGGTAGAAAGGAAGTTAAACTTGAACCGGGTGATTTTGTTTGGTTGCACTTGCGAAAGGATAGATTTCCTGAGTTAAGAAAGTCAAAATTGATGCCTAGAGCTGCTGGTCCTTTTAAGATAATTGAGAAAATAAATGATTATGCATATAAACTTGAGTTGCCACCCGAGTTCGGGGTTAGTCCCACCTTTAACATTGCAGATTTGAAGCCATACTTGGGAGAAGAAGATGAGTTTGAGTCGAGGACGACTCCACTTCAAGAGGGGGAGGATGATGAGGACATCACTCCTTCGGATGCAACCGCTGATCCTCCAACCGTTATGCAAGGTCCAATGACCCGAGCTCGCATGCGACAATTAAATCTAGAGGTGAGCTCGTTCTTAAGCGATCCTTTTTATAGTTTTGAGAATAGATTGCTACCTAATGATATTATCTTGCTTAGGAACATTGGAGAGGGTCATGAAGTACATGGAGAAAGGTGTGGAGGCAGAGAAAACCAGCAAGGACGTCCAAGTCAAGCCGGAGGCCCAGTCCAACTCGAGTTCGCGTCTGCCTCGGCCTTCAGGACCAGCCTGCAGTAAAACGGACGCCCAAGACGCATACGGACTCCGTTTTGAACGTTCCACATATGTATGGAAAGCTGAGAAGGAGACCTTTTCAATGGATCTAGTCCCATATCAAAATTCCTTCTGAGTCAACGGGAATCATCGAAACAAGTGGATGTTTAGAATCTATCAGGGTGCTGCGCCACCGTATTTTGGGCCGTTCGGCTTCGTATCGTGTTGGAGCCCATTAGGGCGCGTCCAGGGGTTTTGCACGCCCCTCACTCCTTTATATACAGCCGCCACCCCCACCATTAGGGTTGGATTTTGCTTAGATTAATTCTGTCTTGAACAGTTTCGCCGTTCATCGGTTTGTGAGACCCCAATTTTCGAGTGCTAAATCAATACATCTGCAATTGCGTTGTGTTCTTCCTTGTTCTTGCTTGTGTTCTTCGATTCGTAGGTGAGGATTAGCCTTCTTGGCAAGGTCAACCGGCTGTGCACGGTTGATAACCTGAGGAGACGTGGTACTGCGATTGCGGGATTCGGGACGTGTTGTTCGGAAGCCGGATCGATTTGTGTCGCGCCTCCACCAAATCGAACTTATCCAGAACTTGTTGGAAGGTCGGGACCCCGTCCCCATCACATGTTGTCCTCAAAGATCACCTAAAAACAACAACAAAATAAAGGTGAGTCTAAAACTTAGGAAGTACAAAGTAAAACAATAGAAACATCATCATTACCATAACACATCAATATCCACCATTCTCTTTCTCATCTTTCTTTTTGTTAATGCAATACAATGCAATATGCATCTCCAAGCTTATACCGCTATAGATGAGGAAACGCTTGTCAACATTCACCCCTTCCCTCCATCACGTGGAGGTGCTTACTTCTATAGGTCTTACTTAAGAACACTCTGGGTTAGTTAAATAGAGCACTCTGGATTAGTTAAATAGCTTTCTCACCAACCTGGTTTATACACTTTGGAATAGCTATTTGACTTACCGACCTGTCTCGTTTGCTTTTATCATGTCATGACTGTAACCTTCCATCATTTTACTACATATATATTTATCATCGAATTATATCGTACTGAGCAATAAGATAATCAAATATTGCATGACAAAAATAATTCAATAATAATGAGCAATTATCAACCATCATTTATCATTTTACTATACACTTACCTTTCAACCTCGTGAAGTGGAACAATGGGTAGAAGCCACCAAACACGTAGGAAAGTGGAACATTGGGTAGAAGCCACCAAACACGTAGCAACTTTGCCTACAACAAACAACTCATCTCAACATACACTATAACAATACAAACAATAAATAAAATAGCAAAAATACAATCTGCTCCCCGGTCCAACTACTCCATTCTCTACCAGACATCCCCCTCTGCTGTTCGGATGTTAATGTCATAACTATCAACTCGAAGATCCAAATAACACCAACATACACACCCAAACTCCACACGACTAGGTCAAGGGGAAAGGATCATCCGAAACTCCCCCATCTTTCCCCTACCTTCCGTTTTCCTTACAACCTCTTTTGTATCACGTCTAGGTCCTTATGAGGGGTTTTGGTTACAAGATACAACCAATTCAATTTACAACCTAAGGTGTTTAGAAGGGTGGTTTCATTGATGTGGAGGTGGTTTTGCCACATGTGTAGCTTATGTCAACAAATTTTGCTACAATGGCATCGTAGTTCGCAATAGAAAGTTTTTAAAAATCCCTATTCAATGTGAAGAGGGTGAAAGAAAAGGGGGGGAGAGGAATAAGTCCATTTTGACTCCCTAAAGTATCGTATTTTTTAAAATTCAATCTCAACTATAAAACTTGGTAACCAACCCCTCAATTGTCAATACCTGGTATTTTACCCTAAGGCCATTTGAAGTTGGTTTTAGCCGATATGGCACAGATGTAGCAGTCTAGTCAGCATAGTTAACAAATAAATTAACAAAAAAGATAGTTGGACCATTGTCAGGTACTTTCCTCTTCTTCTTCCTCTCCCTCTCTTCTCCCTATGGCTATGGCCACGAGTGCCTCTGACCACCTACTCCCTTCCTACCACCACCCACCTCGTCGACCATTACTGGGTGTAACGCCCTTGGCCCCTCTTCTCTTCCCATGCTGCTGCCGCCTCCTTCATCTATGTAGAGATAAAAAACATGGGGAAGTGAAGAAGTTGTTGCCGTGAAGCTCCGCCATGTCCACCACGTCTGATCTCCCTCTCAAATGAGTTTTTGGCAATTTCATTTGGTTCAAAACATGTTTGATCACTTTCTAATCCAATCCACAATGTTAATTCTGACTGGGATTCGCAGTCATTGTTCATCATTATTGGCAAGAATCTATTCAATTATTTTGCATCAGAAAACCCTCTCCTTCATGTAACATCCTGTTTTTTTTTAGTTTTTGAAATCTTTAATTTAAAAATAAATTCTGGGAATTTTCTGGAAATTAATCAAGCTTAAAATGAATTTTTGAAAATTAAAATGATTTAATATGATTAAAATAAACATCAACATAAGTTGAAAATATTTTATTTGAGTTCCTCAGGTCTCAAGGAATTTTTGGTGAATTTTTCAGATTTATTTGCTATTTTCCGAAGCCCTCTTAGTCTTATTTGAGTTTCTAAAAATAGAAAAAAAAATCGGGGAAATACCCTAAACTCCATTGGGCCGATTTCCCTCGGCCCACGCCCATGCTAGTGTCGCCCCCGCACCGGCCCAATTCCGCCCAGCCATCCCCGCCGCCCGATCCCCCACGCTTGCACGTGCCTGGCATCCACCCGCGCCACACCATCACTCCCGCTCGCCCCAGCCGCCCGCACCCGCGTCGCCCTAAGCGCACCGCGTCTGCCCGCGCCCCGCTCTCTTCTAGCCGCCCGATGTGCCCTACGCCACGTGTTGCCTCCGTACACTTCGTTCCTGATTGGAACTCTCGCCCCGCCCGTCTCCGAAACCAACTCCTCGGGACGCGTGCATAAAGCCTGTGCCCCACCGCCGCCTCCCCTCAGCCGCGCCGCCGTGCACCGCTTACCTCGCCACCGCCGCGCCGCCGTGCACCGCCGCCACACTAACCCGCCGGCACCAGAGTTCTTGTCGCTGTACATCACCTCAGGCGTCGTCGTCACCTTCGCTGTTCCTTGCCATACCCGCAGCGACACCGTCGTCTCCGCCATCACACCAGCGCCCATCGTCGGTAAGCGCCACTGCCGGCCCGAACTCCTCCGCCGCATGCCTCACCGTCAGATTCGGTTCCCGCCCCGGCCTCGATCGTCACGTCCGCGACGCTTCGCGAAGCACGCCAGCCACCGTCGCCCATCCAGTGACCCCCGCCCCGATCGCGATCGTCGTTTTCGATCTAGATCCATGGTTCGGAATCCGTCACGTGTCACTCTCTCGGCTGCCCGATCCCCCCGCTGTCGCCGCACCCGACTGAGCCACGTCAGCCCTAGCATGCCATGTCAGCGCCATGTGTCATGCCACGTCAGCTGAGACACGGCCCTGGTGCCACGTCAGCATGCCACATCAGCATGCCACGCGTCAGCACCCCAGCAAGCCACGCCAGCCACGCCAGTCGCGTCGGTGTGACACTGTTCTATGGACCCCGTCCACCGTAAACCCCTCTCTTCCGTGCACCTAGTCCACAGCATAGTGCAATTTGTAATTTTCTAATATTTTCTTTAGATTTAATTTTTTGAGAGCCCGTTCTCCTTCATTCTAGCTCCGATTGACCCCTTTTTTTTAAATTCATCTAAAATCGAGATGTATCTTTTGGTTCTAGTTTCAAGGTTTTTGGAGTTATTTTGCTTATTATTTTATGTGATTTTATTATTTTGATCGTTTTCTCTCTCGTTAGATCCTGATTTTGAAGGAGTCGGAGCGCCGCCAGAAGATCCCAAGTACCTCGCTGAGCCAACCTAAGGCAAGTCGTGTCCTTTGATCATGTTGAACCAAATTTTCAATCTATTATTTAATTACTTTATTTTAAATTACATTGTATTGCTATTTATACAACACTTTGTAATTGGTAGTTAATATCCCAATTTTAATAATCCCTTCTTGATACTTTGAATACCATGATGTCATTGTCACCATAGGTTGGGGAATTATTTGGTGATACCATACTAGATGTCACATGGATAGTACGATTAATATTGCTTAGCCTTGTTTATAGTTCGATGGGTTCATCATCATATGTGATTAATTTAACTTAATGAGATATTGAATCGTGGTTGGAGCCATAGAAGATCGTGGTTGGTGCTACAGTTATAAAATTTGTGCCATAACATGGTGGTGTCATTGGTGTTGGTTATACAAATTGGTTTTCACTCATGCGAGTGATCGTGTAGTAAAGGGGGAAGTGTGGATTCACTTCGTAGGATGTAGAAGTCTCGTCTGAGTAGTGTTAAGGACTTAACTTTGTGCGTAATTGATCTGAGCTTTACCATGCAAACCACATATCTAGAATGGGATAGACCTGGCTGATTAATTTGGGATATTGCAACTTCAACCCTGCCATTGTGATGAACATGGTTGCTGATTTCCATGTGGCGCAAGGGGGGTGTGATGTGAAACCCTAACGGGCGGGATTGAGTTGAGGTTGAACTTTGTAAAAGCCTTTTTGTGATTTTCTTTAACGTGAGGATTATCACATCGTGTGGGTACAGTTGTGCAACCTCTGCAGAGTGTAAAACTATTCGAATAGCCATGTCCTCGGTTATGGACAATGCTTAGTGATTTCACACGAGGGGTAGTGTTTTCTGAAAAACTTGTGGTTTATGGTTAGAGAGTGAACAGGTAGTTCACTTTTAGTTTAGCTTGTGGATGGGAGATTCACAAGTGGTTTATTTCAATTCCATTGGTTATTTATTATTGTTTTTCCTTAAAGTTCGCTTTCAATCTATTTATCATATTTACTTCAAAATATCATTTTATGCAAATTAACCTTTCAACCTTCCATTGGTAATTCTTGCATATTATATTGCATTCATTTGTTACAAATGGCTTGCTGAGTACCAATGCACTCACGACTTCATGCCCATGTTGCTCAGTTGAGGAGGAGTATTACCAGCAGGAGGTTCTAGAAGGAGGATACTTCGACGACTTCACGAATTAGAACTTCACTCCCCAGTCGATTGCCTGTGGGCATGTCGAATGGCTTCCACGTTTATTTATGTTTTCCATTGCTAGACTTTGAGCCCTTCGGGCTATTGATTTGTAAGCTCAACCATAAGGTCGTACCTTTTATAATTATTAATACTTGAGTTTTTCCTTTATTTATCGTGTGTATGATCGATATTTCATCTATGTTAAACTGTGTGCACTAGCGTGATCTTAGACTAGTGCAATTTACATAGAGAGTTCGGATTTGCATATTCGGGTCTCGACAGAGATGGTATCAAAGCCATATCGACTGAAGGACGAAGCCCTAGTTAGAATGGTCATTTAGCCCAAAAAATATTTTCTAAATCAAACCAAATAAATGGAATAATTAGTAATATCTCTATTCTCTTACCTCTTTCTTAAGGTTCTCGCTTTTCGCCCCACTCTCAAAAATTTGTTTTCATAAATTTTTAAACTGATCTTTCCTTTATAAAATGCATTAGATGTCTCAATCTTCTTTCAGCCAGATGGGAGGATGGAAAGGACTTCTTGTGTCCTGTTACAGAGTCTTGGACTAAAGGGATCATCCATCTACCTCACCAAAGACGAGAAGGAGAAAGGCCATGTATCGGAAGCATCTCCAGGTTGTACTTCACGACCAAAGTCGGCAACCAAGTTCTACACCATAGCTTCAAAGGAATCAGTGCTTGCGGAGAGTCGTCAGCACAAGGAGCCACGCACAAAGCTATCCGGTGACTTTGCAAGCTCTACAAGATCAACATGGCAAGACTCGTTCGAAGATTCAAGAAGCAGTATGGAGCTAACCTCAGCCTAGCAGAGCCAGCCAGGGAGGAACCTCGACCGCAGTCGCCCGTATGTCTACCTTTGCCTACACCACCGAGCCCGCAGGAGAGACGACGCATCACCGACGACCGAGAAGAGTACCTTCAGCACTTCATTCCAACCCCAGTTGAAGAGCAATCGCCACAAGTTCGCAACTCGTGGGTGGTCTACAGCGATTTGAAGGAGAAGAGTAGCGAGCCCTACCTGTTAGGACCCAAGTGGGAGCCTTTAGATTAGGGAGCACAGGTAGAGCGTTAATTTTTATTTACAGTTGTGTATGATGTGAGTTGTAAATCTTACCTTTAAAAGCATTATATTGTAATCATATCAACCTTTTATTGGAGTTATTCGCTCAGTTTTGTTGTTAGCCATTTTGGCTAAGTGCTTGTTTAGTTTAGATTTGCCATTAGAAAATTCTCTTAGATGAGTTTACCTCTTACCTATGCTTTTTTTCTCTCACCTTTTTCCCTTGAGAAGTTAGTAGTTGTTTCCCTTTTCAGAGCATCAGCAAAATGGTTGACACTAGGAACTCCGCTGGTCGTAACTAGGCAAACCAGGATACAGGGAGCAGTGCCACCCAGCCACCTCAGGCAGCCCCACTGAGCTTGGACCCAGCCCTCAGTCAGTTTTTGGTGACTCAGACTCAGATGATGCAAACCATGATACAGAACATGAATGCTTTGATGCAGCGTCAGCACCAGGAGGCAGTAGTACCCTCGGCCGCTCGTCAGCAGTCCAGCTATGCAGAGTTTATGAGGACAAGGCTGCCCACCTACTCCCAATCTTCAGAGCCTTTGGAGGCAGACGATTGGATTCGTTCAGTTGAGAAGAAACTGAATTTGGCTCAGTGCACCGATAGAGAAAAGGTGTTGTATGCCACGCAGCAGCTTGAGGGAGCCGCAGCAGAGTGGTGAGAGGACTACTGCGCCGCTCACGAGGACTAGGACAACATCACGTGGGCGGAGTTCACCGTCGCTTTTCGACACGCCCATATCTTGGATGGGGTGATCGAGAAAGAAGAGTTTCGTGAGTTGCAGCAGAAGAATATGTCAGTGAGTGAATATCTCAATAAGTTCACTCAATTAGCTTGCTACACGCCAGAGGATGTAGCCACAGATGATGCTCGCCAAAAGAGGTTCAAGAAAGGATTGAACCCAGGATTGAAAGTGCAAGTGGTGGGTAATGACTATGCCAGTTTTCAGCATATGGTGGATAAGGCCATAGTTATCGAGGAGAGTCACCGCGAGCTTGAGGAGTCTCGCAAGAGGAGGATGATCCAGTAGGGATCTTAGTTGCATCAGTCTCAGAAGGCCCATTTCGGTACATATCAGCTTGCACGAGTGCCACAGCAGCTAGTCTTCAAGACACCGGCCCCAGCGCCGCATCAGTTTCAGTCAGGACAACGTTCTAGTGGATTAGGTAGTCAGCAGCAAAGGAGCGCCAACCCAGCGACGTCCGTTACTTGCTTCAAGTGTCACGAGCAGGGACACTATGCTAGTAAGTGCCTCCAGAGGCAAGCCCCTACGCCAGTTCGTTTTAATCTGGGAGCCACACCAGATCGGACTTCAGCCCTAGGAGCAGGACGAGGAGCACCCCAGGCATCAGGCCAGGCCAGTAGATCACCACAAGTTGTGAGAGGCCAAGCGAACCATGTCACCGTAGAAGAGGCCCAGGCAACGCCAAAAGTTGTGATCGGCAAGTTTCTAGTTGTAACATCCCAAAATTTTGATTTTATTTGAAATAATAATTTTAAATTAATTAATTCAAAATATTTGGATTTTCCCAGTGTTAAAGTTTCTGTTTAAAATAAAAGTTTATAATAAAATAACTTGAAAATATTTTTCTTCAGTCTAAAATCTCTCCAGGAATTTCTGTGAATTTTTTTGGAATTTTTAAAATTTATTTGGTATTTGTTTTGAGTATTTTAAAGCTTCTTGGCACTTTCTGAAATCTTTAAAAGATTTAAATCCCAAAAACCTTCCTCGGGCGACACGTGTCGTCCATCGGGGCCTTCCCCGCCGTCGGATCAAATCCGCGCCGCTCATCTTCACTTATCCCATCGGCTGCCTTCCCCTTCCTGATGGCCGACACTAGTCGCGCATCGGACCGTCCACTGCCCCGCCGATCTAATCTCAGCCGCCCAAGCTAACTGCAAGAAGGCAAGTCTCCTTGACCATTTTGATCCCAAATTTTGTAAATGATTTCATGGATATTTTAAATTAATTGCATGGCTATGTTGTATAAAGTGATAATTTAATTTTAGAAAATTTAGATAAATGTCAAGCTTATTATATCATCCTTTGGAAATTGCTTACCATGTACCCTTGTCAACATAGGATATTCTTTGACTCATAAATGAGTTAGTATTATCTGTTGTTGAATTTAGATTATTATAGCATGCTTAGTTTAGCTGATCAATATAAAAATGCTCATATGGGAAAAGTTGTTGATGAATGTTTTGTATTTTAAAAATTTGTTTGAACTAGTGGTAATGGATGTTATCACTGTAATTTTAATTTAAAAAGGAAATTTAAAATGAAAACTAGACCTGGGTGGATGGAATGATTGGCTGGTGCGGTTTAGCACGAGAATTGGGATTGTGAATGATCCACCCTGGTCGTCTAAGGACCGACTCTTGTGTTTGTTCAAACTGAGCAAAACAGTACAACCACAAATTAAAATGGGTACAACCTAGCTAATTAACCTATAATAGTTTAGTTTTTTGTGTCACCATTGGAAGATGGGTACCAAGGAATTACTGGTTACTTAAAGTGAGGGGCAGGGATTTACTGCACTCACATGGCGCAACAGGGGGATATAGCCTATGTGGTTAGTGTTGGTGGATGAAACCTTCACTAAATTATTTATCTAGTTTCAATTATTGAAAATTAATTGTTTAACAAATTGCTTTTTGAAATAAGTATGTAAATTTGAAATAAAATGCTAATTTATGCAAAAGAACCATATAACCTTCCTTTGAGAAACCCTACATCTAATGCATCTTTCCCAAGACTTGCGGAGTACATTTTTGTACTCACCTGTTGCTCTACAAATCAAATAGCAGAAGACTATGAAGCTCAAGAGGAGGATTACCGCTACTTCGAGGAAGCCGGTGACGAAGGTTTTGCCGAGGACTAGACTTCGTTTCCCTAGTCAATTGCCTGTGGCAGATTGTTGGGCCGTCTTTTTGAGATATTCGCTTCATTGTTATCTTTACTTTTGTGTAAGAGGTTCTGTGAACCATGGTTGTAAGGCCTTGGGCCAAGAAGTGTGAACTTCAGTTATTATTGAAATAAAGCGTGTTTGGCAACGTATCATTTTCTGGTTAACTGTGTGTACTAGCGTTGATCTGGGACTAGTACTGTAATACACAGAGGATCTAGGAGTTTCCACTCCGGGGTCTCACAGAAGTGGTATCAGAGCCAACTTGACTGTAGGACGAGCCCTAGGTTTTGGCAAGCCTTAAGGATTTATGTTTAATAAAAATTTATATACAAAAACATAAGTTCCTTTGCTTCTACTCTTCTCTTACTTAGTACCTTGTACTTTTCTTCCTTTTCACTCTATAAAAGTTTTACTGATCTCTCCTATTTTCAAATTGTAGATGGCAGGTTCGTCATCATCAGCTCCATGGGATCACCTTTCTCACGGTGAGAGCGAGGGAGCATTTGTGAGTCTTCTGCGGCAGTTGATGCAGTTCTTGAAGTATACTCAGCAGCCCATTTTCAGAGGGCGGAATGCTAGAGTTATGAATATGGATTCGTGGATCATGGAGGTGTTCATTTATGCTCAGGAGGGGAAATATGACTCCATTGAATGCAAGATTGAGCACCCTCGGACCCATTGCTCGGATGCTATGCAAGATGCAGCCCAGTTGGCGATCGCGGACTTGTGCAAGAAGCATAAGGACATACTACAGCAGTCACCCTTCATTTTCTTCCCGACTACGAGAGCAGGACAGATTCATCCGGAGCCTTTCCAGATCGTGGTGGATGACCCTCGCCTGTCCCATCAGGTGCAGCTCACCAGCGGCGTCGACCTCGCGAGCACTTAAGGAGGTAGGACTTCTTCGGATGCTTCTCACTTCGAGCTACGAGCACTCCGATACTCTTCGCGTGCAGCTTCTACAGAGTGAGTCTGCTCACGCTAACGCAGACCAAGCGAGGATTGCTGCCGAGGCTGAGGTTGAGCGTCTTCGAGCTTCATCGACTGCACCGATCCTGCCAGCCCCTGTTTCTGCACCAGTCAGACTTTCAGGACCTCGCACCAGACTTACTGCGAGGAAGAGTGTGCGACGCCCCAGTCCGTTACCTGACATCGGCGTTGGAGGTTCTAGCAGAGGACCCCGTCGCTCTCATTCCAGATCGCCTGCCTTCAGCCAGAGTCGATCTCGGTCCGGTTCGCCGAACAAGTGCGCTACGTGTGGACAGAGCCACTCCGCTGATTCGGAGGAGGACCCAGAGGAGGATCCCGAGGAGCGCATCATCGTGGAGGATGAATAGATGCTAGGCAATAGTACCCCTTTTAAGTTGTTTTCGACATTAGAACGCTTTATAATACTGTGATGTAATGAAATGGACTGTACCGAGCCTTGTGCACTTGTGGTACAGCCATTCTTAAAACTAATTTGAATTTCAAAAGTTGTGTTCTCTAGCTGTTGTTTTGTTCTTGTGTGTTGGTTTGGGATGTTGTTAGTTGCCCCTGTTCCTTATCTATGCTTTTCCCTCTTACCTTGTGTTTTCTTGGTGGAGCTTCAGATGGTGAATACAAGGAGCAATGTCAGTAATAGCCAAGCACCCAATGACAACAATGCCCCAATTCCACCTCCGCCAGCCCAAGCACCAAATATGGAGCAGATGATGGCTATGCAACTACCGCTTCTTCAGGCTTTAGCCCAGAATCAAGTTCATCAGGCTCAGCAAGCACCTGTTCAACCACCTCAGTCCAAGCTTGGTGAATTCATGAGGACTCGACCTCCAATTTTGCGAGATCTGCGATCCGTTGGAAGCGAATGATTGGATTAAGGAAGTGGAACGAAAGTTGAATTTAGCTCAATGTAATGAGAATGAAAAAGTCTTATATGCTACCCATCAACTCAAGGGAGTCGCAGCAATCTGGTGGGAAAATTTTTGCGCTGCACACCAAAATGCTCAGAACATTGTTTGGGCAGACTTTGTGCGAGCTTTTCGAGCCACTCACATACCTATGAACATCATGGAAATGAAAAGGAAGGAATTTCACCAACTGCAACAGGGAAACCTTAGCGTTTTCGCATACTTGAGTAAGTTCATTCAACTATCAAGGTATGCCCCAGAGGACGTAGCAAATGATGATGCAAAGATTTGGAGGTTTATGGGGGTTTGGATCCTAATCTCAAAGTGCAGTTAGTGTCCAATGATTATCCTACTTTTCAGCATTTGGTGAATAAAGCCCTTGTTCAAGAAGATGCCCAGCGCAAGCTTTATGAATCTAGGAAGAGGAAGTTTCAAGCTCAACAGAATGCAAGTAGCTCTCATCATCGTTCCACGCCACAACAGTTCAGCCGGCCTCCATTGCCCAGTCATCCGAGGACACCGATTTCTGCACCTCGCCCTTTTCCTCAAGCTTCTCGAGTTGGGAATGCAGTTCAACCTCAGCAGAATAAGACTGCAGCTGCAGGAGTACAGTGTTTCAACTGCAAGAACATGGGGCATTATGCTAATAATTGTCCCCCAGAAGCATCAAGCAGTAACCCCGGTTCGTTTTAATCTTGATTCTACACCGGCAAGAGTTCCAACCATTGGTCAGGGCGTGGAAGCCCTCGCACCCCAAGACTCCATAGATGTTCGATGAAAGGGCGTATCAACCATGTTCTGAGAGGCAAGACAGGATACACGGGCGTGGTTACGGTAAGTTTCTTGTTAATTCGAGTTCCATAATTACATTATTTGATTCTGGAGCTTCACATTCCTTCGTAACAAATGCTTTTGTGGAAAGAAATAATTGGAGTGTTTGTTTGCTAAAGAACCTTATGTTAGTCCAATCCCCTGGAAAAGAATTGAGGACTAATTTGGTTTGCCCTAGAGCAACCATAGTTATAAACGGAGTAAAATTCCTAGCGAACCTTATTATAATAGACTCCGAAGGCATAGATATAATACTTGGTATGGATTGGTTGACCAAATATAAAGGGCAGATAGATTGTGCCAATCGTGCCATTACCCTTACCAATTCTGATGGAATTCAGATAAGATATGAATCCAATAGACCCTCAAGTAAGGGAAGTTTGTTGACCAGTTTAAAAGGAAGAAGTTTGGAGGATGTGTCTGTAGTAAGTGAATACCCTGATGTATTCCCTGAGGATTTGCCAGGAATGCCACCAGACCGAGAGATTGAATTTGTTATAAATCTGGTACCTAGTACAGCTCCAATATCTAAGAGACCCTATCGGATATCAGCCAATGATCTAGCAGAAGTTAAGAGGCAAATTCAAGAATTGCAAGAGAAAGGTTTCATAAGACCAAGTTCTTCACCTTGGGGAGCGCCAATGCTTCTAGTAAACAAGAAGGATGGTAGCCAGCGTATGTGTGTGGATTATAGAGCTCTGAATGAGGTAACGATCAAGAATAAGTATCCTCTACCCAGGATTGATGATCTGTTTGATCAGCTAAAAGGATCAACTGTCTTCTCTAAGATTGATCTCCGGTCAGGATACCATCAATTGAAAATTAAACCAGAAGATATACCTAAAACAGCCTTCTCCACTCGATACGGATTATATGAGTATACGGTGATGTCCTTCGGTCTGACAAATGCACCGGCGTACTTTATGAATCTAATGAATAAAGTGTTCATGGACTATTTAGATAAGTTTGTTGTTGTCTTCATAGATGACATTCTTATCTATTCCAAGACTGAGAAAGAACACGAAGAGCATATAAGAGTAGTTTTGCAAAGACTCAGAGAGCATCAGTTGTACGCCAAGTTCAGTAAGTGTGCATTCTGGTTGAAGGAAGTCGATTTCTTGGGACACGTGATTTCTGCAGAAGGAGTATCTGTGGATCCAGGAAAAATTAAGGATGTGTTAAATTGGACGTAACCCAAGATCGTAACAGAAATCTGGAGTTTCCTGGGATTAGCAGGTTACTATCGTCGTTTTATTGAAGGTTTTTCCAAGATTGCTAGACCTCTCACTCAGTTATTGAAGAAGGAAAAGAAATTTGAATGGAGTAAATCTTGTGAGGACAGTTTTTAAGAGTTAAAGAAGAGATTAACCTCTGCGCCAGTTCTACGATTACCTATCAGGAAGAACTTTGAGGTTTATTGTGACGCATCAAGACAAGGTCTTGGTTGCGTACTAATGCAAGAAGGAAAAGTGGTAGCTTGTGCATCAAGACAGTTAAGACCGCATGAGGAAAATTATCCCACTCATGATTTAGAGCTAGCTGCTGTTGTGCATGCTCTAAAATTGTGGAGGCATTACTTAATCTGCAATCGGTGTGAAATATATACGGATCATAAAAGTTTGAAGTATATATTTACCCAACCTGATCTTAACCTAAGACAAAGGAGATGGCTCGAGTTGATAAAGGATTATGATGTGGGAATACACTATCATCCAGGCAAGGCTAATGTAGTGGCCGATGCTTTGAGTAGGAAGAGTCATGCTAATAATCTGTTGATTCAAGATACTCAGTCAATTCTTCGTGAGGATTTTCAGCGACTTAATCTGGAAATGGTAAACGAAGGAGTTTTGTCTGCTTCGAAGGTTCATCCTACTTTAGAAGATCAGATCAAGGCAGCCCAACGAGAGGATAAATATGTTAAGGAAATTAAAGAGAATATGAAGAAAGGTAAAGCACCTGGATTCTCAGAGGACGAAGAAGGAATTCTTTGGTTTGGAAAGAGAATTTTAGTACCCGAGGAAAGGAAAATAAAAGATTTGATTCTAAAAAAGCTCATGAAGCAGGATACTCTATTCATCCCGGAAGTACAAAAATGTACCAGGATCTTAAGTAAAGTTATTGGTGGTCCAGTATGAAAAGAGAAATTGCAGAGTATGTAGCTTTGTGTGATGTATGCCAAAGAGTTAAAGCAGAGCATCAAAGACCTGCTGGACTTTTGCAACCTCTGCAGATACCCGAATGGAAATGGGAGGAAATCGGAATGGATTTTATAACTGGATTACCAAGGACTAAATCAGGTTATGATTCGATATGGGTTATAGTGGATCGCTTAACAAAAGTTGCACATTTTATACCAGTAAAGACTACTTATTCATGAGATAGATTGACAGAGCTTCATGAAGATCGTATCAGATAGAGGATCTCAATTTACCTCGAGGTTCTGGCGAAAGCTTCATGAAGTTCTGGGCACTAATTTAAACTTCAGTACTGCTTATCATCCTCAAACAGATGGTCAGACAGAGAGAGTAAATCAAATATTGGAAGATATGTTGAGGGCATGTACATTAGCTAATAAAGCCAGTTGGGACCAAAGTTTGCCTTACGCAGAATTCTCCTACAATAACAGTTATCAGTCTAGTCTGCAAATGTCCCCATTTGAAGCTCTATATGGCAGAAAATGCAGGACACCTTTGTATTGGTCAAAGACAGGAGAGAGTCAAGTATTTGGACCTGATATTTTAAAATTTGCCGAAGAGCAAGTTCGTCTAATCAGAGACAGATTGAAAACAGCACAGACCAGACAAAAGAGTTATGCAGATAATCGTCGCAGAATGTTAGAGTTTGCGCCAGGGGATCATGTGTATTTGAAGGTGTCACCTCTAAAAGGGATGCGTTGTTTCAGAGTTAGTGGTAAGCTTGCTCCAAGGTATATTGGACCGTTTCCAGTTTTAGCTAGAAGAGGAGAAGTTGCCTATCAGTTAAAGCTTTCTACCCAATTATCAGATGTGCATGATGTGTTTCATGTGTCGCAATTGAAAAAGTGTTTACGAGTGCCAGAAGAGTTAATGTCTTTAGAGGAAGTGGATCTAAAAGTGGATTTGACATATTCAGAGGTTCCAGTCAAGATTTTGGAAGAAGCAGAACGTTGCACAAGGAATAAGACTGTCAAATTTTGTAAAGTGCAGTGGAGCAATCGTGCAGAGTCGGAAGCAACTTGGGAGCGTGAAGATGACCTCAGAGCAGAGTTCCCTAGTCTCTTTTCCAGTCCTTCCGAATCTCGGGTCGAGATTCTTTCTAAGGGGGGTAGGTTTGTAACATCCCAAAATTTTGATTTTATTTGAAAGAATAATTTGAAATTAATTAATTCAAAATATTTGGATATTTCCAAAGTTAAATTTTCTGTTTAAAAATAAAAGTTTATAATAAAATAAGTTGAAAATATTTTTCTTAAGTCTAAAATCTCTCCAGGAATTTCTGTGAATATTTCTACAATTTTTAAAATTTATTTGGTATTTTTCTGAGTATTTTAAAGCTTCCTGGCATTTTTTGAAATCTTTAAAAGATTTAAATCCCAAAAACCTTCCTCGGGCGACACGTGTCATCCATCAGGGCCTTCCCCGCCGTCGGATCAAATCCGCGCCGCTCATCTTCACTTATCCCTTCGGCCGCCTTCCCCTTCCCGATGGCTGACACTTGTCGCGCATCGGACTGACCACTGCCCCGCCGATCTAATCTCAGCCGCCCAAGCTAACTTACCCCTTCGCTCTTTATCCAACGGCCGTCATCTCTTCTCTTCGCCACCCGTCGCCCATCCGGCCGCTCGCCTCTCTCTCTCTCTCGCCGACAGGTGGGTCCCACCTGTCAGGCCGTCATCCCCGCTCGTTTCTTCCTCGGCGCGCCGTCGCCATTACTGCGCCTCCGCCGTGCTTCCGTTTTTCATCTCCCGTCCGTTACTTTTCGCCATTAACGCCCCCGGAGCACCCGCTCGTCGTGCACATTCAACTCACGCCGTTTCCCCTCGAATTATTACTCATTTCCGCCGATTGGAGATGAAAATCGTCGCTTTAACTCCGGCGAGTTCGTGCGCCCGTTTTCTTCCTCCGCGGTGTATAAAACTCTTTCCCCGAGGACCCTCTCGCCCTTCACGCACCCCTCCTCTCCAGTTCTAGCCGTGCTCGTCGCCGCCGTGCGTTTTCGTCGCCGCCGGTAAGACATCGTTTGACCTCCGTCGCTTAGTCGCCCGCTCCGCCTCGGTCCCGCTCGCCGCGCTCGCTCCTCGGTCGTGCGCCGCGTCCACGCCGCTCGCGCGCCTTCGCGTCGTGCGGCGCCGCATGTCGTCTTGGCCCGCGCGTCGGCGATCGGACCAAACCCGTCCCCGCGCCGCTCCATCTGAACCGCTCATCCCCGACGTCACGGATGCGCCCGCGCGTCCCAATATCGGCCGTCTGATTCGCACCCCGTCTCGGTCCCGCCACGCGTCCGAGATCGGACGTTCGCCCGCGCCCCGCCGTTCAATCGTGGCCGTTCATCTAGATTCGTTTTCACGGCCCAGTTTTTGCCACGCGGCATAACCTCGGCCGTTCGATCTTTCGTTGCCGCCGCTGCACGAGCCAGAGACGTCAGCCCTAGCCGACATGGCACGACACGTTAGCCCTATCTCCACGTGTCGCCACGTCAGCAAAACCCGAGCCCGGGTGCCACATCAGCACTGCACGTGTCAATCTTCTGGTCTGCCACGTCAGCACCTTTATTTTTCCGTGGACTCGGTCCACTGTGGACCGGTCCCACCTGTCAGTGAGATTTTTCCGATTTTCCCGAAGAAAAATAATTCGGCCAAAAATCATTTCTATTGATGACGTCATAATTAGGATTTCCTTCAGTAAAATAATTCCCAGATAATCTTTATGACGTCATAAATTCTTTTTCAGTAGAAATATAATTCCAGAAATATCGTTTTTCCTTTTTCTTGATTTCAAATCTTCCAAAAGCCATATCTTCCTCATTTTAACTCCAAATTGACCCATTCAAATTTCTAAATTCATCTAAAATTCCAAACTTTCATTTGGTATATTTATTATTAATTTTTGAGTTTTTATTTTATTTTATTTTATTTAGTTCTTCTCGTTTCTCGTGTAGAATTCGATTTGTCCGAGAATTTTCAAGAGCAACTCCAGGAAGATCCTCGCTTACTGCAAGAAGGCAAGTCTCCTTGACCATTTTGATCCCAAATTTTGTAAATGATTTCATGGATATTTTAAATTAATTGCATGGCTATGTTGTATAAAGTGATAATTTAATTTTAGAAAATTTAGATAAATGTCAAGCTTATTATATCATCCTTTGGAAATTGCTTACCATGTACCCTTGTCAACATAGGATATTCTTTGACTCATAAATGAGTTAGTATTATCTGTTGTTGAATTTAGATTATTATAGCATGCTTAGTTTAGCTGATCAATATAAAAATGCTCATATGGGAAAAGTTGTTGATGAATGTTTTGTATTTTAAAAATTTGTTTGAACTAGTGGTAATGGATGTTATCACTGTAATTTTAATTTAAAAGGAAATTTAAAATGAAAACTAGACACAGGTGGATGGAATGATTGGTGAGTGCGGTTTAGCACGAGAATTGGGATTGTGAATGATCCACCACAGTCGTCTAGGACCGACTCTTGTGTTTGTTCAAACCGAGCAAAACAGTACAACCACAAATTAAAATGGGTACAACCTAGCTAATTAACCTATAATAGTTTAGTTTTTGTGTCACCATTGGAAGATGGGTACAGAGGAATTACCAGTTACTTAAAGTGAGGCGAGGATTTCTTGCACTCACATGGCGCAACAGGGGATATAGCCTATGTGGTTAGTGTTGGTGGATGAAACCTTCACTAAATTATTTATCTAGTTTCAATTATTGAAAATTAATTGTTTAACAAATTGCTTTTTGAAATAAGTATGTAAATTTGAAATAAAATGCTAATTTATGCAAAAGAACCATATAACCTTCCTTTGAGAAACCCTACATCTAATGCATCTTTCCCAAGACTTGCGGAGTACATTTTTGTACTCACCTGTTGCTCTACAAATCAAATAGCAGAAGACTATGAAGCTCAAGAGGAGGATTACCGCTACTTGAGGCCGGTGTGAAGGTTTTGCCGAGGACTAGACTTCGTTTCCTAGTCAATTGCACATGGCGGTTGTTGGGCCGTCTTTTTGAGATATTCTGCTTCCGCTGTTATCTTTACTTTTGTGTAAGAGGTTCTGTGAACCATGGTTGTAAGGCCTTGGGCCAAGAAGTGTGAACTTCAGTTATTATTGAAATAAAGCGTGTTTGGCAGCGTATCATTTTCTCAGTTAGCTGTGTGTACTAGCGTTGATGCGGGACTAGTCTTGTAATACACGGGGATCTAGGAGTTTCCACTCAGGGTCTCACGAAGTGGTATCGAGCCAACTTGGTATGGGGCGAGCCCTAGGTTTTGGCAAGCCTTAGGATTTATGTTTAATAAAAATTTATATACAAAAACATAAGTTCCTTTGCTTCTACTCTTCTCTTACTTAGTACCTTGTACTTTTCTTCCTTTTCACTCTATAAAAGTTTTACTGATCTCTCCTATTTTCAAATTGTAGATGGCAGGTTCGTCATCATCAGCTCCATGGGATCACCTTTCTCACGGTGAGAGCGAGGAGCATTGTGAAGTCTTCTGCGGCAGTTGATGCAGTTCTTGAAGTATACTCGGCAGCCCATTTTCAGAGGGCGGAATGCTAGAGTTATGAATATGGATTCGTGGATCATGGAGGTGTTCATTTATGCTCAGGAGGGGAAATATGACTCCATTGAATGCAAGATTGAGCACCCTCGGACCCATTGCTCGGATGCTATGCAAGATGCAGCCAGATTAGCGATCGCGGACTTGTGCAAGAAGCATAAGGACATACTACGTGATCACCCTTCATTTTCTTCCCGACTACGAGGCGGGGCAGATTCATCAGGAGCCTTTCGGATCGTGGTGGATGACCCTACTTTGTCCCATCGGTGCAGCTCACCTGACGGCGTCGACCTCGCGAGCACTTAGGAGGTAGGACTTCTTCTGGATGCTTCTCGCCCGAGCTACGAGCACTCCGATACTCTTGGCGTGCGGCTTCTCTGAGTGAGTGCGCTCACGCTAACGCAGAACAGCGAGGATTGCTGCCGAGGCTGAGGTTGAGCGTCTTCGAGCTTCATCGACTGCACCGATCCTGCCAGCCCCTGTTTCTGCACCAGTCAGACTTTCAGGACCTCGCACCAGACTTACTGCGAGGAAGAGTGTGCGACGCCCCAGTCCGTTACCTGACATCGGCGTTGGAGGTTCTAGCAGAGGACCCCGTCGCTCTCATTCCAGATCGCCTGCCTTCAGCCAGAGTCGATCTCGGTCCGGTTCGCCGAACAAGTGCGCTACGTGTGGACAGAGCCACTCCACTGATTCGGAGGAGGACCCAGAGGAGGATCCCGAGGAGCGCATCATCGTGGAGGATGAATAGATGCTAGGCAATAGTACCCCTTTTAAGTTGTTTTCGACATTAGAACGCTTTATAATACTGTGATGTAATGAAATGGACTGTACCGAGCCTTGTGCACTTGTGGTACAGCCATTCTTAAAACTAATTTGAATTTCAAAAGTTGTGTTCTCTAGCTGTTGTTTTGTTCTTGTGTGTTGGTTTGGGATGTTGTTAGTTGCCCCTGTTCCTTATCTATGCTTTTCCCTCTTACCTTGTGTTTTCTTGGTGGAGCTTGAGATGGTGAATACAAGGAGCAATGTCGATGTGCCAAGCACCCAATGACAACAATGCCCCAATTCCACCTCCGCCAGCCCAAGCACCAAATATGGAGCAGATGATGGCTATGCAACTACCGCTTCTTCAGGCTTTAGCCCAGAATCAAGTTCATCAGGCTCAGCAAGCACCTGTTCAACCACCTCAGTCCAAGCTTGGTGAATTCATGAGGACTCGACCTCCAATTTTCGCAGGATCTGCTGATCCGTTGGAAGCAGATGATTGGATTAAGGAAGTGGAAAGAAAGTTGAATTTAGCTCAATGTAATGAGAATGAAAAAGTCTTATATGCTACCCATCAACTCAAGGGAGTCGCAGCAATCTGGTGGGAAAATTTTTGCGCTGCACACCAAAATGCTCAGAACATTGTTTGGGCAGACTTTGTGCGAGCTTTTCGAGCCACTCACATACCTATGAACATCATGGAAATGAAAAGGAAGGAATTTCACCAACTCGCAGAGGAAACCTTAGCGTTTTCGCATACTTGAGTAAGTTCATTCAACTATCAAGGTATGCCCTAGAGGACGTAGCAAATGATGATGCAAAGATTTGGAGGTTTATGGGGGTTTGGATCCTAATCTCAAAGTGCAGTTAGTGTCCAATGATTATCCTACTTTTCAGCATTTGGTGAATAAAGCCCTTGTTCAAGAAGATGCCCAGCGCAAGCTTTATGAATCTAGGAAGAGGAAGTTTCAAGCTCAACAGAATGCAAGTAGCTCTCATCATCGTTCCACGCCACAACAGTTCAGCCGGCCTCCATTGCCCAGTCATCCGAGGACACCGATTTCTGCACCTCGCCCTTTTCCTCAAGCTTCTCGAGTTGGGAATGCGGTTCAACCTCGTGAGAATAAGATGCACTGCAGAGTCTGATGTTTCAACTGCAAGAACATGGGGCATTATGCTAATAATTGTCCCCCAGAAGCATCAAGCAGTAACCCCGGTTCGTTTTAATCTTGATTCTACACCGGCAAGAGTTCCAACCATTGGTCAAGGACGTGGAAGCCCTCAGACCCCCAAGACTCCATAGATGTTGATAAAGGCGTATCAACCATGTTACTGAGAGGCAACACAGATACACGGGCGTGGTTACGGGTAAGTTTCTTGTTAATTCGGTTCCATAATTACATTATTTGATTACGGAGCTTCACATTCCTTCGTAACAAATGCTTTTGTGGAAAGAAATAATTGGAGTGTTTGTTTGCTAAAGAACCTTATGTTAGTCCAATCCCCTGGAAAAGAATTGAGGACTAATTTGGTTTGCCCTAGAGCAACCATAGTTATAAACGGAGTAAAATTCCTAGCGAACCTTATTATAATAGACTCCGAAGGCATAGATATAATACTTGGTATGGATTGGTTGACCAAATATAAAGGGCAGATAGATTGTGCCAATCGTGCCATTACCCTTACCAGTTCGATGGAATTCGGATAAGATATGAATCCAATAGACCCTCAAGTAAGGGAAGTTTGTTGACCAGTTTAAAAGGAAGAAGTTTGGAGGATGTGTCTGTAGTAAGTGAATACCCTGATGTATTCCCTGAGGATTTGCCAGGAATGCCACCAGACCGAGAGATTGAATTTGTTATAAATCTGGTACCTAGTACAGCTCCAATATCTAAGAGACCCTATCGGATATCAGCCAATGATCTAGCAGAAGTTAAGAGGCAAATTCAAGAATTGCAAGAGAAAGGTTTCATAAGACCAAGTTCTTCACCTTGGGGAGCGCCAATGCTTCTAGTAAACAAGAAGGATGGTAGCCAGCGTATCTGAGACTAGTACTGTAATACACATGGGATCTAGGAGTTTCTACTCCGGGGTCTCACACTAGTCCATTCAACCTCTACCATAGTTTTGTTTGATTCTGGAGCTTCGCACTCGTTTGTTTCTTCGAGTTTTGTTTTAAAGCAATGATTAAAAACTGTTGTTCTTGAATCTGTTCTTTTAATCCAATCCCTGGGCTCCGAGTTGAGCACGAACCTAGCTTGTCCAGGAGTTAAGATAACCATTCAAGGAGTGGAGTTCAGTGCTGATTTGATCATTTTGGATATCCAGTCTTTTGATGTGATCTTGGGAATGGATTGGTTCAAAAAGCACCAGGCAGTGTTAGATTATAGAAGCAGAGCATGAACCTTGACTAGCCCTGACAGAAGGAAGGTAAAGTTTATAGCCAGCATGAGTCAGCCAGAGAGGGTTATGGTTTGTCAGAGTAAAGTAATTCAGTTAGAGGATGCACCAGTTGTTAGTGAGTATCCCGATGTATTTCCAAATGATCTTCCCGGCATGCCACTATAGCGAGAGGTTGAGTTTTTGATTGAGTTAGCACCCGGTACCTCTCCAATATCCAAGAGACATTATCAGATGCCTGCTAATGAGTTAGTGGAACTGAAGAAGCAAATCCAGGAACTTTTGGACAAAGGTTATGTCAGACCGAGTTCATCCCCTTGGAGAGTACCAGTGTTGTTTGTCAAAAAGAAGGATGGTAGTCAGCGCATGTCTATGGATTACCGAGCTCTTAATGAGGTCACCATTAAGAATAAGTACCCTTTGCCCAGGATTGATGATTTATTTGATCAGCTCAAGGGAGCAGGAGTTTTCTCCAAGATTGATTTGAGGTCACGATACCATCAGATGGGGATTTGACAGGAGGATATACCTAAGACATCATTCTCGACTCGTTATGGTCTGTATGAGTTCGTAGTGATGTCTTTTAGTTTTACCAATGCCCCGGCCTACTTCATGTATCTGATGAATAAAGTGTTCATACAATATTTGGATAAGTTCGTCATTGTGTTCATTGATAATATTTTGATCTGTTCCAAGGATGAAAAAGAGCATGAGGAACACTTGAGGATGGCATTATAGAAATTGAGAGATCACCAGTTGTATGCTAAGTTCAGCAAGTGTGAGTTTTGGATGAAGGAAGTCGCCTTCCTAGGCCATATGATGTCAGCAGAAGGAGTCATAGTTGACCCCGGAAAAGTAAAGGATGTGTTGGATTGGAAGTCACCTTCGTTAGTGACTCAGGTCAGGAGTTTTCTGGGTATAGCAGGATACTATGATCGCTTCATTGAAGGATTCTCATGTGTAGCCAGGCCGCTCACTCAGTTGCTCAAGAAAGAAAAGAAATTTACTTGGACGCCAGAGTGCGAGAAGAGTTTTCAGAAACTAATGGAGAGTTTGACCATAGCCCCAGTACTAGTGTTGTCAGATATCAGCAAGGACTTTGAGATCTTTTGTGATGTTTTTCGCAAAGGATTGGGTTGTGTGTTGATGCAAGAAAAGATATTGGTAGCGTATGCATCACGCTAGTTGAGACCGCATGAGGAGAATTACCCCACACATGATTTGGAGCTAGCAGTCGTAGTGCATGCTTTGAAAATTTGACGTCATTATCTCATTGGTAATCAATGTGAGATTTACACGAATCAGAAGAGTTTGAAGTATATCTTTACTTAGGCCGAGCTCAACCTCAGGTAGAGGAGATGGTTGGAGCTAATCAAGGATTACAGTGCTGGAATACATTATCACCCCAGGAAGACCAACAAAGTTGCAGATGCCTTGAGCAGGAAAGTATATTGCAATACAATGATGGTTAAGGACAGCCAGCTAGTTTTGCATGAGGAATTCCATAAGCTTAGCTTGGAGTTGGTTGAGGAAAGATTTCTTGCCATAATGGAGTTGCAACCAACTTTGGATAGTCAGATTCGTCAGGCTCAGCCAGAGGATGAGGCATTCCAACGGATCAAGGTAAACATGAGTAAAGGAAAAGAGTCAGGATTTACAGAGGATGATCAAGGAACCCTATGGTTCAAGCAGCGTTTGTGTGTGCCCAATAAGAAGGAGCTAAAAGATTTGTTGTTAAAGTAAGCTCATGAGTCCCTGTATTCGATTCACCCAGGCAGTACCAAGATGTGCCAGGATATTAAGGACAAGTATTGGTGGCTAAGCATGAAGCGTGAGATCGCTGAGTATGTGACACTTTGTGATGTATGTCAGAGAGTGAAAGCTGAGCACTAGAGGCCAGCAGGTTTGCTACAACCATTGAAAATCCCCGAGTGGAAGTGGGAAGAGATTGGCTTGGACTTCATTACCGAATTGCCAAAGACCAAAGAGGGTTATGATTCAATTTGGATCATTGTGGATCGTTTGACCATGATCGCTCATTTTATCCCAATCAAGACAACCTACACCGATGATAGGTTGGCAGAGTTGTATATGTCAAGGATTATCACTCTCCATGGGTTGCCAAAGAAAATAGTATCAGATCGTAGATCGCAGTTCACCTCACGATTTTGGGGAAGTTTCCATGAGACTATGGGAACCCACCTGAATTTCAGTACAGCATATCATCCTGAGTGTCGAGACCCGAATATACAAATCCGGACTCTCTATGTATACTGCACTAGTCCCAGGATCACGCTAGTACACACAGTCAAACATAGATGTAATCACAACCATATATACGTTAAAATAAAGAAAAAGGTCAAATATCGATAAATATCAAGAGTACGACCTTATGGTCAAGCTTACAATAGACTAGCCCGAAGAGCTTAACAAAACTAGCAGCGGAAATCCAAAATAAACTGTAATGGCCAATCGATAAGCCCACAGGCTATCGCGTGGAGAACGAAGCCTAACCCGTGTAGTCGTTGAAGTACTCTCCTTCTAGATCCTCCTGCTGATGATACTCCTCTTCCTCAACTGAGCAACATTGGGCATAAAGTTGTGAGTACATTGGTACTCAGCAAGTTGTTTGTAACAAATGAATGTAGTATAGTATGCAAGGTTTACCAAAGGACGACTGAAAAGTTAATTTGCATAAAATGACATTTAAAGGTAAATACAGTAAATAGATCGAAAGCGAACTTTAAGTAAAATAATAATAAATAAATAATCAAAGGAATTGACATAACCATTTGCAGACCTCCCATCTACAAGCTAAACCAACCGCTTATGGACCTCCCATCTATAAGCTAAACCAACAGTGAATTAACCATCCACTGTCCAACTATGATCCAAAAGTTTTCAGAAATAACTATACCTCGTGTGAAATCACCGAGCATTGTCCATGACCGAGGACGCGGCTATTCGAATAGTTTTACACTCTGCAGAGGTTGCACAACTGTACCCACACGATGTGATAATCCTCACATTAAAGAAAATCACAACAAGGCCTTTATAAAGTTCAGTTACAACTCAATCCGCCCGCTAGGGTTTCGCATCATACCCCCCTTGCGCCACATGGAAATCAGCAACCATGTTCATCTCAATGGCAAGATTAAAATTGAAACATCCTAAATTAATCAGCCAGGTCCATCCCATACTAGACATGTAGTTTGCACGGTAAAGCTCAGATCAATGGCGTACAAAGTTAAGTCCTTACGTGTACCCAGACGAGACTATCACATCCCCCGAAGTGAACCTGCACTTCCCCCTTTACTGCACGATCACTCGCCCGAGTGCAAAATCAAGTTTGTATATCCACGCCAATGACACACCAATGCCATAGCACAAATTTTAATAAAGTGGCACCAACCATAGTTCCATATATCATTAAGTCAAATTCATAATTCACATGTGATGATGAAACCATTCGCAAATCTAAGCAAGGCTAAGCAATTATATCGTACCAACCTATGTGACAATTAACATAACATCACTAATATGTTTCCCAACCTATGGTGACAATGGCATCATGACATTCAAAATTATCAAAGAGGGATGAATTCAATCGGGCAATAACTACCAAGTACAAGGTTTGTATTTAAATAGCGATGCAATGTAATTTAAAACAAAATAATTAAATAATAGATTGCAAACTGGGTTCAACATGATCAAAGGACACGACTTACCTTGGTTATGCTCAGCGAGGTACTCTTGGTCTTCGAGCGTAGATCCTACTCCTCCGGAATCGGAATATAACGAGAGAGAAAATGACCAAAATAAGAAAAACACATAAAATTATAAGCAAATGAACTCCAAATATCATGAAACTAGAACCAAAAGCTAGAGCTCGATTTTATATGAATTTAGAAAAAAGAACGGGGTCAATCGGAGCTAAGACGGAGGAGAACGGGCTCTCGAAAAATAAACCCTAAAGGAAAAATATTGAAAATCAGAAATCGCACTGTGCTGTGGACCCGGTACATGGAGGAATGAGTCTACCGTGAACCCGGTGCATAGAACAGTACGTGCGGGGCAGCGGCGCTGACGCGGCGAGGCTAGGGCTGACGTGGCGGGTCTGATCGTGCGGCCATGATCGAGCGCGGGGGCTGGCTGATGGATGATGCGTGGCCTGGCGCGCGCGCGTTGCGTGGGCCTGCCCGCGGCGCGCGAACGTGGGCGGCGGGACGAGCGGGGGCGGGATGCAGCGTGGGGTTGCGCGAGGACCGAGGGGCGTCCAGGGAAGAGGCGGGCCGAGGGGGATGGGCTGGAGGGAATTCGGCCTAGAGAAGATTTAGGATTTAATTGATTTTCCTTTTTAACAAATCCAAATAAAATCAAATGAGCCCTGAAAAATAGCAAATAAATCCCAAAAATCCACCAAAAATACCAGAAAATTCTTTGCAACACAAGGAACTCAAATAAAATATTTTCAACTTATGTTGATATTTATTTTAATCAGTTTAAATCATCTAAAATTTTGAAAATTCAGTTTAAGCTTGATTTGATTCCAGAAAAATTCCAAAAATTTATTTTTTTAAAATTCCAGGTTTCAAAAACTCCTAAAAATCAAGATGTTACACTCAGACAGATGGTCAGATCGAGCGAGTAAATCAGATACTTGAGGACATGTTGAGAGCATGTGTGCTAGATCATGGAGCAAAGTGGGACAGTTGTTAGCCTTTTAAAGAGTTTTCTTACAACAACAATTATTAGACTAGTTTGCAAATATCACCGTTTGAGGCACTATATGGCAGAAAATGCAGGACCCCTCTCAATTGGAAAGAGACGGGGGAAGGTCAAGTGTTTGGGCCAGATTGTCTGAAGGAAGACGAGGAAAAAGTCTGATTAATTCAGGAGAGACTGAAAACTGCCCAGACCAGGCAGAAGAGCTTTGCAGATACTCAACGTCGAGAGTTGAGTTTTGAGCCAGATGATTTTGTGTATCTTAGGATCACACTATTCAAAGGTGTGAAGTGGTTTCAGCTGAAAGGAAAGCTCACATCGAGATATGTTGGACCGTTCGAGATTTTAAAATGCAGGGGAGAGGTTGCGTATTAGTTGGAGCTACCAACGTCCTTCAGTGGGGTACATGATGTCTTCCATATGTCCCAATTGAAGAAGTGTCTGCGAGTGCCAAAAGAGGTTGTGCCAGTTGAAGCCGTCGATCTTTAGGAGGATCTGTCTTACAAAGAGCACACGATCAAGATTTTAGAAGTGTCAGAGCGTGTGACCAGGAATAAAGACCAGGAGGACCTCAAGGCCGAGTTTCCGAATCTATTCTCGTAGTGAGCTCGGATCTCGGGGTCGAGATTTCGTTTATAGGGGAGAGGTTTGTAGCATCTTATTTTTTCTGAGTTTTTGAAATCTTTAATTTAAAAATAAATTTTGGTAATTTTTTGGAAATTAATCAAGCTTAAAATGAATTTTTGGAAATTAAAATGATTTAATATGATTAAAATAAACATTGACATAAGTTGAAAATATTTTATTGGAGTTTCTCAAGTCTCAAGGAATGTTTTGGAATTTCTGGTGAATTTTTTCAGATTTATTTACTATTTTATGGAGCCTTCTTGGTCTTATTTGAGTTTCTAAAAATAAAGAAAATGGGGAAATACCCTAAACTCCCTCGGGCCGATTTCCCTCGGCCCACGCCCGCACCACATGTCGCCCCCTCACCTACGCCGTCATGCCCGCACTGACCCAATTCGGCCCGGCCGTCCCTGCCGCTCGATCCCCCGCGCTTGCCACGTGCCTAGCATCCACCCGCGCCACACCCTCACGCCTGCTCGCCCCAGCCGCCTACGCCCACATCGCCCTAAGCGCACCGTGTCCACCCGTGCCCCGCTCAATGCGCCCCGCACCACACGTCGCCTCCGTACCCTTCGTTCTCAATCAGAACTCTTACCTCGCCTGTCTCCGAAACCAACTCCTCAGGACACGTGCATAAAGCCCGTGCCCCGCCGTCGCCTCCTCTCACCCGTGCCGTCATGCACCGCCGACTTCGCCACCGCTGCGCCGCCGTGCACCGCCGATGCACTAACCCGCCGGCACCAAGGTTCTCGCCGCCGTACGTCACCTCGGGCGCCGTCGTCACCTTCGCCGCCCCTCGCCGTACCCGCAGCGCCGCCGTCGTCTCCGCCGTCGTCTTCATCGTCGCACCAGTGCCTGTCGTCGGTAAGCACCACCGCCGACCCGGACTCCTCCGCCGCATGCCTCGCTGCCGGATTCGGTCCCCGCCGTCGCCGCCGCGTCGCCCTCTCACCAACTTCCGTGCGTCTGCTTCCTCAGTCCCCACGCACACCTGCGCCGCACCCACGACACTTCACGAAGCGCGCCAGCCACGCGTTGCTCGTTCAGCGACCCCCGCCCCGATAACGACCATCATTTCTGATTTGGATCCACGATTCAGAACCCGCCACGTGTCGCTCTCTCGGTCGCCCAGTCCCCGCCACCGCCGTCGCACCCGACTGAGCCACATCAGCCCTAGCATGCATGTCAGCCGAGATAAGACTCCGGTGCCATGTCAGCGCCATGTCAGCATGCCACGTGTCAGCACCCCAGCAAGCCACGTCAGCCACACAAATCGCGTCAACGTGACACTGTTCCATGGACCCCGTCCACCGTGAACCCCTCTCTTCCGTGCACCCAGTCCACAGTATAGTGCAATTTTTGATTTTTCAGTATTTTCTTTAGATTTAATTTTTCGAGAGCCCATTCTCCTTCATCCTAGCTCCGATTGACCCGTTCTTTTTTTAAATTCATCTAAAATCGAGCTCTATCTTTTGGTTCTGGTTTCAAGGTTTTTGGAGTTCTTTTGCTTATTATTTTATGTGATTTTGTTGTTTTGGTCGTTTTCTATCTCGTTAGATCCTGATTTCGAAGGAGCCAGAGTGCCACCAAAAGATCCCGAGTACCTCGCTGAGCCATCCCAAGGCATGTCGTGTCCTTTGATCATGTTGAACTAAATTTTTAATCTATTATTTAATTACTTTGTTTTAAATTACATTGCATCGCTATTTATACAACCCTTTGTAATTGGTAGTTAATATCCCAATTTGAATAATCCCTCTGTGATACTTTGAATACCACGATGCCATTATCACCATAGGTTGGGGAATTATTTAGTGATACCGTACTAGATGTCACATGGGTAGTACGATTAACATTGCTTAGCCTTGCTTATAGTTCGATGGGTTCATCATCACATGTGATTAATTTGACTTAATGAGATATTGAATCGTGGTTGGAGCTACAGAGGATCGTGGTTAGTGCCACAAATATAAAATTTGTGCCATGACATGGGGGTGTCTTTGGTATTGGTTATACAAAATTGGTTTTCACTCAGGCGAGTGATCGTGCAGTAAAGAGAAAATTGTGGATTCACTTCGTAGGATGTGAAAGTCTCGCCTGAGTAGTATTAAGAACTTAACTTTGTGCACCATTGATCTGAGCTTTACCGTGCAAACCATATGTCTAGTATGGGATAGACCTGGCTAATTAATTTGGGATATTTCAACTTCAATTGTGCCATTGTTATGAACATGGTTGTTGATTTCCATGTAGCGCAAGGGGGGTGTGATGCGAAACCCTAGCAGGCAGGATTGAGTTGAGGGTGAACTTTGTAAAGGCCTTGTTGTGATTTTCTTTAACGTGAGGATTGTCATATCGTGTGGGTACAGTTGTGCAACCTTTGCAGAGTGTAAACTATTTGAATAGCCGTGTCCCTAGTTATGGACAATGCTCAGTGATTTCACACGAGGGTTAGTGTTTCCTTAAAAACTTATGGTTTATGGTTGGAGAGTGAACAGGTAGTTCACTGTTGGTTTAGCTTATGGAAGGGGGGTTCACAAGTGGTTTATTTTAATTCCGTTGGTTATTTATTTATTATTGTTTTTATTTAAAGTTTGCTTTCATTCTATTTATCATATTTACTTCAAAATATCATTTTATGCAAATTAACCTTTCAGCTTTCTATTGGTAAGCCTTGCATATTATATTGCATTCATTTGTTACAAATGACTTGCTGAGTACCAATATACTCACGGCTTCATACCCATGTTGCTCAGTTGAGGAGGAGTATTACCAGTAGGAGTTTCTAGAAGGAGGATACTTCGACGACTTCATGGATTAGGACTTTGCTCCCTAATTGATTGCCTGTGGACATGTCGAATGACTTCCACGTTTATTTCTGTTTTTCACTGCTAGACTTTGAGCCCTTTGGGCTAGTGATTTGTAAGCTTGAGCATAAGGTCGTGCCTTTGATAATTATTAATACTTGAGTTTTCCCTTTATTTATCGTGTGTATGGTCGATATTTCATCTATGTTAAACTGTGTGCACTAGCGTGATCTTGGACTACTGTAGTTTACACAGAGAGTCCGGGTTTGCATATCGGGTCTCGACACTTCACCTCTTCATTTTGACATGCTTAATTTGAGATCTCATCCATCGTGCTGCCATCCGCACGAGTGCCCGATGCCACCACGGTGGCCAACTCGCTACTGGCATGTGTCTAGCGCCCTACTCCGCAAACCACCACCATTGGCTTCCCCTCATTGCAAGCAACCTATTTTATCCATCTTCCATGCCTCACCACCCCTCATCTGTTGCTGGCCTTTCTCAACCGATGCCATGGTCACCTCCACCCTATCCTTCTTATTCTAACTGAGAGGAGGAAGACATCCTATTCTCTCTCTCTCCTTTCCAATGATATGTAGGGCCTATAGTAGAATTTTGTTTTAAAAATGAAAATAAAGCTATGTGATGTGGTTGTTTACATAAGAAAACCAGTGATGTGCCTGCCAAAGGACAAAATAACCTACCATGACAACTGAAAATCAGTTGACATGTTGGAAGCATTGCACATGTGCGCCATATCGGTTTAATACCGGGGTAGAATAGACTAGGGGGTAAGTTGCCTAGTATTGACAGTTGAGGTTGAGGGGGTCATTTACCTGGTTTTGTAGTTAAGGGTTGAATTTTAGACAAATGTGATAGTTTAGGGGTGAATTGGACTTATTCCGGAGAGAGATGAATAGGGGGTATATTTTTTATGATTCATTTTTTAAGGACATTGGTGACTCATTAGTTTGAAGACTAGGATGTTGACTAGGATGTTACCAGACATGTCCAAATGGGCCTAATAGGGTATGGGCCCATTTGGCACGACCTATTTGGCCCATCAGCCTAAATGTGTTATGTCGTGCTGGCTCATAGGTTGAGGAGGCAGTCTAGGCATGGCTTAACAGGCGTTTGTGCCATGCCGGACTGGCACGAGCCTGTTTAACCCGACAGGCCAAGTAGGCACGAGTAACCCATTTCACCCCAAAAAATTTGAAAAATATATATAATAATTCAAAAAATATAGAATTCAAAAAACATAAAATAAATTATAGAAACATAGTAATGAGTTTTTTAATATTTAAATGGCTACCTCGTTAAAAAATTTGCAAGTAAAAACATAACTTGAGAAAACCTTGGCAAAGAAATAAGAGTACATCTTATAGCTCAACATTACAGATAAAAAACAAAAAGGTACAATGTCTACATGGATGCTCTAAGAAGCATTGGTGTTGTCGTCGTCTAGATAGATATTGTTGAACACATGTTCCAACTCCATATTCTCCATGCAGTGTTGAGCTCGCGCATCTGCTTATTCCTAGTCTTTCACTGTGAGAAGTACTTCCACCATCTCACTCATGAGACTTGTTCTACTCTCCTCCAATATTCTTTTAGAAAAATTGAAAGCAGACTCAGAAGAAATCGTGAAGATATGAATGGATAACAAATCCCATGCTAATATGGATAGCACCGAATATGTTAGCTTGTAGTCATGCCACCATTCCAAAATGTTGAAGTCCTCTAAATGGTGAGACATGGGATCACTATCCAAAAAGACTGATAGTTCTCCACGGGCATTGGTGGTATTGATTGCTCCAGCATTTGGCATTGTAAAGCTTGATCTTCCGGAGGATCCTAGTGCATCAAAGATTTTGCCTCACAAATTTATCTTCTTACCTATGGTGGGTGTCGGTGGAGGTCATTGCAAGCGAATTCCCTAAAACTATGTTCATACTTCAGATAAACTTCAGACAATTTAGAACGAATAGCTAAAAAATAGTTAGAATAATCTATGCATGCAGCGTCACCTAGAAATGAAAGAACATTAGTGAATCCTGCAATTTTAGCTCTTGGATCTAGAATAAATGCACATACATACAGACACGGAATCTCTTTCCAATATTTTAAATATTTGGTTTTCATAGCAAACATAGCCTCTCGTAACACTATGTTATTTTTATTAGCTTTGAAGTGAGTCACAATTGCAAGAATATGATGCATAATTAAAGGAGATGTTGGATAGTGCACTCTGGATAAAGCAACAGTGATTTCGTAAAAAAGTTCCAGAAATATTGGCAACTTCTCATCAACAAACTAGTGCTGCTCAGTCAATAGTGTGTTGCCATCATGTCTATGATAGTGCATGTGGATAAAAATAAAAAAGTGCTATTATGGGGCAAAATATTTTGTAGCATGAGATAAACTGAGTTCCACCTTACCGGTATGTCCACACCAAACTTTTATGGATGTACACCCACGAAATGCGGAAGTTCATATATGCTGCAATTCATTGGTTAGAATGATTTACAAAAGAAATTGCATCGTGAAAAGTTTGAAGATATGGATCCAACCTCTTTAAACCACACTTAACTATAAGATTAATAATATGGTAAGCGTATCGCTGATGTAGCAAAAAGGATTCGACGTATGTACTAAATAACAGAGTGAGAATATTCATTATCGTGGAGTTTACTGAGCATTGTCTATGGTAATTGCAAATATTTTGTTTGTAAGACCAAAATCTTCCACGACTTTGATAATACATTTTTCTATACTCTCACTCGTATATGCTATATCAAATAGTTTAAAGCCAATGATTCTCTTTTTCAATACCCAGTCATCATTCACATAATAAGCAACTACATTAAGATAATCCTCTCTAGATTGATCACTCCATATGTCTGAGGTCAAGGCCACAAAAAATGTATAGATCTCAAAAAGTTCTTTTATTTTAGAACGACCATTATTATAGTATTTAATTAAATCTCTAGTCGTTGTATGTTAAGAAATTGAAGAAAATCTAGGATTATGAGTAGTTCTAATGTACTTTTTAAACACTTCTAACTCACTAAAATTTAAAGGAATATCCTATGTGGCAATTAAATAGACTAGAGATTCTTGAGCCACGTCGGGATTATAATCCCAATTACATACTGTAATATCAGGGTTGTACTACAGTTATGTCTACCTCATAGCTATGCCTTGTTTTTCTTTACATCTTTGGACATGTCTGTGCAAGTGCCTAATTCCACCTGTAGACTTTGCATATAATTCATGACAACATATTTTGCAAACAACATATCTTACCTTTGCTTTAGCCTTGTCTCGCTTGATTATCTTGTCCAAATCTTGCCACACCTCTAACGTGCTAGGTCTGGACCTCTTTGTGTAACATCCTATTTTTCAGAGTTTATTTGAAGTTTTAAAATTAAAATTTACCATTTGGATTTTTTTGGAATTAATTCAAGCTTTAAATGAATTATTATTGAATAAAAGTATTTAATATGACTAAAATAAACATTAAAAATTGCTAAAAGTATTTTATTTGGGTTCCTTGTGCTTCAAGGATTTTTTCTGGAATTTTTCAGAGATGTTCAGAGTTTATTTGCTATTCTCTAGAGCTCAATTGGATTTAATTCTATTTTTGAAAATTAGAAATTCCTAGAAAATCCTAAAATCTCAGTGGGCCGAATCCACTTACCCTATTGATCTAGCCCATCTTCCATGCAGCCCAACCTGCCTTAGTCTGACCTTCTTTTGCCATTTGATCCACCTTGGGCCATTGTCGGATCTGGAGCAACGACTCCTAGATCCTCTGTGTAAATCGTACTAGTCCAGGATCAAGTTAGTGCACACAGTGGATAACAAAGATTCATATCATGCACAATGATATTTATTCATTAACTAAATATGGGTATGATGGCCAAAGTTTACATCAATGGTTCATAAACCAAAAATAAATATAAGCAGCAGACGAAGAACAATAAAGCAGCAGCCCATCCTGCCTGCCCACAGGCGAATGACTGTAAAATATGGCCTACTCGTCGTTACTCTCACTGAAGCTGATAAAGTCCTCTGAAAATATTTTCAACTGAAATTTAGATATTTGCATTTAGAAAATATTTTTTTTGTTTAACAGAAATGCTCTTTACTTTAAAGCAGAAAATTAGTTTAGCGAAAATTTTGAAATTTCAAGCAATCAAATAACTTTGATTTTTATTTTAAACTAACTTAATTATTGTTTTATTTATTTATTTTTGTTTTTATTTATTTTTAAAAAAAAATTGGGCTGTTACAAAATTACCACCCTTAAAAGAATCTCATCCCCGAGATTCGCACGGCTAGCAATGAAATTAGTTTGGATCTTACTCTGCAGGGCTTGAGTTGTGATCTGGTTTAGACATCCATTCATGAACTTCGATGTCATTTCGCTTGCTGTTTGAATGGTATTGGCGGTTGTTATTCCAGCTTGATACTTTCAAGATTTAGGGAAGATGAGACTTTAAGACAAAGGAGGAATAGGGGTCGATATGCACAAACCAACAAAATATCAACTAGCAAAAACATTTATTAAGATAATATCGGATTACAGTTACGACTATCAACAAAAGAGAAAACCTGATAGCTCGTAACATCGTCTAATAGCTGCCTAACAACTTATCCTAAAGGGGCAAAGGTTGCCTTGGTGTGACTCTTCGTGGCTCTCTGGGTACAAAGCGCGTCCCTTCGATGCGAAGATTGAAATGATGGCAGAGGCGAAGACTACTTTGTGAGCGGCTTCTTGCTTGGCTCTTTCAAACGAGTAACTGCTTACTTTAAAGTGGTAGCGAAGACTTCCTTGTCCAGTTCACGTGGTGATAAGTAAAGTAAAGCGGTGTTCCATCATCTGATTTCCATAGTTGTCTTTCTGGTGCATGTAGATAGCTCGACGTTGGAATCTCAAATGACGGAGTAGTCGATGAAGGTCTACACTCCATCCATCATTCGGTTCATCTTGTTAAACATCCATCTATAGTGGTTTGAATAAGATGAGAGATAGAAACATATTTTCATGTAATGACATAAAGATGAGAGAGATTCGAGAGATAAGAGTAAGCATAGATTGACAGGTAAGGATAAGCAAAGCTTCTCAAAAATATTTTATTATTTAAGTTAAATCCTTAAGGTCAAACCATTCTATTCTATCTATGGTCACGTCTTAGGGTCATTATAGTTCTGATACCATCTCTATCGGATCCCAGAGCAACGACTCCTGGATCCTCTGTGTAAATCGCACTAGTCTAGGATCAAGCTAGTGAGAACAGTGGATAACAAATATTCATATCATGCACAATGATATTTATTCATTAACTAAATATGGGCCTAATGGCCAAAGTTTACATCAATGGTTCATAAACCAAAAATAAATATAAGCAGCGGACGAAGAACAATAAAGCAGCAGCCCATCCTGCCTGCCCACAGGTGAATGACTGTAAGACGTGGCCTACTCATCATTACTCTCACTGAAGCTGATGAAGTCCTCTGAAAATAGTGAATGAAGTAACATGAGTACGTAAAGTACTCTACAAGCTACACCTGGAGGTTTAACAGAGTTCATGCATGCATAAGGATTTTCAATGGAAGGCATAATATGTTATTTGTGTGTAAAAGCAGAATTTAAGTAAATACTGTAAATATATTCAAATGCTGAATTCGATACAATAGATAGAAATAGCAGTTTAACAAAATAATATCGTTAGTGCAGGCTCCGACCAATGCTAACCTATTCACAGGTACCCCACGTGATCCATCTTTTCCAAAAGATCTCATACGGATTCCATCCATCGATACGCCTTTTCAATATCCCACGGATCCCATCCATCCTAGCCCTTCTCAGAAACCATTTAAAAATCAAAGTCTAATCCATGAAAAACTTTACTCAGCTTGCCTATGACCGTGGGCACGGCTATCCAGGATAGATTATACACTCTGCAGAGATTGTAGAGCTTTACCCACAAGATATGATTATCTCATATTGTCGGCCATTACACGCTTCCGTAGGCGTGTGACTGAGAAAATCATAACAAGGCCTTTACAATGCTTAGTCTTCAACCTGGTCACGCCGCCACTAAGATTTCACCACAACTTGAATCCATAAGTTGGAGCCCCCCTTGTGCCATGTGAGACATCTCATGGCCTACGCCACTCTCACATTCAACCTATAGCAGACTAAAGTTGGGACCTCATAAATTAGTCAGCCAGAACTGTCCCATACCAGTCTTGTGGTAGTACGATATAGCTTTGCAACAGTACCTCACAGACCGGTCCTTAACTTGACTTAGGCTCATTCCATATACCCCTCGTGCATGACAATCAACATTGTGTCACCGAACAACAATGCATACCAGCACCCACCACCTAACCATTAGCCTAGGTCAAAACTAAGTTTTATATTTCATTTTAAAAATATTCCACATACTTTCTTGAATCACCAAAGTCAAGAATACATTTTTGAAAATCATTGTTCTGAAGTGAAATAAATATTCCCACTTAAATCATTCTAAGCATGACTAAGCAATTCTATAAAATTTTTAGTCAATACTATTGTACTAACTAGATTTTTCTCTATGATGACAAGCCATAAGGAAATTCAATATCAAATTTGGCTATACACAAAGGATTTGGGTATAACTAGAATTTAAATCGAATTTAAATTAGATTTGAATAAAAGTACACATGCATAAGAATTTTAAAAATAATATAAATAATTTAAATTACTGGGATAACTTGCCTTGCTTCGAAGTTTGCTGAGGTTTGTCAAAGTTATACTCTCCGGATTAGTCATAGTCTACACGTGAAAAACCAAAACAATCTAAACTCAAATAAAATCCAGAAACTATAAAATATATGCTGGGAGACAGAATATGAATTTAGAAATTTGGATAGGTCCAATCGGAGCTAGGATGAAGGAGAGCGACTTCTGGAAGTTTGAATTCCAAAGAAATGAATAAAAGGAATTCTTGGAATTCTTTTCTCTATGAAGAAAAAGTGGTTGGAAGCTACAATATTTGTGTATGGTTGAAACCATGATCGAAGGTGTAGTTGAAGATATAGTCAAAACCATAGTCGAATCAAGGTTGAAGATGCGAAGGTCTAAGTCGAAGACAAAGACTCCAAGTACGGGTGTAGTCGAAGTCGAAGTGAAAGATTCGGTCGAAGACCTGATTAGAACTGTACAGTGGTCGAAGAACACTATAGCAGTTGAGAACAAAAGGGTAGTCGGATTCGAGTGGTCGTAGAAGGAGTTCTATGTGTGGTCGGGACGACAATGAATGAGAATGGTCAAAAGCGACAATGGTGGAGAGCGAATTTACACGGAGTTGGCTTTGACTTCGACTACTGAGTACTCTTACGACTACTCCTCGCTGGAAAAGCAAGGGTATTCGGAGGCTTAGAGCGAAGAGTGACAGTGGTCGGAAGTGACTGCGGTGAGAGACTCACAGCGATCACATGTTTAGAGTGGTCAGCGGTTTGCAGTGATCGGGGAGTGGTGGTCGTGAGCGACGATGGTTAGATGGTTGACGTGGCACACCTCATGGCACTGACATGGCTGCCATGTGGGTTGGGTGCGGACATGGCTTACCAAGTGGGTAAGAGAAGGAAAGGGCTTAGTGGGGGTCGTTAGATGGGAATCGGATGTTGATAATGCACAGAGAAGTCTGGACCATCTGAAAGTTTAGAGGAGTTCGAATAGTCCGATTGGTCCTGAGGGACTTTCAGACCATCAATCGGCGATGGGTAGGAACGGCGATGCGGCGCATGAAGCCCGTGGGCTCGCTGGTGGTGTGGGGCACGGCGGCGGTCGACGGTGATGAGGACATCACTGACACACATCCACCTCCAGTGGCACACACACCTGTAGTTGAGTCTACTAAAATTCAAGAGTCGACTAGTATACAAGATCTAATAACACGAGCGCGTGCACGTCACCTTGGACAACAGGTAAATTCGTTTCTTGGGCAAATTAATTATTTAATTACAGAACATATGATATTACCTCATAAATATTGTTTACTTGTTACTACATGTGAGGGAATTTTCGGAGAAGTTGTTGATCAAGATTTGGCCAAGGCCCAGTTCATTGATTGCTGACAAATACCTTCAATTCTCAGCATTATGAAGGCCAACCTGTAACGTTTTAGCATGCATAATACATATGGATGGAAAGATAATTAAGTCTACTATTACCTCCAATAAACGGCTCATCATTTGGACTTCCCAATGAAGAGTTATGACTGTTTTAGTAAGGGCTGCACAGAAGACAAAAGGATGCACGAATAGATCAATTCTCAGCATTATGAAGGCCAACCTGTAATGTTTTAGCATGCATAATACATATGGATGGAAAGATAATTAAGTCTACTGTCACCTCCAACAAACGGCTTGTCATTTGGACTTCCCAATAAAAAGTTATGACTGTTTTAGTAAAAACTATACAGAAGACAAAAGGACGCGCGAACAGGCTGTTGGATGACCTTTGGGCTGGCTTATCTTCAAGTCTTTTTTTCAAGAACTTTCACACCTAAATAGGAGGGTTGTTCCTAGTATAAATACCCCTGATGTTTCTACTAAGGGGGACTTGATTTTTGTTTGCATGTTTGCTACTAGCTACTGCAGAACAATTGGGTCTCATCAATATTTCATCTTCGAGTGAAACTCTTCCACTGTTGCTCTTGCGTCTTCTCATGGATTTGCTAGAGCCATTCTTCGTGAACAGGCCAATTGTGTTTGACACGGTTGGTAACCAATCGAGAAGCGGTGTAGCGATTGCGAGGTTGCTGGTCACGATCGGATCGTGGTTAGCCTCTCCTTCGTCAACGTCGCAACTCAAGTTATCGGATTTCTCCTACGACGGAAGATCGGGCCAACTCACATGCACGCATCTTAAATCGAGGTGTGTGCATATCAGGTGGTATCAGAGCCTACGTTGCCGGTAGGAATTCAACTATCCCCTAGTTTTGTTTGATTAATTTTTGTTTACCTAAAGTCCAGAAAATTAGCTTTACAAAATATTCAATTCCTAGCCCGTTGTTGCTTTCAATTTGTTAGTTTCAGTTTGCTTAATTGAAATTTCATCCGTACTAGTCAAGTCTAGTTGTCGATCATTATCTTTGTTGAGCCCAAAAAAAAACAACCATACACCACTTAAAAACAGCCTCTGCCTTGTTTCTGCCAGAAATTTTCTCTGCGCAGCCGACACCAAAAAATTCATATCTTTCGATCCAGATATCCAAATGCATCCAATACACTTTTGTTAGCTTCCTAACTAGAAATCCCACCTTCGTGTGAAATGTAGTAGTGATTGGATCAGTATTGAGAAATCTGCACGTGTTACAAGTCACCACCTAAAAACAGCCTCTGCCCTATTTCTGCCAGAAATTTTCTCTGCGTAGCCGACACCAAAAAATTCATATCTTTCGATCCAGATATCCAAATGCATCCAAACCACTTTTGTTAGCTTCCTAACTCAAAATACCACCTTTGTGGAAATTTTGGTAGTGATTAGATCAGTATTGAGAAATCTGCACGTGTTACAAGTTATGTAGCTGCTGCTGTCCTTTCAGGATCGACCCCTACTTGAGATTTCCATACTCGGCTGAGTTGCAATCTGGTATTGGTGCAAAAAAAAGGCAAAAGTAAAAAAAAAAGGATTAAGGTTAGACAAAAAAAAGGGAGCCAAAAAAAATTTGTAGACCAATTACCGATTTGTTGTCCAATTTGGTGTTGATCTGAAATTCAGCTAGCTATATTTGATCCTTCATGTTCTAAGGGCCTGTTCTTTTTGCCGCGGTGATGGCTTTGGTCAGCGGTGATGGCTTTTAGCTGTTTTTGCAGCAGAGATATTGCGGAAAGAGAGATACTGCGATTTTGATGGTACAGATATTAGTTTTTTAACGTGTACTACAATTAACTTGTAGACCCCATCTTAAAAAATACTCCGTTTAAAAGTTAGTTACTGTAGCAAAAGCCAAAAGCGGTTTTTAGAAGCCACAAAGAACAGGACCTAAAGTTGCATATATTGATCACATTGTTTGTGTACACTCATATACACTTGACCATAGCCTATATCATCTTTGTTTGATCAACAACTTAGGCTACAAGCTAGTTACGAACTCTTATTCAATTTATGCAATTTCTGAAATTACTGATTGCTTACTCCTTTGCTACAAATTTTTATCCCTGCCTAGAACTCTACAAATTTGCCATTGATCACGTGTTCTGGTACCTTGCAATCGCTTTACTGACTTCTGTTTGAAAGTTACCACGAACCAGCTGCACATGAGCAATCTTCGATAAGGATAAGAGCTTCTGTTGGTAAGATTTGTGAAAGCTGAGAGTAGTTCACATAAGTATTTAGTTTGTTAGGTCTTTTTGTTTTCTTCTAACCATGGCAGGGACAAGAAGTTCTCGTGATGGCTCGTTTCATGGTGTGGATGAAGGTGATAGTGTGGACAAATCCCAAGCAGTGCCACTATCACCTCGGTCTCAAGCTTTGATGGATGCATTTGCCGACACTTTTGAGCAGATGCTTTCCGATCAAGTACTTGTTTGACTGGATGGTGTGGATAATCGTATTGGAGGAATTGAAGTACGACTTGAGCACATTGAGCATACTCCCCCAAGACAGCACCCACCATTGCGAGGCCCTCGAGATCGAGATGGAGGAAATCACAATGCTGCTGCTGCCCTTCTCCAACCACGGGCAAATTCCGTTTGGTTTGCTGCCAATAAACAAGATTAGTGGACTAGACCCGGTCAGGCACGCACCTTGCGCCTTTTTAACTCCGACGTGGAACCTGCATTGGTCTGCTTCGGATGCCATACATCGATTATGCAAAAAAAAAAAATACATGGGGGTTAACTATACGATTTTCCTAAACATGATGTATTTGGCACAAGTGAAAAAAATGTAGGGGTCTATGTAACTTACTCGTTTAGTCGTTATTCTCTTACAAATGACTTTAGAGACTTGTGTGCGACTAAGAAAGGGGTTGAATTAGGAGCTCAAATTTTCCCTCACTGGTACTCACTTCAAACCCACACACTACCTATTGAAAAACTAGAGAATGTACAAGAATTTGCGTAGCTGGAACACACGAAAAAATCGAGCCAAATAAGATATGTTGCTGTCACTCAGGCGCAACCGCGCGAGCGATCCACGATTCACAGCAAACATCCTGAACCGAACCAAGGTCAAATGAAACCAAATCAATGCCAACCTTGGGAAGTGACGATTCCTTGATGAAATCAAGACTAAACAAACCTCAAGGAAAATCATGCAAGATCAAACACAAGAAAAACCAAAGCTTTAGCATAATTAAATTAAAAAATTAAAAATAGAAAAAACATATTAGTCCATCACGGACAATGCAAAGGAATACGGGAAAAAAGAAAATATAAAAAATACAAAATAAAAAAAAACAAAAATATGAACAGTGAATTAAACGTCGAATGCAGCGTTGTGAGAAGCTGAGTGCGGCCTTACTCTTTTCTTCACGAACAAGAAAGAAACTGGGATTTGCCACTTCAAAGATTTGCCACTTCAATGGTTGCAACTCTAGGATTTGCCATAGGATCCAATTCATGTTTAGCCACTCGAAATGTGTATATATTCAGGATTTGCCACATTGGATGTACTCTCCACTTTTGTGTAACATCCCAAAATGGAAACTAGTGTAATTGCGAAAATAATAAAATCTTTTCTTTCCTTTTCAATGCATTTCAAAAGTTAGTGTTCGTTTGGGTTCTTGAATTGAAGTTTTCCGGCCAAATTCAATTGAGGAAAATAAAAATCTGGAATCAAGAACCATTTATCTGGAAAATTAATTTGAGCCAAAATCTTGAATTAAAATTTTCGAATCAAAATCTTGATCAAAACAGAAATTGAAAGCAAGATAAACATTGTTACTTTCCATCTAATCTTTATATCCAAAAATTCATTTACGAGATTCAAAAACCTTCTCTCAAAGCTCGGTAATTCTAAAACCCAAACTTTGAATCCAAAAATTTGAACTAAGTTTTCAATTTAAAACTTATTTACAAATTTAAGCCTAGAATTCAAAAATTCAAAATTGGAAATTCAAACTTTGAACCAATCTTCAATTTCCAAAATTCTCAAAATTTTCTAAAGCTTCTTGGGCCCTCAGCCCATTCCCCATCTGGCCTCTTCCTCCCTCCCCTTCTTTCTTTTTCCCCTACTCTAGGCGCTGCTCACTGCCAGCCGTCCCAGCCCGTGCGCCAGCCGCTCCACACCCCGAACATAGCCGCCCCTGGTTTGCCTCGGGGTCTATACTCCTAGCACCACCCTCTTCCACCGGCCTAACCCCCGCCTGGCTCCTCCCCCTTCTTTCCTCCTCCAGCTGGCCACCCACCCGGCTTCAATGCTACACCAGGCGCCGCACGCCACCCCGCCGAACTAGCTGCCCCTCTCCACTAGCCTTGCCTGGCATACAGCCGCCGTGCGCCATCAATACATCCACCATCCTACCTCACCTGCACCTCTGCGCATGCCTGCTCTCGCCATGCTGCGCATTGAACCACCATGAGCGCACGCGTACAACACCACTGTCTAGCTTCAACGCTCACCTTCAATGCGCCAACGACCACCTACCCTCTCTGAGCTATAAAGAGCCTAGCGTCGCCTTGCCTCTTCTCCTCCCTCAAACCACACTCGCTTGAGCCACCCCTGCGCTCGCGCCGACCACCACCCTGTCCTGCCACCTCGGCAAATGCCTTTAAAATCCGACCACGTCACGGCGTGTCCCACCTCCCCAATTACTTCTTCCCCTGCTCAATTGGTGACAAACTCGCCAAGACCCACCATGACACCCTTCCTCTTTAACTCTGTCCAAAGCCGCCTCCATCGCCGCCATCTCTTCCTCGGCCGACCTCCCTCCGATTCCTTGCTGTGGGAGCTCCACCATGGCACCTTGAGGATACTCCAACCGATGGCTGAGTCTCCCAGCCACCTGAGCTCGCTGCAACCAGAAGCCACTTACCGTCGCCCTTGGTACTCATCGCCAGCCCGCCTTGGCCTCCTTTCGGCTCCTCCGACCACTGTTGTGAGTTTCCCTTGACTGTCTCCCACTCATTCTCACCTCGGTTCCTTATCTCTTCCCTCCGATCGCCATCACCATGGTCGGCATACTGTGCCTAGCCGCTCACATCATCGCTGGCCACTCTAGACTCCGCCCCGAGATGAGCTTCCACCTCATGTGGCCTTAACCCCCTCCCAGGGTCCCGTTTTAGCCACCGTTGGTGCCCCTCCAACCGACCCTCTTTGATGCTGTCGCCAACCCCTGGCTGTGCACCTCCCCTGTTTTTCCCCTTTGCCCAAATCATCATCCTCTCTATTTCGCTCTTTGGCCCCCTCTCTCTTTATTTTTATTAGACCATGTGGATGGTCGTGATTAAAACTGATGATGAATAACTGACATTTGGATTGCTTTGAGATTTGCATTTGTGAAAGTTATGGTCGATCACACTTGAAGGAAGTCGTGTTCGAATAGTTTTGGTCCGCTTCGAGTGGTTTTGGCCTAGTCTGACTGGTTTTTGTCTGCCTCGAGTGGTTTCAGTCTGGTCCGAGTGGTTTTGTTTTCTTGGGGTGTTTTTAGTCTATCTCGAGTGGTTTCGGTTGGGTTCACGTGGCATCGGACAGCATCTGAGTAGCTTTGGAGTATCGGATGGGTTGTGTTGAGTGGTCCAAATGGCTATGTCATAGCTATAGTACTTTTCCATGGTCGTAACTACATTAATTTTTTATGGTCGTAGCTATAGTACTTTTCATGGTCGTAGCTATAATATTTTATGGTCGATGGTCGTAGACTTTGCAGTCAATAGTCATAAACTTTTTTGGTCGTACTCGATAATCATATACTTTGCATTCGATGGTCATAGACTTTGTGATCAATACTCGTAAACTTTTGCAATCTGTTGTCGTTGTTTTAGGCTTTTTGTGATCGGTTGTTGCTGGCTTCACGGTCGTTACTCGTAGACTTCATGGTCAGTATGGGTACTTCAACTCTTCATATCTTTGAATACTTTGAGTACGCGTGTTAGGCCAGTGGTATGACTGGCCGATGCACTGTGGCCAATGATCGGAGGAATAGTACTATAAGGACTCGATACTTGGTAGTCAAAAGATCTTGGTACTTGGTGGTCATTGCTATAGTACAAGGGAGGCACTCAGTAGTCGGAATGGTTTGGTACTCGGAAGTTGGAAGGACTCCGTACTTGATAGTTATGGTTTTGTGATCGTAGTCAGTGATGTGCTGTCTTAGTTATTATGATTGGTTGTCAGAGGTTTACAGTATGTGATCAGTACTTGGTAGCTAGTACTCAATGGTTTTGTGGTTGGTAGCGATGCATGTTATTCTCGAGTGTTTTGGGCAAAGCAATGGAATTTTCTAAGTACTTGTGGTTTTTGAGTACTCAATGAACTAGTGGTCGTATTGAGTGGTCTAAGACTGAGTTTTCGATAACGATGGAATTAGTGGTCATAATGACTTGTCTGAGGGTGATTTTTGAATAGCGATGAGATGTGTGGTCGTGGATGACCTGGCTGTTGACTGTGGATGACCTGGTTGGTGATTGTGGAAGGTTTGATTCTTATCTATGGACAGACAAGTGTGTGTGTGTGTGTGTGTGTGGTTTGTGTGTGTGCTGATGACGGTTAAGTTGCGAAGAACTTGTGTTGTAGAATTATTTCTTCAGTCTTTGCATGTGCATGTGTGCGTGGAGGCGATCTTGGTCAATGACGAGGAGGACCAGGACTAGGAAGGGTAATTTGAGGTCCAGGTGTCACACGAGGTGGTCGGGCTCACACTGGAGCACGTGGAGATCAAAGGTGGTGATTCGTGGAGAAGATACGGGAGGTACGGTCCCGGAGGTTTCGATACGAGGTTGATGGTGCGTGATGAAGATATGGGAGGTGCGGTCCTGGAGGATTCATCATGTGATAAGATTGAAAATATTATAGGAGTCCATAATGGGAAGTATTAGAGATTGAATAAAACTAGTGTTGGGAAGGGTTTGGGTCCCTTGATTTGAGGAAGAGATAGGATTTTGTGTTCGTATTTGAGTCAGATACGATTTAGGGCACTAGCATATAAAAGAAGGTAGAGGCTAAGGGTTTTGGCTGGGGCTTTGAGGAAGCTTTTTGTGTTAGAGTTCTTAGGGGTGTTTGCGAGAGCACTTTGTAAATCTATGAAAATCCAGCAATAAAGAACATCTTGAATCAATCTGGTTCGTGGTGTGTGGAAGATTTCTGGTGATTGCTGGAGCAGCGGAAACATACGACTACATGCAACGTTAAGCATCGAGTTCTCATTTTTGAGTAGTCAAAGAGATTGAGCGGCTGAAGTTTGCAAACGGAGGGCGTCTTCGATCACGTGCAGAGGCGATCATAGCGAGCAATCGAACAAGCCATCGTAATCGACATATGGTAATCAAGATTGTTTTCTTCTAGTTAGAGATTTGTTTTTCCAAGTGTCAAAAAGCAAAGGCAATTATTCACCCCCCCTCTGATTGCGCCATACGATCCTACAATTTCTTTAATAGGTGGGCCACCCCAGTAAGAGCTATATTAAGACAACGGTGTAAGTAATTCAATTTTTTAATCTTAGGAAAGAGCAAAGTAAAGTTGGACCATTCCAAAATATCTTGAGTATTCTTTTAAAATAAGCAATTGAAAATTTAAGTTGGTAATTTAAATAACATGTCAATGTTCAAGTATGCATGTCTTAATCTCTTTTTGCATAAGACAAAATGTGAAATTCATGTTTAATTATTCAAAGGAGCAATATAATAAAATATGATTCAAAAATAATAATGGGTATAGAAGATTAATTGTGAAGTTTAATCAAAGATTTATGCACATTTAATCTTAAGTTCATGTCAAGCAAGAAGATGGCAAGTTAATTATTTTAAGAATAACCAATATAAAAAAATTAAAATACATGTTATCATAAGCATGAGATGTCAAATCTATGCAAAGATCATTTCAATGCTCTCAACTAGGCCTCGACAAACTTAATTACTAATTTACAAATCCTATTAAATTGCACAACTAATAATTAGCCTATCTCTATCCCCGATCTGGATGTTCAATGCAAATTAAAGATAAATGGTGTAACAAAATTTCACCACATAAAATAATAAATATTGTTTGCTTATCTCAATGTCATGAGACACATCTTTAATGGTAAATAATTAACAAGAGCAATAATTGGAATAACAGAATTGATGATATTTAAACTTTAAATTATGAGATTTACAATAAAGTCTTGCCTAATTATTAACCATCCAATCATTATCTCAGGATTTAAATTTACAAACAATGATTTAGAATAATTATTAATGCAAGAAGCAGCTCTATCAAGAAAACCCTGTTAACTCAACCAATTCTCCCTATGAATCTCAACCATTAATATGTATTAACAAATTCTTTAATCAGCCAACTAATCAACTTTATGCATGATAGCAAGTGATGAAAGGATCAACTCCATACCTTAATTGAATTATTGAATTAGTGGTTCAATTATTTGGCAGTCGCAATCTCAGATGATTCCTCATATAGAAATATCAAGATTCAACCTACTAAAATGTACCAATTGCATGTGAAACTGTACCCCAAGATTACTTAGTTCAACGCTCGGAAAGTAAAACCCAATGCCCTGTGCAATCTCTCATATATATATATATATATATATATATATATATATATATATATATATATATATATATATATATACCTTGACTCATGGAACTTCCTTAATAAATGTAAATAAATAAAAAGAAAGTTATCAAGTAAAAGATCAAGCCTTGGCATTCCCCTAATCGGCTATGTCTGGCCACCTTCAATTCCAAAGCGGAATATTCCTGTGGGTATTCCTTTACCCTTGATCCCTCCTTATCCTAATTCTTCCTCTCGGTAAAGTTGCTCAATCGCCTCCTTCTGTTGTTCAATTTTTTTAGCTTAGTGCCTACTTCACACTCGCTAAATCCTCTCTCAAATCCTCAATCATAACTGAGCTTAATTAGGTACAATTAAATATATTTGAACTTTTAAAGTTATTTGGATTTATTTGGTTCTTTATTCATTTGCCGCGTATTAGAATCTGAAAACTCGGCGAAGTGATAAATTTGAGCGAGATCATGACTTGGGTAAAAGTGAGAACCCATGATTCAAGATCACTAATTGAGAAGGCTTTAAATAAAATCAAGGCCATAGTAAACCAAGCAAGGCAAGTCATCACTTTGATCATATTAACTGATGTGACTACGCCACAAACGCATACGACCAAAGTTCCCAAGAATAAACAAAAGATGAATTCGTTTCTTCAGGTTCAATTTGTTTTAAAAAAGAATATGATGCTATCTAAAGATGAAAATATATAGTTTTGCATACGAACTCCGTTTGAGGTGTGCGAGTACAGCATAGAAAGAAGAATTTGTCTACTTTAAAATGGATCTAGTCCCACCTCCAAATTCATTCTATGCGCTCCACAATCATCAAAATAATCCGACGCTGACTCAGCCTAATAAGATCAACTTTAAATGCTTATAGATTTCGCATAAAGAGTCCATTCAGAATGTGTGAATACAGCATGAAAAGCTTATTTCATCATCTTTCCAACGGATCTAACCCCATCAAAAATTTCCTTTTGTGCGCGATAGAATCATCAAAACAATCTTTCGGTTTTGGAAACAGGGATATAATCAGCTATGATTTGATTACTTTCCATGTGTTGAGAACTTTTCATAAGCAAGGGACTGCGTGCCCCTATAAATAGAGACTCAATTGGCTGTGTAACTTAGACTTGTGTAGATTAGTTTTCCACCGTGAAACATCGTCGTGTGTTCTTGTGTCGACTAGACCAACAACTACGATTACAGGCCTCAACCCTTTGTTTTCCTTATTCATATTTGTAATATTCAGATTGCTCTTTATCTTATTCTTGCTTGTTCTTCGATTGCTAGTAGGAATTGAATCTCGTGTTCAGGTCAACCGCGTTCTTGGCACGGTTGATATCGACTAGGGTGTGGTGTAATAATTGTAGGACAGACTTAGTCGTCTCGGTCAAGTAGCCTCTTCATTAACGTCATATCAATCAATCGAAGTTATCCTTGTCACCGGAAGATCGGGCCACCCCCTCATCATTGACACTACATTTTAGAAAAACCTATGTTCCTTTAAATTATCAAATCACATTCTTATTTCATTACGCAAATGTATGTCAAAATTCAAGGTAGCTACATGCCTACTTGGTGACAGTAATATTATTGTTATGCCATTCCTTGACACTTGAAATACATGATCCTTATCACCTAGATGTTAATTGTAACGTCAGTATCTATAAGTCATATTAAATGCCATGCTAGTCTTGATAAATCCAGGGCACTAGTTTGCCCTGATCATCAATCTTTAAACATGAAAACTTGTTTTGGGATAATCATAGGATGTAAGTGACTGATAATTTGTGATAACTGGATTTATGCTTCTCAAACACCCTAAAAACCTGCTATACTTGTCTGGGCGGATGGAAAGAGAGGTTGGTGCTGATGTCGTAAGAGAAATTATGGTTTGTGGTATGAATTGCATGGACAAATTAAGGAGTTAATCCTGTGATGACCTTTCCATGTAAAATAGTACTACTATAAGCTGGCAAAGTGTATACTTGGTTGAATAATTTACTAGACCCTTTAGTCATCTGATGGAAGACCGGTGTAGGAGGATAATAAAAATGCGGGAGTCCGACTGCGCTAATCCATGGTAGAATATCCTGCACAACGTATAGGACCCACTACATGTGGGAGTAGCCCATATGGTTGAGATGGTAGGGGGTGAGGTATTGTAAAGGCCTCGTGACAATCTCTTGATTTGCGTGACCATGGAATCATGTAGGCCCATCGGGTTGATTATCTCTTATGGGTACAGATGTACAGTCCCTGTAAAGTATAAACTATTCAAACAGTCGTGTCCGCAGTCAAGGGCAAACAGGAGAATTTCCTCGAGTTAGTTCTATTTCAAAAATCTTTATGTGTGGGATGAAAGCTCATCGAGCTGAGGTGTCAGACCCAGATTTGAAATCCAGAATCCTCCGTGATTTCCCTGCACTATTCCCTGGATCAGTAGATAGTGCTCATAGTACATTGCTGTTATTATTTCATACATCGCATGATAAATATAAAGTCATAATATATTTACATTAGAGTTTAAAAATATGCCACGTCGGGCAATTGTTTTACACCACGGGCCTCTCAGCCCAAATACTTACAATCAAAAGTAAGACAGCGGAAGATAAAAACAACAGTGGAACCAAAAGCCACAGGCAGGCGACTGGAGGTAAATGTGTGCATCTATATTGCCTAAACCTTAGGTATATAGGCACCCACCCTTACGGCAAGCCAACCTGCCTAGGACTAAGCATTTTAAAATTTGCCCTAGTTGCCATCGTCGACTCCTTGACTTGGCGCATCCTCGTAGGCATAATGGTCTTGTCCTCCTGCTTCTGGATATGATTATGCGAGTGTGAGCACACTAACCACCGTGCTCCGCGAGCCAATACACAGAATGTCATTATATGATATGCATGGCTTAATAAAGGATAGGCTCATGTTATTTTATTTTACCAGAAATTGCTTTTCATAAGACTTAAGATATATGTATAAAAATTTCTTAGACCTAGCCATTTGGACTAAAACCATAATGCTTTTAAAAGACTTGTGATAATAGTATTGGTACAGATTACATCCACCGTTACGTGTCACCTGCACCATATATCCACTTTTTAGTGTTATAGCCGCTTAACTTACACTAGGACGACACCCAGGGCAACATAAACCCGGACAGTCTATGGTCCTTCATTTTTCCATACCATGTCCTAACCAAGAAAATTGTTTTTGAAATAGAACCATATCAGAGTTAAGTTCCCATGTTCACCCTTGACTGTGGGCACGGCTATTCGAATAGTTTTGACTCTACAGAGTTTGTACACTTTCACCACAAGAGACAATTCGCTCGTTACCCCCACATGATTCCCTAGTCATGTAGTTGAGTAGACCATCACAATAACCTTTCAAACTACCTGGTTTCGGGGTCTCATCTCACCCTATGGGCCGTTACTACTGCGGTGGGTTCCATATGTTGCGCAGGATGTTAATCACTATTACTAGTGCCTCTAGGCTCCCCTCCCCATAGCGCTAGTAAGACTGAGAAACAAATCACCCTTCCTGTTGGTGTCCCTTTAGCCACAACAGGCCCTAGCATTCCGACACATCTTTCCCCAACCTGTGAGATGAGTCCGAAGTTCGCTAGGTTTACTCGGCCAAGTTGCACTTTGCAAACTTGCGGTTGTACTCTTTTACAATGGGAGGTCTTGACCCGATTAGGTCCTTAGATTATCTGGGCGGTTCTACCACAAATCATACACTCGTGCACACCGATGCACCATGCCCCCGAACCATTCGCCCAGACGTACAAGAAAATTTAGGGATTTTTTGTGGGGGGCATAAAGATAATGATCATTTTAAAAAATACACGACCATTTCTAACTACAACTTTCCCCCAAAATTTGCTCTTTGCATTTGCATATGAGGTTGGGGTATTTTAACTCCCCCGATAACTAAGTAGTGCTAAGTTGGTTGTATATATATACATACTTTATTTTCGAAAGATTACCATAATTATTTTTCCTAGGGGGAAATAACTATTTAATGTGCCGGAAGGGTATAATAGTAGCACTTTACATAAAAGGACAGCTAACTAAGTATTAAAAACAACATAAAGTAGCACATAAAATAATAGCATGTATTTGGTAATTTGAATCTAAATAATTTACATAGTGGGTATCAAAAAATGATCAAAGTATTGACTCGTCTGGTTCACAATTGTCCCAGTCTAGTTGATCTTGACTAGGGTCTGCTTCTAATTCTTCTTCTTGGGCCTCGTACGTTAATTTTACGTCGAACGAACATTTAAAAAGAAAAAAATAATCAACATAACCAAATAAATCTTCATCAAAAATTCAAACAAGCTCAAAAATTCATGATTTTGGTTCCACTGGAAAGAGGGTGAATTGAGCAATTTTTCTCACTACATTTGGAGTTATAATGAATTAGTTATGAATTTTTAAAGTTTTTCGCCAAGTTAAATCAAAAATAAAAATCATAAATCATTTAATAATCCTGAGGAGAGAGAGTATGTGAGACTGACATGTGGGGTTCACTGGTTATTTTATTTTTCTTTTGCTTACACTGACAGGTGGGACCCACCGGAAGTTATTTATTTCTTAATGTATCAGTGACTGACACATGGGGCCCATTGGGGTTTAAATTTCTTAACTGTGCTAGAGACTGACACGTAGGGTCCACTACAGGTTATTGACCCTTTTGTCGGTGTCACTGATAGGTGGGGCCTACGGGATTTAAAATTTTAAGTGACACTAACAGGTGAGGACAGATACTGGTTCAAGTTTGATTGGGCCCACACATCATAGAGTACTTAACTTAACAAACACCGTTAGCGCTAATTAATTATTCCCTAATCATTCAGTTGAGATGAATAGTGTCTTCCCCTTCCTCCCGACGCTGACGAGGCTCGCCGTCGGTAGCAGAGGCGATGGCCGAACACAAGCATAAGCAAAATGGGTTGGTCGTGTCCGCACCCACCTTTGGCCGAGCTCTCGCCAGCCAATTTGGTCGGAGCCATGGTCGGCGGTGAGCCCAGGAAGTGGCGCAATAGAGCGATGGTGGTTGTGGCGATCTACTGCATTAACATTCAATTAAACGTAGAGGAAGCATCTAGAGGACATCATGAGGCTACCTCGGGGGTCAGCGGAGCTCGGGGAGGGCTGTGATGGTCTGGTGATGTGTGGCGGCGGTGTTCTAATGAGGTGCACGACGAGGGGGCAGCTCGGGCTAGGGGAGCTTCCGGGAATGCTCAGAACAGCTTCACCGAGCACTGGAGATGCTCCTAGCCCAAGGAATTGAGCAGAGATGGATGCAATCGGCGGCAAGCTCCTTGGCTGGAGTTGGAGAAGAAAGCGTCTTCGATGAGCTACACTGCACGAGAGCTCAATTGCTTGCATTGGGAGGGAGAGGGAGGTGTGGGGAATCTACTGGAAGTGTCAGCGGGCTTTTATAGCCACTGGGGTGAGCTACCCGCGTGGAGGAGGCATGGCGGCTACGGCGGATGACAGAGGGGCGGAGTGGTCACAGTGCTTGCGGTCACAAGTGAAGGAATACGCGTAGGCTACGGAAGCAGAAAACAAAACTTTTCTACCGCGCACCCAAGAACATCATGCTAAGGAAGGATCATGGATCGTTACCACTTAGACGCGCAGTGCAGCGGAAGATGAATTAGAAACCGATCCAATCACGCGCGTCGAGGTAGTAGTGGAAGTAGCCGATCGTCCGAACAGATCGTCTCTCTCGCACGCCGATCAAGATCGCAACGAGCAGCGCCTCCACCGGTATCCACACGTCCGGGGCTGGAACGCCGATCGCGAGTGTACTAGCACTCGTGAGCAGCTAGGGTTTGGCTCGGGAGGTGGCGGCTAGGGTTTTGCTAGATGTTAACAGGGACGAATCCCCTCAGCCCCTCGCCTCCATATATATAGACCTCCTCACGTGGGCCTTGCGGACCGAGGCCCATTAGGAGTCTATTCGGATCTTTATCCGAATTGAGCCCATATCCGAATCATATTCGAATCAGTGTTCCAACCCGTTAAGCGTGCGACCAGAGGTTCACGTATACTTGGTCGTGACCTAAACGGCTTTCCGGTCACCACTGTTAATAGCGGCCTCTAGTAAGACATATTAACCCCAAAGTATATGTAAAGATCATATCGGTGAACCTGTAATGTTCTCTCATGTACGAATCCCTTTGCCTCACGATATAGATTGAGTTCAAGGCGAGACTGTGTCATCCTCTTAATAGCTCAATCACTCTCTCGATTCGTGATGGATTATAAACTCGTGATTGACTCCTCAATCACCTTGGCATGGCCATGCACTTTCATAATCCATTACATCGAGGGCCAGAGATATCTCTCCCATAAGGAGGGGCAAATTCTATCTTGATCATTCACATCCCACTACATGTTTCATTGCAAACCCGAAGACTACTTTTATGACTACCCGATTCACGGAGTAGTGTTTAGTAGTCCCAAAATAAGCTACTACTCATGTTGGGAACCATGATGATCTCAAGTTTAAGGATTCTACATAAACACTACTTGAGACCAGCGATGACACATGGAATCTCTGCAGTGTCTCATGGCAGGTCTATCCAACATATGTTCACTAACACATGTCCATATTATTGATTTGGTATCACCATACCATGATCCATGAGACATGATCATCAATCAATACATATGCTGATCTTTGTCTTTGAATCATATTTGTTCCTCATATGATATACGATCAGGGATCATTTAGAAATAGCAACATCTTAGTATTTAAAAGTCTCATGAATAAGTCACATACTCATTGATCAATAATGATGATGTCTATTCCAAGGAACAAAATAATGTATCATAAACATAGTATGTGATATATATACAACATCTCCATGTTGCCTCTAGGGCATATCACTAACAACAAGGGTGCGATGTGATCCGATTGGTGACAGGAGAGGTAGGGTTGGCGAGAGGGAGCGTCACTGGCAACTGTGCGCGATCGTGGGTGATGCGAGGATGACCGAGCTGATGTGGCAGCGTGGGCTCTCCCGCCGGGTCACGCTCAGAGGGAACGGGGAGTAGGCGGCGGTACCACGGTGGGCAGGGAGTAGCATGGGGCAAGGAAGCAAGCCGTGACATATTGATCCGAAGGAAGAGCCAATGTGGGGTGACCGTAGCGCAAAATCGGGAGAGAGGACGTGCGGCCGCGTGGCTCTGGCGCTGGCGCACGCGCAAGATAGAGAAGGGAGGGAGCGAAGGGAGGAGGAGGGGTGGCATGGGGTGAAAAGGCGCGGGGGCAACCGCCGGTCCGAAGGAGGCCGCGGAGGTGGGTCCGCTAGCGCGGGATTTCGGGGAGGGCGAAAGCGAAGGGAGGAGGGGGCTGGCTGGGCTCCTTTTTCTTTTATTTTTCTATTTTTATTTCCATTTTTGGTTTTAATTTCCAATTGCATTTTTGAGGCACACTTGTATATTTTTATACAAAAAATTCAGATAATGTTTTCCTTTATTACTGATACTTTTATTTGAAAATTTCATAATCGAGGAGGTCTCCTTTTAAACTTTAATGATTTTTGGGAGGCTTGTAAGGTTGGAATTTTAAATGATTTGTACATATAATGCTAATTTGCATTTGTGAATTTTTGGGGTAAAGATTTGGATCATCTTTTCATATTCGTATTTTCATTTAAAATTTTCTTTCAAAAATATATTCTTTCCTTTTTAGTGATTCCTTTTTCTTGTATGTGTTTTATCATCATATGTATATATACATATGTACTTTCTTTTGATTTAATGGAACCTCAATCAAAATCCAATAAAAATCCCAGAAATTCAAAGTGTCAAAAAATGCCAAAAATTTCAAATGCCACCAATTACACAATATCAGTTATTTCAAAAATTAGAATGTTACAGAGGTAACCCCGATTTCGATTTTTCCTAGAGGAAACTGTACTCCAGTGGTGAAAACTAGCATTTCGTGGAGGTAACCATGCACTGTAAAAGGTGGGTGTAACTTGGGCTATAATTAATATTGCATTCTCATATCTACCTTAAAAAATTGGTTATAGTTAAAACTGCTAAGTCTCAGAAACTTTTCTACTTATTGTACTTTCCAAACAATGTTTTTAGCAACTGAAAGAACCTCAAGCATTCGTTAATAACTTTGCAACTATTATTATTGCATCATGTGTGATGGCCTGCTGAGTACCATTGTACTCATTCTTGCTTAATTACCATCAGTCAGGAAGGAAGGAAAAGAAGGACAAGTTCTGTTATGCTTTGTAAGGATCAACAGGACTGGCAGACGATGAAGCCAAGAAGTAGGTCACAAACCCTAGTTGGCTACCGGTGGACAAGTCCGGAGGGTTCCACCTGTGTGAATTTTTTGCTGCTGCATTTTATTAATTTTGACCCGATCGGTCCACGAGTAAGTTATTACTATATTAATTAAGCTTCTGCATAATACGTCTTTGATATATAGTAATGTATCTGTGAGCACTATCTACTGATCTAGGGAATAGTGTGGTGGAATCACAGAGTATCTGGCTTTGCTAACTCGAGATCTTATAGGGCTGGTATCAGAGCATATCGACTATAGTTTGTGACCTTAGTTAGCATGACCATTAGTTTTATGACTAGAAGTACTTATTTAAATACTATTTGCAAAAATATAAGAACAAATGCTTCTTCTCAAAATTCAAAAATTTCAAGTTTCCAGGATTCCTATAAACCCGCCTTGCAAGCATCATGAAAACGTATTTTGGGTCTAGAAATTTCAAAGCTTAAATTGGAAGTTTTTTTTTTGAAAATTTTGTTTATCCTTGGAAGTTTGAATTATCAAAATTATTTACAAAGGTCGTTTTCAAACTCATTTCAACAAACCTAATCTTCCGAGGAAAATTTTCAAAAATTTCTTCCTACCAAAGTTATTCCAAATTTTGCTTTTGGATTCTCAATATATATAAATCTTGGTGGATTCATATCAATCATTAGAGATAAACAATGATGTAAGTTTTTGGATAAAGAAGAATGGTCGAATTTAAATGATTGGATTGCATAAATAAGTAGACTAATTGAATTTCAAAGAAATAGGATGTGCAATAACAACTGTTGATCTGTAGCTTTAATAAACAGTATAGATCCAGGTGAATGTCTACAATGGTGGGATGCAAGAATATTGGAATTTCTAAGAAATTAGAAGAAGTGATAATAACCATTGGATTATAAATTTGATCAATAACATTATTCCCGGTGAATGTCTATGACAATGAGGTAGTTGGAAAAAGATGGTAGATAGTAAGGTTGATTAGTTGATAAACAAGTTATGAATATGCATCGATGATGGAAAAGGTTAGATTATTAAGAAGCCATTATAAAATGGTACTGGTGGAATTAAAAGTAAAGATACTGGAGCATCGTTAAGATGTAAAATTAATGGATTGGTAAATAGCGAAATCCAGGATTGGATCTATAAATTTATGGCGAAAATTGAGATTCATGTGAGAAATTAATAACCCTGATTCAATTAATGAAGCTACGGATAATACAATAGAAGTTATGTGATTAGTGGATCAAATAAATGATAGCCCTCGCTGATTGGAGTTTTAGACAATAGTAATGCTATAAAGGAAGATAGCCTGGAATTAGTTAGCCACAAGTAGGAGCAAAATTAACAAGGTCTTGGAATATAAGCCTATGCATAAAAGAATATGAAAGTAAATTAGTCTGTTGATATATATTGGAATATTGGAGTGTAACATCCTGATTTTTAGAGGTTTTTAAAACCCTATTTTTAAAAATAAATTTTTAGAATTTTTCTGGAATTAAATCAAGCTTAATTTGAATTTTTAGAAATTAAAAAGATTTAATCTGATAAAAATAAAATTTGACATGAGCTGAAGATATTTTATTTGGATTTGTTGTGTCTCAAGGAATTTTCTGGTATTTTTAGTGAATTGTTGGGATTTATCTGCTATTTTCTAGAGCTCTTGTGATTTTATGTGAATTTCTGAAATGGAAAACTTCTGAAAACCCTAGAAACCCTAACCCTCTCTTTTCTTGGGCTGAAACCCCCCCATGCCGGTCCACCTTCCCACCCGCACCTGCCAAGTGTCACTGATCCGCCTACCGCCGCCTTCACCCACCCTAATCTGCGCCGTCCGCCCCTTGCCCTTTTCTTGCACCCGCCGACTGGTGGGCCCCCGAGCCGGTCGAGCCGTCTTCTACCCGGGCTCCTCCCTTCCTCGTGTTCGAGCAGGACCAGCCCTGCTGCCATGGGAGTCCACCGCCCCCACGCCTCCCGAGGCTATAAAGCCGCCTGCAAGACCCGCACCCCCCGCATCCATGCTCGCCCTCCCCGATCTGCCCTAAGCTGCCGCCGAGGTCGTCCTCCCCGCCGCCAACCATGAACTCTGGCGAGCAATTAAGCACCAATCGGTGAGCCCCCTCCTCCGCCGACGGCTTCTACAACTTCCCCTCGCCGAGACTCTCACCCAAGCACCTTCGCCGAAGTCCTGCACCATTGGTTGACCGCTTTCGTCGTGCGCCCAACCTCCCTGCCGCCTACTCCTCGCCGCCGGCCGCTCTGGTGTGCCTCCGTTCCTATCGCTTAGAATGGTAATGAGAAGCATGAGCTTCGCTACCAAGGCCCCGCGATGCTCTCCTTCCTCTACTTCTATCTACAAAAGGAGATTTGGTTTTCCTCTTCCCTTTCCCCTTACTTCAAAGACATAGGCTCGAAGATGTTAAGGATGTTCGTGAAGACTTGGTGGCCCTGCTTTCGACAAGCTTAGTGTTCGGAACTCTATGTCTTCTTGTGTGTGTTGCCACACATAGACAATGTCTTATCACAAGATTTTATTTGGCCTGGTGTATTGCATTCTTGCCCTCGGGCATTGTATGTCGTAGTCACAAGAAAAGCTTGTTTTCAAAAGCTTGGTTGTTCTATGTGGTTTGTGTGTTGTCCTAGTTTTCTGGGTATGCTCTCTTTAGAATGAGTTAGAATATCTCATCTCCACAATTCTTCTCGTATCTCGTGCTATTTCCCATCTCCACACTCAAGGCTCTGAAGTTTGAAAGAAACAACATCTTCGAAAAGGACAACAACTCTAAAGCCTCAATCCTCACAAGGGTCAAGACTCAAGTCCCCATCTCACAGTGGACCCACTGATCAAGTCATCGTCGAGTAGGCAATGGCCAAAAACAAGGCAACTATCATGGATAAAAGCAAGAAAAAAGAACTAGTAGTTCTCACCCTCTTTGGCCCCTGCCACTCATACAAGCCTTCGCCCAAAATCACTATGAAAAGACTACAGAGCAAAGGATGTCACATTTCAAGCAATCGTACCACCACATCAGGCAAACCGCAAAAGATTGTCATCTACTTATATTGCAGAAATATCAAACACTACACTCGTAAATGCCCTCAGAAGAAGGACAATAAAGGCACATGTTTCATTTGCGGTGACAGATACACTATGCGATTGAATGTCCCCAATGGAATCCAGAAGAATCAATCAAGAAAACCATTACCACCAACCTCATCCTCAGCAAAGAAGAACGTATCGGCTTTAAGTGCTCCACCAAGGAACAAATTGTGCCTACCAAAGTTCTGCTACTAGGCCCAAAATCTCTGACAACTACTGTGTGCTACGAATGTGGAAGACTGAACATCATGCCCAATCGTGCCCTCCACTACAACAAGTTAAAAAAGGATCATGTTTCACCTGTGGGCAAAGAGGACACTATTGCTACGAGTGCCCAATTCCCTACTGTCCCCATTGCAAGGAACACCATAAGCCAGAAGATTGCCTCATGAACCTAGCGGCATGTAGATGCTGTGGAGAAAAAGGACATCAAGCAGACCAATGCACCATAAGTTGTCCCAAATGTGATGAAGACCACCAACCCGGAGAATGCCCAATGAGCAAGACCACATGCTTTCTCTGTGAAGGATAGGATCACTGCCCAATGACTCTTCCATGAGCATATTGTTGACCAAGGTAGCCGAGATCAACGAATGAGCCTCCAAGCGGCCATTAGACTCGTCATGCCTAAAGCTGACAAAAGCAACTAGTGTTGGTCACCCATCATTTTAAGGGGGGTAGTCAGAATCAACAAGAAGTATCAAAGCACTTTCATAGGGAGCCATCACCACCACTCCAGCATGAAGGAGAATCTTCGACCAGCATTGGTGAGCAACAAGCACCCAGAAGAACAAGCACATTGCAATGAAGTGAAGACCGGTATGATCTACGTGGAAGAATAAGGTCTCCCCTGTGTGCCTCTCCTCTCAAAGTGTTAACCCACTTTTGTGCAGGTTTTCAATCCCTCCCGACAGCTCCAAGAACTAGACAACCTATTAAGCAAACTGTCAGACCTGGATTTACAATCCAGAATCCTCTGTGATTCTACCGCACTATTCCTTAGATCAGTAGATAGTGATCACAGATACATTACTGAATATCAAAGTACATATCATGCAGAAGCGTAATTATAATAGAAGACTTACACAGGTGGGACCCACAGAACATGCCCACAGGCAGCCAACTGGGGTTTGCAACCTAGTTCTTGGACTTTTTGTCTTCTTCACCTTCATGACATAGCACATTGCTGAAGTGCAGCGATTCAACTCCTGATTCTAGATTATGTGAGTAAGCGAGGGTGAGCACAAATCCACCGTGCTCTGTGAGCCAATACACAGTATGTAATTAATTTAACATGCATGGCTTGCCAAAGGATAGGCTCGGTTATTTTATTTGCCAGAAATTGCCTAAGACCTAGCCATTTGGACTAAAACCATAGTGCTTGAAAAAGAAATGTGATGATAGTATTGGCATAGATTACATCTATCTTTACATGTCACCTGCACCATATATTAACTTTTTAGCATTATAGCCGCTTACATTATTACTGGAACGACACCGAGGGCAACACAAATCCAGGGCTGTCCATCGCCCTCCATTTTTCTTTCCAAGTCCTTCCCATAAAATTTATTTTTGAAAAAGAACTATATCTGAGTTAGGTTCCCATGTCCACCTTTGACCGTGGGCACGGCTATTTGAATAGTTTTGACTCTGCAGAGTGTGTACAATTTCACCACAAAGAGATAATCCGCTTGTTGCCCCACATGATTCCTTAGTCATGCAGTTGAGTAGATCATCATAATTACCTTTCAAACCATCTGGCCTCTTGTTCTCATCTCACCCTATGGGCTGCTCCCACTTGCAGTGGATCCCATACATTGCGCGGGATGTTAATCACTATTACTAATGCCTCCAAGCTCCACTCCCCATAACACTAGTAAGATAGAAAAATAATTCACCCTCCACTCGGTGTCCCTTTAGCCACAACAATCCCTGGCATTACCTTACTCCTTTTCCCAACCTGTGGATGAGTCCGAGGTTCAATAGGTTTACTCAGCCAAGTTACACTTTGCAAACTTGTGGCTGTACTATTTTACAATAGAAGATCCTGACCAGATTCGGTCCTCAGGGTTATCTAGACGGTTCTACCACATTCCACACTCTCGTGCATTTACCGCACCAACCCCCGATCCATCCACCCAGATATGTAAGGAAGTTGGGGTGTTTGGGCATAAACTAGTGATTCTTACGAAAATACACGTCCATTTCTATTTACAACTTCCCAAATTGGCTCTTTGCAATTGTATGTGAGGGCCGGGGTCATTTATCAACCCCGGGGATCTAAGCAATGCTAAGCTATACTCATACACGTAAATTATTTTCAAAAGATTATCCTTATAATTTTTCCTAGGGCAATAAACAAGGTTCACTGTTTAATGTGCCAGGATGGTACAATAGTAGAACTTAGTAAAGGGCAGCTAACTACGGTATTAAAACAGACATAATATTTCACATAAAATAACAGCATGTAGTTTAATAATTTAAATGTAAATAATTTGCTAAAATGGGGAATTTAAAATGATCAAAGTATTGACTCGCCTTGCACGGTTTACCGCGGTCTTGAGCTTACTCAGAGCTTTCTCATTTGTTGATCTTGAGCTTCTAGTCTTCATCTTCATCTGGATCTTGGTCTTGCTGGATCCACTGACTCTCCATGATTCCAATTTCAAGTTACACGCTAAATAATGGAATCCAATTAAGTGCAAATAACTCAAGAAGGTCCAAGTAAATCCAAATAATCTCAACTTAGCTTTATTGTGAGTTAAAGGGTGATTTTAGGTAGGATTGATTGGCGCGGAGAATTGACGGAGTCAACGGGATTGGAGCGGAGCGATGAATAGCAAAAGGAAAAGGAAGTATTATGGCGGAAGGAGTATTCACAGTAGTATACTGCTTTAGGTTTAAAGATGGCTAGGCATAGCCGACTGTAGTATACCATGGCTCGACCTATTTTATTTAATAATTTCTTTTATAACTTTATATTTATTAGGGAAGTTCCATGAGTCAGGTTAGACCTATGGACAGATGTAAGACTTTAGTTGGGGTATCAATTATTATTTTGTCAGTCTTAACTTTTAAGAGTTAGGGCATGAGTTCTGTATACAATGTGTACAATCTTAGTTTATCAGATCAATCTCAGAGTTCATAGTTCTGTAAATTTGATTAGGAGGTGGTATTTTATGGTGTTCTAATCACCAGATAATGTGGACACTTCAATTTAATTCCTAGCAGCATATTAGTTAACCTAGTTATTCTAATTAGTCATTCTCTACCCTAGGTAACCTTGGTTATCATTTATATCTTCAAAACTACATCTTAGCACCATTTCCCTTTAGACATGTATTTAAATATAGTGTCCTATCGGTCAACTGCCGTATTCCTATCTCAGTGTCATTTTTAAACAGAGTTCTTATTATAATTGGACATTCATACCAATCTACATATCAATGGTATCTTTTATTAGTACCCGAGTTTAAAATATCATTTAATGGCATACTATTTATATTTGGATCTTATTTAATTATATGCAGGATGACCTCTAATTGTGAGTTTATAGTGGCTTAATACTCAAGTCAATTAATCAATATTCGAAAAAGAATTCTCATAAAGTTCAAATGTCTAGAAATAATAGTTATGGTTTGAACCTTATATTAGTCAGCTTTATAATCTTTACTAATATGAAAGGACTTGTGATTTATTCTTTATGCAACTTTTAATTTATCAATTCCTCCTTTATGGAACGTTGGCCTAGTATAATTTTCCCCATCTTTAGTTTGTACTAATTCCATAAATCACTAATTAATTTAAACATCCTCATTACCATCTAGCAAGAAGGGCCCCACCTACCAAGGAGGATGAGAGGAGGCTAGCTGATTTAAAACAGGAGGGGGTACGTGCGGCTGGGGCTAGCCAAACCGAACAGAGGAGGCGGCCAGCTCTGGGTAGGTGACAACATCACCAGCATTGGGAGGTCGGAGAGGGGAAGGCCACAGCCAAAATGATTCCAAGGTATGTTAGTGAACCTACGGGAGGCGGTATGGGTTTCCGAGGCTGAGCCGATGGCAGCCAATAGAGCTCACAGTGACAGGTGCACACGGGGAGAAAGGGGCATCGGTGCCAAAGTGAGGAGGAGGGTAAATTGAGGAGAACACGAGTGGGAGAAGGTCGAGGGTAACTCACCTACTGTGCATCGGTGGGTAGTCTCACGGCATCGGCGGCCTAGGATGAGGGGGCTCCATCCGACAGTTGGGGAAGATTGGTGAGGCCATGGTAATGCTTAATGGAGGCGATGGTGGTCATTTTCGACTGGAGGCGACAAAGAACGGTGTTCCAATGAACTCCGTGCGTAACAATCCAATGAAATGAGAGGGGAAGGAGAGGACACCCATAAACATGGAATGACGCTCTAACTTTTGGAAGAAAAGCACCGGGGCGGCTGGAATGTCAAGCAGAGGTGGTGGCCGTCGCTCGGGCTGAAGCTCGGCTCGGCAATGGAGGGAGCAAGGGGAGGAGGAAGAGAATGGAGAAGTGCAGAGGAGATGAAGAAGGCCAGGGGCAATTTATAACAGGGAGGACGTTGTAGAGATGTTGTTGTCGGTGACACGGACATAGTGCCTAGCAAGGGCTCTGGCATCGGCGTGACATGGCCACCGGCTGGGCGACGGGACAGCTGTCGCAGAGCAGAGTATGGCATGGGGTGCCAGTGAAAAGTTGTGGTTGCAATCTTGCTCAAGAATTGCAGTTGGCTGGGCGCGACGAGGGCGTTGGTTGTGCGTGGGGGAGGCAACGTGCACATAGGAGAAGGTAGTACAAAGGAAGGGGGAGAGGAGGAAAAAGAAAGGAGGAAGAAAGAGAAAGCGCAGGCCCACTTGGAGTGAGAGAAAAGAGAGAAAAAGAAGGGGAGAAAGAAAAACTAGCCTAATTGGAAAATTGAGTAAAATTGTATCTTTAATTTGAACATAAGCTTAATTCAAAATCAAATTATAAATTGTACTTTCTAAGTTTTGAATTTACTTTTGTAGTTAGGTTTCGAACTCGAAATCTTGGTTCAAATTTTGGAAGTATGGTTTGAGTTTCGGAATTGTCGAGCTCCGAAAAGGTAGTGTCTGAATTTTTGAATTTGAATTTTCATGTATGAGAATTAGATGGGAAGGTAGGAATATTAGGTTTGATTTTAAAACTCCATTCTTGATCTTTATTTTCAATTCTAAATTTTAGGTTTGAATTTAAGGCTTGCAAGAGAGTTTTGGGAATTCCCCGATTTGATCTTCAGCCTTTGTTCCTGATCTTAGGATTTGATTTGAACCCCTTATGTTCGAATTTTCCTTTTGTTTTACTAACTTACATCCGATTTTAGTTTTTGATATATCATATTTTAAATTATTTTGTATCTGCTATTTTTTATCTTTAATATTTTCACTTAGGAGTTACGCCCAGTAATAATTTGCATAGCATAAATTTTTGGAAAACTCAATTAAAATTGCAAACAAAATTTGAATATCAATAAGATGCAAATGAAAGTTTTAAATTCTTTGCAATTTCGAATATCCAAAATTTTGGGATATTACACAAACACCCTAAACCTATTGCTAGCCAGCTTGTCCCCACCTCCTTCTTTCTACTCTACCCGAATCTTGGGCACGAGATTCCTTTTAAGAAGGTTAGGATTTGTAACATCCAAAAATGGGAACTAGTGTAATTGCAAAAACAATATGATCGTTTCTTTGCTTTTTAGTGTATTTCAAAAGTTGGTATTTGTTTGGGTTCTTGAATTGAAGTTTTCTGGCCAAATTCAATTGAGGAAAATAAAATTATGGAATCAAGAACCAATTATCCAAAAAATTAATTTGAACCAAAATCTTGAACTAAAATTTCAAATCAAAATCTTGATCAAAATAGAAATTGAAAGCAAGATAAACATTGTTACTTTCCAACTAACTTTATAACCAAAAATTCAATTATGAGATTCAAAAACCTTCTCTTAGAGCTCGGTAATTCTAAAACCCAAACTTTGAATCCAAAAATTTGAACCAAGTTTTCAATTTAAAACTTATTTAGACATTTAAGCCTGGAATTCAAAATTTCAAAATTAGAAATTCAAACTTTGAATCGATCTTCAATTTCCAAAATTCTCAAAATTTTCTAATGGGCCCTCAGCCCATTCCCAGATGCAGCCACTCCACACCCTAGATGCAGCCGCCCCCAGTTTGCCTTAGCATTCATACACCTAGCACCACCCTCTTCCACCGGCCTAACCTCAGCCTGGCTCCTCCCCCTTCTTTACTCCTCCCACTGGCCACCCACCTAGCTTTAATGCCGCTCCAAGCACCGCACGCCACCCCACCGAACTAGCTGCCACTCTTCGCTAGCTCACCTGTGCCCCTGTGCATGCTTGCTCTCACCGCACCATGCATTGAACCACCACAAGCGCGCGTACAATGCCACCATCCAGCTTCAATGCTTGCCTTCAATGTGCCAATGATCACCTACCCTATCCAAGCTATAAAGAGCCCAGCGTCTCCTTGCCCCTTCTCCCTCAAATCGCACTCTCCCGATCCGCCCCTGAGCTCATGCCGGCCACCACCCTTTCCCAGCCATCTCAGTGAATGCCTTCAAAATCTGACTGCGTCACGGCGTGTCCCACCTCCCCAATTGCTTCTTCCCCCAATCAATTGGTGACAACCTCGTCGAGACCCACCGTGATGCCCTTCCTCTTCAACTCCAGCCAAAGCTACCTCCACCATCGCCATCTCTTCCTCAGTCGACCTCCTTCTGATTCCTTGTTGTGGGAGCTCCACCACGACACCTTGAGGCTACTCCAACCGATGGCCTAGTCTCTTGGCTACCTAAGCTTACCGCCACCGGAAGACACCTGCCGCCGCCCCCGCTCCTCGTTGCCAGCCCACCTATGCCTCCTTTTGGCTTCTCCAACCACTGTGGTGAGTTTTCCTTGACTGTCTCCTACTCATGCTTGCCTCGGTTCCTTATCTCTTCCCTCTAGCAGCCATCGCCATGGTCGGTATCCTATGCCTAGCCACTCACACTGTCACCGACCACTCTAGGATCCACACTGAGCCAAGTTTCCACCTCCTATGGCCTTAACCCCCTCCTAGGGTCCCGTTTTAGCTGTTGTCGGCACCCCCTCAACTGACCCTCGCCGACGCCACTGCCACTCCCTGGCTGCGCACCTCCCCTATTTTTTTTCCCCTCTGCCCAAACCGCCGCCCTCTCTGTTTCGCTCTTTGGCCCCTTCTCTCTTTATTTCTTTTACAGGTGGGCCACCCTAGTTAGAAGTTATATTAAGACAATGGTGTAAGTAATTTAGTTTTTTTAATTTGAGGAAAGGGCAAAGTAAAGTTGGACTATTTCAAAATATCATGAGTATTATTTTTAAATAATTAATTAAAATATTAAGTTGATAATTTAAATAACATGTCAATGTCCAACTACGCATGTCTCAATCTCTTTTCGCATCTGACAAAAATGTGAAATTCATATTTAATTATTCAAAGGAGCAACATAATTAAATATGATCCAAAAATAATAATGGGTATAGCATATTAATTATGAATTTTAATCAAAGATTTATGCACATTTAATCTTAAGTTCATGTCAATGAAGAAGATGGCAAGTTAATTATTTTAAGAATAACCAATGTAAAAAAATTTAAATATATATTATTATGTAACATCCTAATTTTTAGAGTCTTTTTGAAGCTTTCAAAATAAAGTTTATCATTTGGATTTTTCTAGAATTAATTAAAGCTTAAAATGAATTTTTTTATTAATTTAAAGGATTTAATATGATTAAAATAAAGATTAACATGTACTAAAAATATCTTTATTTTTGTTCCTTATGTCTCAAGGAATTTTTTGAGAATTTTTTAGGTTTATTTGCTATTTTCTAGAGCACTTTTATTTTATTTGAATTTCTGAAATAGAAAAATTCCCCAAAAACCCGTGAACAATACTGGGCTGGCCCATTACTGTTCATCCTGGCCCATCCAACCCCAGCTGTTCGATTCATCCTTGCCACACGTCAGCCATCCGAGCCATGCCATCCGTTGGCCACCGGATCCGTTATGGAATGCATGTCAATCATCTGGCAGCAGCGGTACTGTGCATCTATGCCATATGCCATGAACCATTTGATTGTTCGCCGTGCCACATGTCGTTCATCCCACGGAGTGAACACAATTCATCATCGTCTTCGATCGGGACTCTGCCTTCACCGTAGCCTAGGTTTCTGCGCTCGAGCCAAGCACTCCGCGTCATCTCTGACTCACCTCCGCGTCATCCCCAATGTCCAGGCTTAAATAGCGGTCGCTACCTCTTGGTTCCTACACCCCCCAACCGAGCTCGCTGTTTGCCTCGCCGTTGTTGTCGAATCTCGTGCGTGCACCGTCGAGGTCGGTCATCATCTTCGCCATCACCGACGAGCGTTCCTTTCGTTCATTCATCGTTCCACTGGTCAATCAGCCGCTCTGCCATGTGCCGCCAACAACCAAGCCATCTTCTCCGTCATTCGCTCCTGGTCATCGGTGAATGTCACCTTGCTTCGCTTTGCCGTTGTGCGTCGCGCTTGAAAGGTTGCCTCGGTTCCTATGCCTGTCACTGTCGCCCACACGACCGTTCGCGCACTGAAGCACCGCCTCGCACCATGCCGCGTGTCGGCACCCGAACCATCCGATCACCCTTAGCGCTGACCGATGGTTCCAACGGTTGAGATCCATCCACGTGGCTCGTCCACCGCCGTTGGATCGTTGTGACGTCACCCTGCACCCACGCTGGCTGACGGTTCACCTTCCTTGTGGACCAAGTCTGCCGTGCACTGCGCCACTGCCAGCTGGGTCCCACCTATCAGCCACCACTATTCTGTGCGCTCGTGAGCCAGCCGAGTCGAGTCAACAGCCATGTCAGAGCTACCTCAGCCCTAGGTGCCATGTGTCAGTGCCACGTCAGATGCCACGTAAGCATGTCACCTATGAGCCATGTCACCCTGCCCCATCATCAGCCCTACCTGCCATTTGTCAGCCACATATCAGCCCAGTCAGCTGCCACATCAGCCCTAGTCACCGTGTAAGCAAGCCTAATCACCGTACACAGTTCTGCGAGTTGAGTCCATCATGAACCCGCTATTCCATACACCGAGTCCATGGCATAGTAGTTTTTTCTAATTTTCCAGTATTTTTCCTTAAATTAATTTTTTAAGAGTCTGTTCTCCTCTGTCTAGCTCTGATTGACTCCATTCTTTTTTCTAAATTCATCTAAAATTAAGCTCTATCTTTTTGTTATAGCTTTGAAGTTTTTAGAGTTTATTTTAATTTTATTTGATTTTATTTTTATGCCTTAATTGTTTTCTCTCTCGTTAGATTGCATCTTTGAAGAAGCGGGAGCACCGCCAGAAGATCAAGAGCTCATAGCTGAGCAAGGCCAAGACAAGTCGTATCCTTTAATCATGTTGAATCTAGTTTTCAATCTATTAATTATCTACTTTGTTTCAAATTATCATGTATTGCTATTTTATTACAAACCTTCGTATGTGGTAGTTATTGTCCTACTTGATTAATCCCTCATTTAATAAGTTTAATATCATGATGCCATTATTACCATTGGATGGGAAATTATTTAGTGATACCATACTAGTTGTCAGATGGGTTGTACGATAAAACTTGCTTAACCATGCTTACAGTCTCGATGAGTTCATCATCACATGTGATCAGTTAATTAATTTGACATAATGAGATATTGAATCGTGGTTAGAGCCACAGTTATAAAATTTATGTGCCATGACATTGGTGTGTCATTGGTGTTAGTTATAAAAAATTAGTTTTCACTTAGGCGAGTGGTCGTGCAGTAAAGGGGGAAGTGTAGATTCACTTCAAGGGATGTGGAAGTCTCACCTAAGTAATGTTAAGCACTTAACTTTATGCGCTATTGATCTGAGTCTTATCATGCAAACCACATGTCTAGTATGGGATAGACCTGGTTGATTAATTTGGGATATTTCAATTTCAATCTCGCGCATTGTGATGAGCATAGTTGCTGATTTTCATAAGGCGCAAAGGGGGGTGTGAAGCAAAACCCTAGCGGGTGGGATTGAGTTGTGGTTGAACTTTGTAAAGGCCTTGTTGTGATTTTCTTAGCGCGAGGCTAATCACATCGTGTGTGTATAGTTGTGCAACCTCTACAGATTATAAAACTATTCAAATAACCGTGTCCCCGGTTATGGATAATATTCGGTGATTTCACACGAGGGGTAAAGTTTTCATAAAAACTTGGTTATCTTTGGAATGTGAATGATTAATTCACTGGTGGCTTAGCTTGTGAATAGGTAATTTACAACTGGTTTATTCAATTTTCTTGATTAATTACTTAGTATCATTTATTTTTTGAGGTTCGCTTTTAATCTATTTATCATATTTACTTTAAAGTGTTACTTTCTGTAAATTAACCTTTCAGTCATCCATTGGTAAGCCTTACATATTATGTTGCATTCATTTGTTACAAACGACTTACTGAGAACCAATGTACTCATGGCTTTATGCCCACTATTGCTTAGTTGAGGAGGGGGAGCTATATCAGCAGGAGGTACCAGAAAGAGGATACTTCAAATGGCTTCTATGTTTAATTGTTGTTTTCCACTGCAAGTTCTTTACCCCTTCAGGGTATTAATTGTAAGCTTGGACATAAGGTCATACTCTGATAATTATTAATATTTGAGTCTTTTTCTTTATTTTATCGTGCATATGGTCGATATTTCATCTATATTACACTGTGTGCACTAGCGTGATCCTGGACTATTGCGATATACACAGAGTCTGGATTTGCTTATTTGGGTCTCGACATATCATAAGCATGAGATCTCAAATCTATGCAAAGATCATTTCAATGCTCTCAGCTAGTCCTCGACAAACTTAATTACTAATTTACACATCCTATTAAATCGCACAACTAATAATTAGCCTATCTCTATCCCCGATCTAGATGTTCAATGCAAATTAAAGTTAAATGGTGTAACAACATTTTTCCACATAAAATAATAAATATTGTTTTCATATCTCAAAATTGTGAGACACATCTTTAATGGTAAATAATGAATAAGGAAAATAATTAAAACAATAGAATCGATGACATTTAAACTTTAAATAATGAGATTTAAAATAAAGTCTTGCCTAATTATTAACCATCCAATTATTATCTCATGATTTAAATTTGCCTATAATGATTGAGAATAATTATTAATGCAAGAAGCAGCTCTATAAAGAAAACCCTTTTAATTCATAACCCATCCTCCTGATGAATCTCAACCATTAATCTGTATTAACAAATTCGTTAATTAGCCAACTAATCAACTTTATGCATGATAACAAGTGATGAAAGAACAAACTCCACACCTTTTTTGATTATTGAATTAGTGGTTCAATTATTTGGTAGTTGCAATCTCAAATGATTCCTCATCTAGAAATATCAAGATTTAACCTACTAAAATGTATCCATTACATGTGAAACCGTACCCTTAGATCACTCAGTTCAACACTCAACAAATAAAACCCAATGCCCTAGGCAATCTCTCATATATATCTGTATGTCTACCCTGACTCATGGAACTTTCTTGATAAATATAAAATCAATAAAAAGAAAGTTATCAAGTAAAAGATCAAGCCTTGGCATTCCCCAATCGGCTATGTCTGGCCACCTTCAATTCCAAAGTGGAATATTCCTGTAGGTATTCCTTTACCCTTGATCCCTCCTTATCCTATTTTTTCCTCACGGTAAATTTGCTCAGTCACCTCTTTCTATTGCTCAATTCTTTTAGCTCAATGTTTACTTCACACTCGCTAAATCCTTTCTCAAATCTTCAATCATAGCTGAGCTTAATCAAGAACAATTAAATCTATTTGAACTTTTGAAGTTATTTAGATTTATTTCATTCTTTGTTCATTTCCCACATATTAGAATCTGAAGACTCAGCGAAGCGACAAATTCGAGTGAGATCAAGACTTGGGTAAAGGCGAGAACCCAGGATGCAAGATCACTGACTAAGAAGGCTTTGAATAAAATTAAGGGCATGGTAAACCAAGCAACGCAAGTCATCACTTTGATCATGTTGACCCTACATTTTAGGCAAAACTATGTTCCTTTAAATTATCAAATCGCATGCTTAATTTGTTACGCAAATGTATGTCAAAATTTAAGGTAGCTACATGCCTACTTGATGACATAGTAATATTATTGTTATGCCATTCCTTGACACTTGAAATACATGATCTTTGTCGCCCTAGATGTTAATGATAATGTTACTAGCTATAAGTCATATTAAATGCCCTTCTAGTCTTGACAAGTGCAAGGCACTAATTTGCCCTGATCATCAATCTTTAAACATGAAAACTTGTTTTGGGATAGTCATGGGATATAAATGACTGATAATTTGTGATAACTGGATTTATACTTTTCAAACACCACGAAAACTTGCTATACCTGTCTGAGCAGATGGAAAGAGAGGCTCGTGCTGATGTCACATGAGAAATTTGGTTTGTGGTATGAACCACTCGGAAAAATTAAGAACTTAATCTTATGATGTCCTCTCCATGTAAAATAGTACTACCATAAGCTGACAAACTGTAGATTTGACTAAATAATTTACTAGACCCTTTAGTCATCTCACGGAAGACCGGTGCAAGAGGATAATAAAAATCAAGCTTGAATGGGACACCAAGTAAAGGAGATGTTGCTAGGGCTAGCGTATGTGGAAAGTGGAGTCCTATTATGCTAATCCATGGTGGAACATCCCGCACAATGTTTGGGACCCACTACGTGTGGGAGCAGCCCATATGGGTGAGATGCTAGGGGGCAAGGTATATAAAGGTCTTATGATAATCTCTCGATCTACGTGACCAAGGAATCGCGTAGGCTCATCGGGTTAATTGTCTCTAGTGGGTGTAGATGTACAGTATCTACAGAGTATAAACTGTTCGAATAGCCATGCCCACAGTCAAGGGCGGATATGGAAATTTCCTCGAGTAAGTTCTATTCAAAAACCTTTATGGGTGGGATAAAAACTCGTTGGGCTGAGGTAACCCCGACTTTGATTTTTCCTAGAGGGAACTGTACTCCAGTGGTGAAAACTAGCATTTGGTGGAGGTAACCATGCACTGTAAAAGGTGGTTGTAACATAGGATTTAATTAATATTGCATTCTCAAATCAACTTTAGAAAATTGATTTTAGTTAAAACTGCTAAGCCTTAGAAATTTTTCTACTTATTGTACTTTTCAATCAACGCTTTTAACAACTAAAAGAACCTCAAGCCTCCCTTAACAGCTTTGCATCTATTATTATTGTATCTCGTGTAGTGGTTTGTTAAGTACCGTTGTACTCATTCTTGCGTAATTACCATCAGTCAGTCAGAAAGAAAAAGGAGGACAAGTTCTGCGGTGCTTTGTAAGGATCGATAGAGCTAGAAGACGATGAGGCTAAGAAGTATGTCACGAATATCAGTTGATTGCCAGTGGGTAAGTCATGAGGGTCCCACCTGTGTGAAGCTTTCATTGCTGCATTTTGTTGATTTCGGCCCAATCGTCCTATGAGTAAGTTATTACTGTATTAATTAAGCTTTCGCATAATATGTTTTTTGATATACAGTAATGTATATGTGAACACTATCTACTGATCTAGGGAATAGTGTTATGGAATCATAAAGTATCTGGGTTTGCTAACCCGAGGTCCGACATCTTGTTTTTTAAATCCGAAAATCACTAGTGAAATGATTGAACTGCCCCTATGGACCAAACTGATTAAACTAAAAATTGGGGAAAAAGAAGCGCAACATGGTAATTTTAATCACACATACAAGTGAAACATGTAGAATTCATACAATTACAGAGTTTATTTACATCATCACTGGGTGTTTACTTGCATTTAAAAATAACACCACTGCTTACACATTCAAAAGAAAATTAGGTGTTGCTTCTGCTATTTATCAGCAATGGACTGGGCAACAAGTGTGAGAGATGAAGCAGCAGTGCTGGAGTGACGATAATGATCAGTAGGAGGAGGCGAGCAATGATGAGGTGTAACAGCCCAGCTGTTTATTTCAAAAAAATATTTACTTTCAGTTTCTTAAGTTTTTTTTAAAAAAAATTAATTGCCTGATTTTCTGCAAAACAAGGAAGGCTATTTTTATGAAAAGAAAAAAATAAAACTAAAAATTTAGCATAAAATAAATAAATAAATAATTTAGTTTAAAATACAAATCAAAGTTATTTGAATTCTTGAAATTTTAAAATTTTTAGCTAACCTAATTTTCTGCTAAAGAAAAGAGCCTTTCTGTTAAGTAAAAAAATATTTTATAAATAAAAATATCTAAATTTTAGTTGAAAATATTTTTACAAGTTCTAAATAGCCTTCGAAACTTCTATGAATTTTTCTAAGATTTTTAAGCTTTATTTGTTATTTATTGTATTATTTTAAAGCTACAAAAGAAAAACATTTTTAAAAATTAAAATAAACGTCAAAAAATTCCAAAATAATTTGTTTTATTCTTTTCAGGTTCCAAGGATCTTTAGAAAATTTTCTTGAAATTTTTCTGAATTTTTCTTTTCTTTTTCTTTTTTTTGTTTTTCTCTTTTCTCTCTCCTCCTTTTGTTCTTCCTCCAAGGCCATGTCCAGTGAACTCCCTGCGCGCAAGTCACCATTGGAGCCCTCTTCAAGCTTCCATAACTTGTGATTTTCTCAACTATTTTTTATGAAATAAATTACAATCAATTCCCCTCGTCAAACTCTTTCCGTTCTCTACCGTTTCCCCTCTCATTGATGCCTATTTTTGCGGGATTTAACTCATGCCATTCAAGGATATGGATGGTTGATCTCCCTCCTCGGACCTCCTTAGCCCCTATAAAAGGGAGCCCCGTGAGCCTCTCCTCATCCTCACTCAACCCCGAAAATCTCAAGTCCTCACTCCTCTTCTTTTGGGCGCAATCGAAATTTTAGTTTTGTGTTCCAAGCGCCGTTCTCCGGCTTATTGTGCCTCGTCCGGTGGAGCCCGCCGCATTTGACCACACCATTGGCTTCGCCTTGTCGCGTTCTACGCGGTGCTCATCTCGCCTTTGCCGGAACTTCACTGGAGCATCATCGGCACAGTGGGCTAAATCGGGTCCACGTTCCTCGCGTCACCACCGGCAGACCCTGCATGCCCGATCAAAACCATGGTAAGCATCACGATCCCCACGCTCTACTCTTCGATTTGCCGCAACTCTCGCATGTTAATTCCTCTCCGTTTGCCCGGAACGCCGATGTCAGCCCGTAGGCTACATAAAGTCTTGTCCACCATATTTCGTTAGTCCGTTGGCTGAGCCATCTGCGGCGTTGAGTTTGTCTCGACGCGTTCTACGCCGTGCTCCCCTCCGTTCGTCCAAAAACCCTTTCCTAAATTTTTGCGTCCGACACCATGTCATGGCCGCAAATGGCACTGCGCGTCTCCGTCTGTCCGGGAATGCTTTCAGCAATCCGTTCACGTCAAAACGTGCCAAACCATCCCAGGAGGCTACGTTTTAGACAGTTTTGGATTCACCTCACCGAGCGCGAAGATATTGAGTTTTTCGTATTTCGGTACCGTTGTCGTTCAAACGACGACTGCGTCGCCTCCGGAGAGTTTTCGGCTTAGCCGATATTTTTTTTCTAGCTTCGCCTTGCCGCATTCTAGGCCGTGCTCACCTTCCTTCTCCATGTCTCATGCTCGAAAATTATTCTTCTCTTCACACCCTATGTCGTTATCGTCGTACACGTCGTCACCGTGCTCCGTTTGACGTGCCGTCACTTCCTATATGTGCCTCGGGTCATTAGCAACCCATTGGCTTCACCTTTCGTACCTTTCCTCACCGACAACACGGCCAAAAACAGTGAACAGGGCTGCTGACCGTTACTGTTCACGCGGGAATATTCCTTTGGAATATTCCTGATTTTTCTTTTTCCAGAATTTTCTAATCCGCCAATCTTCCAATCACTCGTTCTCCTTCGTCCGAACTCCGAATCAAGTGATTCAAGTTTGTAAATTCATCTAAATTCATAATCTATGTTTCAGTATATATTTCATAATTTTTGAATTTTCTCGACCGCCCTTGGTTGAGTCTTCTCACCGCCGGAACACCGTCGCCACCACCGCCCGAGTTGCGCCACCGCTTCATCTCGTCACTAACCACCTTCCATCCACTTGTGGTGATGCACAAGAGCACGAATGCACTTCTCGCAATCCCATCTCTCTTTTCTTTACCTCGCCACCCCTCCGCCAAGCAATCCCGCCGCCGGAGTGTCTCTTCCGCCGATGCCGACGCCACCACCGCCAAATCTTCGATGGGACCGCGCGCACCTCATTCACCTTTTTTCCCGAGCCAAAGCATGACCAGAGTACCCCACCGTCGGTAACCTTCCTCAGGCCTACGCGAACCTTCGACGCCCCTTCTCCGAGCAAGCCGTCGTTGGAGAGTCTCCGCCGTCGATAATTGTACGCCGCCTCCGCTACACCCTCGCCACCAGCCAACTCTGTGCAGCCCGAACCTTGTGCCAAGGTGAAACCAGACTTATACTCTTCTCCCTCTTTTGTACATCTCACCGGTCTTCGCCGCCGTTGGATCGCTCGGATCTTGTCAAGTGAAGCCGTCCGACTTTCCCAGCCCTCCGATTCTTAGACTCCGACTGCTCGGAGCCTTCGACTTCGACCTTCGGAGACTCTGATTTTGACTTTGACCTTCGACGACTTTGACTCCAGCCTTTGGCCTTCGACCTCGAAGACTTCGACTTCGACCTTCAATCTCGGAGCCTTCGACTTCGACCTCCGTCTTTGAACCGACCATGGTTGTTTAACCGTTGTAACCTCTGCACCCTCCGACCTCTCTGAACCCTTCGATCTCTCCACCCACTCGAAGCCATCCGATTCTTTCGACCACTCTGCATAAATCCAATTCTTTCGACCACTGTACAGTTCTGACCAGGTCTTCGACCAAATTTTTTACTTCGACTTCACCCATACTTGAAGTCTCTATCTTGAACTTCAACTTCCGCAACTTCAATCGTTGATTCGACTATGATTTTGACCATGTCTTCGACTATACCTTCGATCATCGTTTCGACCATACACAAATATTGTAGCATCCGACCACTTTTCCTTCACGAAGAAAAGAATTCCAATAATTCCCTTCATTCATTTCTTTGGAATTCAAACTACCATAAGTCGTTCTCCTTTGTCCTAACTCCGTTTAGACCCATTCAAATTCCTAAAATCATCTAAAGTCATATTCTATCTCTTAGATAATATTTTATAATATTTGGATTTTATTTGAGTTTAGTTTGTTTTTACTTTTCGCGTGTAGACTACGACTAATTCGGAGAGTATAACTTCGGCGAACCTCAACAAACTTCGAAGCAAGGCAAGTTACACCTTTAATCATGTTGCTCCTAGTAATTTAAATTATTTATGTTGATTTTAAATTATTATGCATGCATACTTTTATTCAAACCTAGTTTAAATTCGATTTAAATTCTAGTTATACCCAAATCCTTTGTGTATGGCCAAATTTGATATTGAACTTCCTTATACCTTGTCACCATAGATGAAAACCTAGTTAGTACAATAGTATTGACTAGAAATTTTATAGAATTGCTTAGCCATGCTTAGAATGATTTAAGTGGGAATATTTGTTTCATTGAAAAATGATGAGTTTCTAAAATCTATTCTTGACTTCGGCGAGTCAAGAAAGAATATGAATGTTTCAAAGAAAAATATAAAATCTTAGTTTGGACCTAAGCTAATGGTTAGGTGGTGGGTGCTGGTATGCATTGTTGTTCGGTAACACAATATTGATTTTCAGGCACAAGGGTTATGTGATTTGAGCCTAAGTCAAGTTAAGGACCGGTCTGTGAGCTACTGTTGTAAAGCCATATCGTACTATCACAAGACTGGTATGGGACAGTCCTGGCTAACTAATTTGTAAGGTCCCAACTTTGGTCTCGCTATAGGTTGAATGTGAGCGTGGCGTAGGCCATGAGAAGTCTCACACGGTACAAGAGGGGGCTCCAACTTGTGGATTCAAGTTGTGGTGAAACCTTAATGACGGCGTAACCAGGTTGAAGGCTTAGCATTGTAAAGGCCTTGTTATGATTTTCTCAGTCGCACGCCTACGGAAGCGTGTAATGGCCGATAATATGAGATAATCATATCTTGTGGGTAAAGCTGTACCACCTCTGCAGAGTGTATAATCTATCCTGGATAGCCGTGCCCACGGTCATGGGCAAGCCGAGTAAAGTTTTTCATGGATTAGACTTTGATTTTTAAAATGATTTCTAAAAAGGCCTATGGATGGATGGAATCCATGGGAGATGAAAATGCATTTGGATGGATGTAATCCGTATGAGATCTTTTTGGAAAAGATGGACCAGGTGGGATACCTGTGGATAGGTTAGTATTTGGTCGGAGCCTACACTAACGATATTATTTTGTTAAATTACTCTTTCTATCTATTGTATCAAATTCAGCTTTTAAATCTATTTACTGTATTTACTGGAATTTCGCTTCACGCACAAATAACCTATTATGCCTTCCATTGACAAACCTTATGCATGCATTAACTCTGTTAAACCTCCTGGTGTAACTTGTGGAGTACTTTATGTACTCATGTTGCTTCATTCACTATTTTTAGAGAAGAACTTCATCAACTTCGGTGAGAATAACGACGTATAAGCCACATCTTACAGTCATTCGCCTGTGGGCAGGCAGGATGGGCTGCTGCTTCATTGGTTTTCTTCCGCTGTTTATATTTATTTTTGGTTTATGAACCATTGATGTAAACTTTGGCCATCAGGCCAATATTTAGTTAATGAATAAATGTCATTGTGCATGATATGAATCTTTGTTATTCACTGTGTGCATTAGCTTGATCCTGGACTAGTGCGATTTACACAAAGGATCTAGGAGTCGTTGCTCCGGGGTCCAACATGAGGTGACACAGAGAAAGTGATGACCTGCAAGTGCACAGGATCACTGTGCATCCTTCCAGAGTATTACAAGGTTTATCGAACCTAAAGGACAATACGGCCTATGCTTCCTATTGTCTAGCAACCTATCTTTCCTCAAACTTGAAGGACAATGATTAAAGACATAAAAAATTATAATAAAAGTCTATTGTACCTAGTGGACCAATGCCTTGAGCTTTGTGGTTATACTGTTACTCAAGTGATTCGCTTCCAAGTGTCGATCTCTAGCCCTTTAATTGATCATGTCTTCCTTGATCATGTTGATTTCATGTACTGCACGAAGAAGTCCCAGCTAAAATCAACAAAGGCAAGTCTTCCTTGATCATGTTGATTTCATGTTTTGCAAAATAATTTTTTATATTATTTAAAAACTATTATTCATGGCTGATTACATAAAATGATAATTCAATTATTCGGAGTTAGTTAAATCCTACTAGACATAGTTAAATCCTACTTGAAATGATTCTCATTGATATTGGAAATCCATGTACTTTTGTCATGCTAGTATAGATTACTATTGATAATGAATACATTATTGTTGTTACTTTAGAATGGTAGATTTGCTTAGACAAGTTAGTTGGTCAATATGATCCCTTGGGTAGAAAATTAAATGCAGATATTCTTAAAGGCAATTTTATCAAATGTTTGGCAATAGGTTTTGCCATTGGTTTACAAAATAAAATAAAACAGTGAAAAAAATAAGTCAATTATAGTAAAAAAAGCCATAAACCATCGCTATTATGGCAAAGTGTTGCAGGCTTGGTAGGTAGGTTTAGAGTTTTGACTTAGCAGCAGGACACATGAATTTGATACTTACTGGGTGGTGAAGTAATGCGGTACACACGATGTTCGATATTGACAACAATGAGAACTAAAGTTATCCAAAGGGTAACAAGACGATATGCTAGTTAGCCATCTTTTCTTCTTCTTTTCTTCTTTTGGGGTGAGATATGCTACTAGCTACTTTCTAATGAAACATATATATATTAACACTGAAATAGATCAATTGCAAGGCGCATCAACTTTTTAGTAAACGCTTTGGTGGTTTGGCATGAACTTTCGATCGCTTCTTCCACTATTGAAGCCCTTTGCGGGTTGATCTTTTTAGTAAATGCATCGAGTAATCAAGAAGGATGTTCCAAATACTAGTGTCATGTTCAAACATGCCGCACGATCTTTTCATAAAGACGACCTCCTAAGCAAGCTTCTGATCCTAGTACAAGGAAAACACCGCCTTTGTCAGTCCAGCAGCTCGTATGTTCCATGTCGGGACCCGGAACAATAACTCCAAGTCCCTCTGTGTAAATCGCACTATCCCAGGAAAAGCTAGTGCACACAGGATCAACAGTAATGTATATCATGCGAAATCACCACAGAATATTATTAATCGAAAATACGGCCTTATGGCCAAGTCTTACAATAACATGGCACCAGGCCAACCGAAAATAAAAGCAGCGGAAAACAGTAAAGGTAGCAGATCAGCCCATCCAACCTCCTACAGGCGAATGACTGTAAGACGCATCCTACTCGCTGAAGTAGTCCTCACCGTCGTAGTCGCCGTCGAGGTCTGGCAACAGATTTAGCAAGGTGAGCACATAAAGTACTCCCAAGGTAAGCACATAAGTACTTACGCAAGTTACACCAGGAATTTAACAGAGTTCATGCATGCATAGGGATAACAAGGGAGGCTTAATAAGTTTATTTGTGCGAAAAGCGGTACTGAATTTAAATACAATAGCATAAGTGCAAAAGTTGAATTTTTAATACACCATATGAAACAATATTTTAACCAAAGTATTATCGTTAGTGTAGGTTCCGACCTACACTAACCTAACCACGGGCATCCCACCTAGACCATTGTCAAAATCACTGTTATTTGTCCAAAAAATCAAGTTTTATAAAAAAAACCAAGTCTAATCTGTGAAAACTCTACTCAGCATGTCCATGACCGTGGACACGGCTATCCAGATAATTTGATACTCTGCAGAGGTGTACAACTTTACCAACAAGATATTCCCTCTCACTTGAGTCACGCGATAAACACACTGCCTTAGGTGTGCGGCGGAGAATTCATGACAAAGCTGTTCCGATGATCCATAGCCAAAATAATTACGCCGCCACTAAGGTTTCACCACAACTCGAATCCACGAGTTGGAGCCCCCTCTGGTGCCATGTGAGACTTCTCGCGGCCTACGCCACGCTCACATTCAGCCTATAGCAAAACTATATTTGGAACTTTACAAGTTATTTAGCCAGGTCCATCCCATACCGGACTTGTGGTAGTACGAAGTGACTTCGTAAAATGACTCACAGAAACGGTCCTTAAGCTGACTTAGGCTCAACCACATACCTACATGCACGACAATCAACCAGGTGTCACCAAACACAAGGCATGCCGACACCCACCACCTAACCATTAGCCTAAGTCCAAATCATAAGTTTCTATTTTCATTTTTAAACGATTTTTATAAACCATCCTTGACTCACCGAAGTCAAGATTTCAAAAGAAACTGTCATTTCATGTGAAAGATTGATCTCACCGAAAGTTATACTAAGCCAGGCTAAGCATTTCTATAAAATTTCTAGTCAATACTATGGAACTAACTAGTTTTCAGCTAGGGTGACAAGGTATATGAATTCGAGATTCAAATTGGCCATATTCAAAGGATTATGGGTATATGTAACATTTAAACTGAATTTGAATTAAATTTGAAGAGAAGTACGCATGCACATATAGTAAAACAACATAAATAAATTTGAAATATTAGGTTCAACATGGTCAAATGTATAACTTGCCTTGATCGAAGTCTTGCTGAGAATCGTCGAACTCGAACTCTCCGGAATCGTCAAAATCAAACGTAAAGACCCAATTCAAAAGAAATTAAAAAACAAAACTCAAATAAATTGAAAAATTCAAAATGAAGCCAGAACTGGATAGATCATGATTTTAGAAAAATTTAGAAATTTAAACGGGTCAATTTGGAGTTAAAATGGGAAAGTTATAGCCTTCCAAAGTTTAAATACATTTAAAAAGAAAATACCCAAATTCTGGAATTAATTTTAAACCAAAAAAACATTTATGACATCAGCATCAATTATTTTTCTAAAGGAAAATAAAAGATTATGACGTTAGCTTATGAATTTCATTTCGGCCGATTTGTTTTTATATTGAAAAATTGGATTTATTGCGACATCATGACGTCAGCAGGAATTTTCGGATTTATTTAAAAACGATAGGGCTGATGTGGCAGGGGGCTGACGTGGCCTCCACGTGGCTGCCATCTGGCGCCACGTGGTCGCAACGTGGCTACCACGCCACGGCGATTCGCCGACGTGGCGCGCGGGGAGGTAGCGGCGGCGAGCGTCTTTGGCGTGGCGCCGATCGCGCCGCCACTGCCGCCACGCATCCGCCACCGGCTCGGCGAGGCCGATGGTCGCCGAGCTCCGGCGGCGCGCGCGCGAGGGCACCAAAATGAAGAGGGGAGTGAGGGGAGTGCTCGGGTACCTTCCGCGAAGCTCGAGGATGGCCGGAGCGGATGAACGATAGAGAGGGGTGGCGGTCGGAGGAGGGGTCACGGCGGCGGAGGGGTTCCGGTGGTGCACGGGCCCGAGGAAGTGGTCGTCGGGGACCGCCGGGGCACGAGCAACATCGGAGGGGCGTCGGCGAGGCTCGGGGTGGCCGGAGGCGGTGGTGATTGCTCGCCGAGTCGCCGGCCGCGGAGGGGAAACAAGTCTGAGGAGGGCTGCGGGCTCGGGACTCGGGTGAGAGGCGAGGGGAGGCGGTGTGGGTTGAGGGTCCTCGAGGTGTGCTTTTTATAGGCGGGGGAGGGGTGGTAACGGGCGCCCGAATTTACTCCGGCAACGAAGTTGAACGCGACGGCGAGGAGGGGCGTAAAGTGCGACTTTATGCCAGAAACGGATGCGGTGCATGCGGGGGAGTAATTGGGTACCGGCACAGGTGGGAGAGAGGGATGGAAACTGAAGCTTTCAGAGCTTCGGTTTTGGGCGTTAGTGGTGGCAGGGACGACGCGAGGAAGAAGTAAGGTGGCGGGGACAACGGATCTGACAGGTAGGGCCCACCGGTTAGCGAGAGGGGAAGAAAGGAAAGAGGCGAGGTGACGGTCGGATCTTCGACGGGTGGCACGGGGAGAGGATCGGGGCCACTGACTGCTGGCGAAGGGGTAAGTTACGACGGTCGGTCGAGATGAAATCCGGCAATGGGGTGAGATCTGAGCCGATCGGTGCATTATGTGGGAGGGGGCGGATACGATTGAGTACGGCAATAGGGGACGACGCAGATTACGCCACGCGTCAAGCGAAGAGGAGGGGGCCGCGGGCGAAGCGGTAAGTTGGTGTGGGCGGCTGAGATTGAGTCGGCGGAAGGGGTGGTCGGTTCGATGGCTGACACTTGGCGGCCGAGGGAGGGTTTTGGATATTTAATTTCTTTTTGAATTTCAAAAATGAGTTGAAGGTTTTAAAATACTCAGAAAAATACCAAATAAATTTTAAAAATTCCAGAAAAATTCAGAGAACCTTCTGGGATTAATTGAGACTTAATAAGAATAATTCCAACCCATCTTGATAACTGATTTTTACAAAAATACAAATTAGCTTTAAAAGGGCAGTTTTAATTCTTTGTAAATTCCTGAAAATTAATATAATTACAGATTTGACTCAGGAAAATGAAATACATTTATTTTTACTTTCGTGAACTCTAATAAATTCAATTGGCCTTTAAATAAATAAAAATTTTAATTTTCTTAATCCAAGGCTTGTAACAAAAATCCAGGGGAAATCCAATAAATTCCAGAAAATACCTTAATAAAGGGTTTAAAATTTTTGGGATGTTACAAACCTACCCCCCTTAAAAGAAATCTCGACCTCGAGATTTGCACTGGCTAGCAAAAGAGATGAGGATGGCTAGCCTTCAAATCCTCTTCTCGCTCCCAGGTGGCTTCGTCTTCAGTGTGGTTGCTCCACTAAACCTTGCAGAATCTGATAGTCCTCCTTCTGGTCTGACGTTCTGCGATCTATAGGATCTTGATCGGCTGCTCCTGATAGGTGAGGTCATCCTGAAGGTCCAAGGTTTCCAATGCGGCTTGTTCTGCGGGTACTCAGAGGCACTTCTTCAGCTGAGAGACATGGAAGACGTTGTGCACTCCTGACATACTTGTCGGCAAGTCCAGCTGATAAGCAACTTCACCTCTTCGGTTCAGAATCTTGAAAGGTCCCACATATCTCGGTGCTAGTTTCCCTCTGACTTGAAATCTTTTGACTCCTGTGAGTGGGGACACTCTGAGATAGACGTAGTCCCCGACCTCAAAGGTCAAATCTCGACGACGGTTGTTCGCATAACTCTTCTGTCGAGATTGGGCTATCTTTAGTCTGTCTCTGACCTTCTTAACTTTATCTTCGGCGTCTTGAAGCAGATTCGGTCCAGCTTCTTGAGGTTCTCCTTGTTGATCCCAAAGCAAGGGTGTCCTGCACTTTCGGCCGTACAAGGCTTCGAAAGATGCCATCTGCAGACTGCTCTAGTAGCTATTATTATACGAGAACTCTGCATAGGGTAACGAACGGTCCCAACTGTTCCCAAAGTCCAAGGTACAAGCTCTTAACATATCCTCGAGTACTTGATTGACTCGCTCCGTTTGACCATCTGTTTGGGGATGGTAAGCTGTACTGAAACTGAGTTTACTCCCCAACTCTTCATGCAATTTTTGCCAGAATCGAGAAGTGAACTGACTGCCTCGATCTGACACTATCTTCTTGGGAACGCCATGCAGGCACTGTTAGTGATATGTCCTAGAGGCAACATGGAGATGTTGTATATATCACATACTATGTTTATGATACATTACTTTGTTCCTTGGAATAGACATCATCATTATTGATCAATGAGTATGTGACTTATTCATGAGACTCTTAAATACTAAGATGTTGCTATTTCTAAATGATCCCTGATCGTATATCATATGAAGAACAAATATGATTCAAAGACAAAGATCAGCATATGTATTGATTGATGATCATGTCTCATGGATCATGGTATGGTGATACCAAATCAATAATATGGACATGTGTTAGTGAACATATGTTGGATAGACTGCCATGAGACAACTGCAGAGATTCCATGTGTCATCGCTGGTCTCAAGTAGTGTTTATGTAGAGTCCTTAGACTTGAGATCATCATGGTTCCCAACATGAGTAGTAGCTTATTTTGGGACTACTAAACACTACTCCGTGAATCGGGTAGTCATAAAAGTAGTCTTCGGGTTTGCCATGAAACATGTAGTGGGATGTGAATGATCAAGATAGAATTTGCCCCTCCTTATGGGAGAGATATCTTTGGGCCTCGATGTAATGGATTATGAAAGTGCATGGCCATGCCAAGGTGATTGAGGAGTCAATCACGAGTTTATAATCCATCACGGAATCGAGAGAGTGATTGAGCTATTAAGAGGATGACACAGTCTCGCCTTGAGCTCAATCTATATCGTGAGGCAAAGGGATTCGTACATGAGAGAACATTACGAGTTCAGCCGATATGATCTTTACATATACTTTGGGGTTAATATGTCTTACTAGAGACCGCTATTAACATGGTAACGGAAAGGCGTTTCGGGTCACGACCAAGTATACGTGAACCTGCTGTGTCGCACGCTTAACGGGTTGGAACACTAATTCGAATATGATTCGGATATGGGCTCAATTCGGATAGAGATCCGAATAGACTCCTATTGGGCCTCGGTCCACGAGGCCCACGTGAGGAGGTCTATATATATGGAGGCGAGGGGCGGAGGATTTGTCCCGATTAACATCTAGCAAAACCCTAGCCGCCACCTCCCGAGCCAAACCCTAGCTGCTCCACGAGTGCTAGTACATTCGCGATCGGCGTTCAGCCCGGGACGTGTGGATACCGGTGGAGGCGCTGCTCGTTGCGATCTGATCGGCGTGCGTGGAGAGACGATCTGTTGGGACGATCGGCTACTTCCACTACTACCTCGACGCGCGAGATTGGATCGGTTTCAATTCTTCTTCCACTGCGCTCGGCGTCTAAGTGGTAACGATCCATGATCCTTCCTTAGCATGATGTTCTTGGGTGCGCGGTAGAAAAGTTTTGTTTTCTGCTTCCGTAGCCTACGCGTATTCCTTTAGGCACACAATCCGGGACATGTATAGTTCAGCTAACTTACTTCCAGAATAAGTGGTTTTGACTGGTATGAAGTGAGCCACTTTAGTCAATCGGTCTATGGTTACCCAGATTGAATCATAACCTGATTGCGTCCTCGAAAGTCTGGTTATGAAATCCATACCGATTTCTTCCCATTTACATTCTGGAATTGGCAATGGTTGCAACAATCCAGCGGGTTTCTGATGTTCTGCTTTAACTCGTTGGTAGGTGTCATAGGCTTCAATATACTCTGTTATTTCTCTTTTCATACTGACCCACCAGTATCTTTCCCTCAGGTCCTGGTACATCTTGGTACGACCTGGGTGAATAGAGTATGGGGTGTCATGAGCTTCCTTCAGGACCATGGTTTTGATCTCCTGATTATTTGGCACACAGATGCGGTTCTCAAACCAAACCATGCCATGCTCATCTTCACTGAATCCTGGAGCCTTGCCTCTTCTCATATTATTTTTGATCTCTTGAATATCCTCGTCAACCTTCTGAGCTTCCTTAATCTGGTCAGGCAATGCAGGTTGTATTTTCAGAGTGGATAGAATGCTCGGATTCTCCGGATTCAGACTTAGACGGGCGACTCCCTCCTGAAGTCAGGTCTGGTCTTCTTCCGACAACACCGCATTCGCATAAGATTTCCTGCTCAAGGCGTCGGCTACAACATTAGCTTTTCCAAGATGGTAATGTATACCAATGTCATAGTCTTTTGTCAACTCTAACCATCTTCGCTGCCTCAGGTTGAGTTCTGCCTGGGTGATGATATACTTCAAGCTCTTATGGTCCGTGTATACTTCACAACGGTTACCGATAAGATAATGGCTCCAGATCTTCAGCGCATGCACCACGGCTGCTAATTCCAAGTCATGAGTAGGATAATTGCACTCATGAGGCTTGAGTTGGCGCGATGCATAGGCTACTACCTTACCTTCTTGCATCAAGACACAGCCCAAACCTAAGCAAGAGGCATCACAGAAAACCTCGAAGCCTTTATGCACGCCTGGCGAAACAAGCACGGGTGCTGAGACTAGCCTTTTCTTGAGTATCTGAAAACTTTGCTCACAGGCTTTCGTCCATTCGAACTTCTTTTCCTTTTTCAACAACTGAGTCATTGGCTTGACTAGCTATGAACTGGCGGTAATAACCCGCAAGTCCAAGGAAGCTCCTGACTTCTGTCACGGACTTTGGTTGCTTCCACCCCATCACTGCTTCTATCTTGGAATGATCTACAATAATTCCTTCGGCTGTCACGATATGTCCAAAGAAGGCAACCTCTTTTAGCCAAAATTCACATTTACTGAATTTGGCAAAAAGCTGATGCTCTCGAAGCTTTTCCAAAGTTATCCTGAGATGTTGCTCATGTTCTTCTTCATTCTTGGAGTAGATGAGAATGTCATCGATAAAGATCACCACAAACTTGTCCAAGTATTTCATGAATACACTGTTCATCATGCTCATGAAATAGGCTGGTGCATTGGTCAGTCCAAATGACATGACAGTGAACTCATAATGTCCGTATCGGGTGGAGAATGCAGTCTTGGGAATGTCTTCTTCACGGATCTTCAGCTAGTGATATCCTGACCGTAGATCAATCTTGGAGAATACCCCAGCTCCTTTCAACTGATCAAACAAGTTGTCGATCCTGGGCAGGGGGTATTTCTTGATTGTGACATCATTCAGCGCTCTGTAATCCACACATAGGCTCAAACTTTCATCCTTTTTCTTGACAAACAATACGGGTGCTCCCCAAGGTGACGAACTAGGTCGGATGTTTCCCTTGTCTTCCAATTCCTTAAGTTGCTTCTTTAACTCTTCTAACTCGTTAGCAGGCATCCGATATGATCACTTGGAAATTGGGGTGGTGCCTGGGACTAGGTCAATCACAAACTCGATTTCCCTATCCGGCGGTATTCCTGGTAATTCCTCGGGGAAAACATCTGGGTATTCCCATACTATTGGCACTTCTTCCAAGACTTGAAGGTGAAAGAGGGCACATTCTTCTGCTTCCGAAATTTAAGGAGAGAAGATTACTTTTATGCCTTGGTCATTGGTGAGGGCATGGATCTGTTAGCACAATTGATCTGGCCTTGATTCTTGGCTAACCAGTTCATTCCGAGAATGATATCTAACCCTTGGGATTCCAAAACCAAAAGGTCGGCTAGGAATCGGGTCCCATCTATGAGCAATTCTACTTTTGGGCACAAGGTCCCTGCTCTCATTTCTACCCCAGGGGAGTGAACTATCATAGGGTTGCTAAGGGTCACCACGCCCAACCCATGCTTATCCACAAAAGTTTTTGACACAAAAGAATGCGATGCTCCGGAATCGAAAAGAACTGATGCTAGTACTGAGTTGACAAGAAACGTACCCAGCACGACGTCTGGTGCAGCCTGTGCTTCTTCTGTTGTCACATGGTTCACTCTCCCCTTGATGAAGGTCTGCGGCTTCTGCTGCCCCTAGTTCTGACTTCTAGAGGCTTTGGGGTTGCTGTCGCTTGCATCTTCTTGGGGCACGCCTTGGCATAGTGCCCTGGTTCTTTGCAGTAGAAACAGGTCACTCCGTCTGACGGTGGACTAGTCTTCTGTACCTGGCCACCGGTACTTAGGGTGCGGTTGGTCTGGAAATGCTGGCGACTGGCTTGGAACGGTGGGCGGCTGGTTGAGGATTTGAACTTGCCCGACTGGGTCTTGAAATTGCTGCCCTGAGGTCTGAACTTGTTCGTGTGCGGAGGAGTACTACGAAACTTGTGAGAACCTCCAGAGTTATTCCTCTGATCCGCCATTCTTCTCTTCCGGGTTTCCATCTCCATATGTCTGCCCTCCTGGCGGATGGCCTTGCGGACTAGCTGGTGGAAGTCGGTGTAGTCACCCGCTATCAGCTGCACTGAGATGTTGTCATTCAGGCCCTCCATGAATCGTTCCTGCTTGGCTTCATCGGAGGCCACATCCTCTGGCGCATAGTGGGCCAGCTGGTTAAACTTCTGCACGTACTCATTGACGGTACGGCTCCCTTGACGTAGGGCTCGGAACTCCTTCTTCTTCAAGGCCATAGTACCGGTGGGGATGTGAGCCTTGTGGAAACTTTGCTCAAACTCGTTCCATGACACAGTCTGGGGGTTGGCATGCGAGGCCGGGAAAGTGTCCCACCATTGAGACGCAGGTCCATTCAGCTGATGAGAGGCAAACAGGACTCGCTCCCGATCAGTGCACTGCAAAATATCCAGCTTCTTGCCAATCGACCTGAGCCAGTCGTCGGCGTCCATGGGTTCGGCACTGCCGGCGAAAGTCGGTGGCTTGATCCTCAGGAACTCCGAAAGCCGATTTGGAGGGGCTTGGGCTGGTTGATGAGGAGCGGGGTTGTTGATGGTCTGGGCTAACAACTAGATTAACTGATTCTGGTTAGCCATCAACTGAGCCCAATCGTCCTGCTTTGGCGGAGGTGGGGAATGAAGCCGATGTTGCCTCCCTTGAGCTCGTTGGTTGGCATTGTCGCTGGGGTTCCTCCTCGTGTTCACCATCTACCAAAGCTTTCAGATTTAGAGGAGAGAGAGAACTAAAAGGAGAGGTTCTTGTAACAATCCCACAACCAGAACACACAAAAAGCAAGAAAACCACAAATAAGAGCCAAATAAAACTTCTTTTATTTTATTATAATAGTCTTGCGGCTATTTACAAAGGACTACAGCTCGCAGATAGCGCTTTAAGCTAAGACTCGGGGTTCCCTAAACACTGGCGCTACGCTTGAACCTCTTCAGGGGTGGCTCTGAGGTAGCGGAGTCCTCATCGTTGGTGCGGTAATTGGCCAACTCTTCTTCTACCGCGCGGAGCTTCTGAGTCATGGTGTGACCTCGTCCAGAGTGGTCTGCTACATGTGATCCATAGACTTAGTGAATTCCACCTGTCGTATGAGGCGTGGGTTGCTCTCGTACTCCGTGGATGAGAAGTCGCTGGCAGCACCAAGAGGGGTCTTCATGGGGAAGTATCGAAAGTCTGTGCACTGCAGGTCCCGGGCGTAGATGTTCCTCAACTGACGAATGGCTTCTCGGGCTGCATCTTGCACGCCGTCGAAGAAGGTAGCTCGAGGTAGGGGGCGTCGAAGATGTGGATGGCCGCGTCGGCTGCATAATTGTTGAAGATCTTTACTTCCACTCTCCAGCGCTCCTCATCTCCGTACATGCCCAAGTACCCTTGGTAGAGAGGGTAGCGACGGAATTTCAGCTCTCGCATGAGGTTGTATAGGTCATCAGCGAAGAGTCCGGCAAGGGTCCCATGAGAGACGCGGGTAGGTTGCTCCATCTATAATTTTGAAAAGGAGAGGAAGTTAGTAACTAGTTTTGGTAAGAGACTGAGCAAAGGAAGAAAAGATTTTTAAAGAGGTGTTTCTTATGAAGATATATCCTCAAGGTTGGTCTCTAGCTAGGGTCACGTCTTAGGGTCATTATTGCTCTGATACCATTTCTGTCGGGACCCGGAACAACAACTCCAAGTCTCTCTGTGTAAATCGCACTATCCTAGGAAAAGCTAGTGCACACAGGATCAACAATAATGTATATCATGCGAAATCACCACAGAATATTATTAATCAAAAATACGACCTTATGGCCAAGTCTTACAATAACATGGCACCAGGCCAACCGAAAATAAAAGTAGCAAAAAACAATAAAGGTAGCAGATCAACCCATCCAGCCTCCCACAGGCGAATGACTATAAGACGGATCCTACTCGCTAAAGTAGTCCTCACCGTCGTAGTCGCCGTCGAGATCTGGCAACAGATTTAGCAAGGTGAGCACATAAAGTACTCCCAAGATAAGCACATAAGTACTTACGCAAGTTACACCGAGAATTTAACAGAGTTCATGCATGCATAGGGATAACAAGGGAGGCTTAATAAGTTTATTTGTGCGAAAAGCAGTACTGAATTTAAATACAACAGCATAAGTGCAAAAACTGAATTTTTAATACATCATATGAAATAATATTTTAACCAAAGTATTATCATTAGTGTAGGCTCCGACCTACACTAACCTAACCATGGACATCCCACCCGGACCATTGTCAAAACCACTGTTGTTTGTCTGAAAAATCAAGTTTTATAAAAAAACCAAGTCTAATCTGTGAAAACTCTACTCAGCATGTCCATGACCATGGACACGGCTATCCAGATAGTTTGATACTCTGCAGAGGTCTACAACTTTACCCACAAGATATTCCCTCTCACTTGAGCCACACGATAAACACACTGCCTTAGGTGTGTGGCAGAGAGTTCATGACAAGGCTGTTCCGATGATCCATAGCCAAAATAATTACGCCGCCACTAAGGTTTCACCACAACTCGAATCTACGAGTTGGAGCCCCCTCTGGTGCCATGTGAGACTTCTCGCGGCCTATGCCACGCTCACATTCAGCCTATAGCGAAACTATATTTGGAATTTTACAAGTTACTTAGCCAGGTCCGTCCCATACCAGACTTGTGGTAGTACGAAGTGACTTCGTAAAATGACTCACAGAAACGGTTCTTAAGCTGACTTAGGCTCAACCACATACCCACATGCATGACAATCAACCAGGTTTCACCAAACACGAGGCATGCCGGCACCCACCACCTAACCATTAGCCTAAGTCCAAATCATAAGTTTCTATTTTCATTTTTAAACGATTTTTATAAACTATCCTTGACTCACCGAAGTCAAGATTTCAAAAGGAACTGTCATTTCGTGTGAAAGATTGATCTCACCTAAAGTTATACTAAGCCAGGCTAAGCATTTCTAAGAGACCATGTGGAGGTATCCCCATGTTTGTGATGAGATATTGACAGTTGGTTTAGTGAGTTAGAGTTTGTTTTGGGTATTCTAGGGTTGAGTACCTCTATCTGTGCTAATGTGGAATATACTGTTTCGTGCGGTGCTATGTGATGGTTTGCTTGTCTGTGTGAGCGCAGGACTTCGGAGCTAGGTCATGGTAAGGCGAGGTGGACCGGGACTAGGCATAGGAGGTGTCGAGGTCCAGACGGTCAAAGATGCCGAAGATGATTGAGGCTACTGAAGTGGTTGCAAGCCGGGAGACGAGGAACCGGAGCTACCCGTGACGAACACGACGGGCGATGACAAGCAGATCAGGACTAGGCTCAGGGAGGAGCCGGAGGTCCAGACGGTCAAGGTACTGGATGCGGAAGCTTCTGGAAAAATGCTTGAGGGCATTTTGGTAATTTAGCTCAAGCAAATGAGAGGAGTGGAATTGAGGTTTCCCTCCATTTTGTCCTGAGTGTGACCTTTGCCTCATATGGGTGTGAGGCTTGTGAGTGGAAGCAGCTGCCACTTCTTGATTTGCAATTTGGAGAAGGGAAGCAAGTAGTGTTCTCCTTTTGTCTCCTGTGGTGTGGGCGTCCAGAACTAGAGGAAGGAGCTCCAGTGGTCGATGCATGTAATGCTTGAGCTAGTACTCCAGTGGGTGAGTCTCTTTTTTTCAGCTCTAGTGAGCATGTGCTAGTGGGAGTTCCAGTGCGTGTGTGCTTCCAGGATGTCCTCATGGGTGAGCTCTAGAGTGCTTAATGGGTAGAAGGTGTTCTTGTGTATGAGGTGTGCGTGTGTGCTCTGAGCTCCAGTGGTCTGGAGGTGTAGTGTGCTTGAGCTAGTATTCCAGTGCGTGTGTGCCTCCAGGTTGTTCTTGTGTTTGGGAGAGGGAGAGAATGAATTGAGAATACATGTAATCTTTTCGCTTGTTTTAATGTCCATGTGTATCGGGATTCCTCTGTAAGCATTCTAGTTATGAATCAATTTGAGAAGGATTGAGGTTGAGTCCTTCTCTTTAGTGGTTGTCTGTGCTTCGTTTATTTAAGTTCTTGTGTTTGAGAGATGAAGTATTGATTGATTCTTGCAAAAATGAGTTAGCTCTGTGGTGGGAATATGTCTCAAGATCACTGGGTCAGTTAATCCCCAAGAGCCATTTGGTTGAATCAAAACAAAAATTCTCTCATGTTTCAATCTTGTAAATCCTCTGCTTTTGTTTTCTAGTGTCTGGAGGCAGTTTTTTTGATGTTCAAGTTTTTCCCTAGAGAAATTTGTTAGCAGGTTTGTGGGTTCTTGTCCTAAGGTCATCTCCTGCTGTAATGGAAAGTCTCACGCTTAAAGGAATCAAGAATCACAAGCTTTTTCTGAAAAATCAATGTATGTGATTGAACTCTGTCTGTCTGCTCTCTGGCAATTTCACATTTTCTGGTTTCTTAAGTCTTTTGGCAGCAATCTCTCCTCCTAGAGACCTCAATACTATTTAGTTCAATATCTTGCTCTGTTGGCATGAGAGGAGAAGAAATTTCTTGCCTTTTTTCAATGTACGGGTGGTTGCAGTACAAACTGTTCTTGGCTGATTTTCAGTTTGCAATATTCTTTCCCCCAGCTAGACTGCAGTAGTCTGCCACCCCCTTTAAACCACTTTCGGCCAGCTGTGTTCAGCACTCAGTCCACAGCCTGAAATTTCGGCCAGCAACATTTCATGGGTGCAGTCGGCACATACTCAATTCCTTCGGTCTGCAGTTAGTTCAGCAGTGCAGCTACAGTATTTGCTGTTTTGGTCTGCTCTCTTTTTGTTGTTTTTGGCTGCAGCTTGCAGCTCCTCTCGGCCACCCCTTTTCAATCAGTTACTTGGCTGCAGTTTCAGGTTGTTTTGCTCCTTCTTTTGTTGCAGCTGCAAAATCCTTTTAGTGTGCATTGAGCATTCTTTTTGAGTGCAGTTTCAAATTCCAGATTTCAGCTCTAAAAATTTAGATTGTTGCAGATTTCAGTTTTCAGTGTGCTGAATTTTAGATTGCTGCAGATTTCAGTTTTCAGTGTGCTGAATTTTAGATTGCTGCAGATTTCAGTTTTTAGTGTGCTGAATTTCAGATTGCTGCATATTTCAGTTTTCAGTGTGCTGAATTTCAGATTGCTGCAGATTTCATTTTTCAGTGTGCTGAATTTCAGATTGCTGCAGATTTCAGATTCAGTTTCAGATTTCTACAAATTTCAGACTACTCTTGGTGTTGCTGTAGATTTCAAAGTCTTTGAAGATTTCAGTCAAGTGCTATTTTCAGTCTGCAACATATGCTATTCTCGGCTAGTTAGGAACAGCTTCATTTCTCAGTTTTTGGTCAGTCCTCCTTGTAGTTTCCAGTGAGCACTCAATACTTGCTGCTTCAAGCCCTTTTGTTTAAGCCTATTTTTAAGCTCTTTTTGTCACTCGGACTTTGGTCTTTTTCAAAGAACATTCATTTTCTTGCTTCATAGCTCTCATAGCTATCGGAGAAGAAATTTGTGAATACTCGGGGGCAAATTTTAAAGAGGCACCATTCACCCCCCCCCCCTCTGTTGCCATTTCCGATCCTACAATTGGTATCAGAGCCGGTTAGCTCTTCTCGATAGATCTTTAACGGTCCAGGAGCCATGGCAACGGACAAGTATTCCACCAAGCCCCATTTTCGATGGCATCGACACCCATACGGAAGAGCCGAATGGAGACATACATCCGGGCCAGTGGGTACGCCATCCGGCGCAAGGTCAAGGTCCGTTTGTTGTTCTGCCGATGAGAACATCAATGCCGGAATATGGCTGATGTTGAGGCGAATGCAAAGGCAAGGAACATCATCATCCAGGGCACGAGTCGTAGTGAGTTTGATCGCATATCTCATCTTTCATCGCCTTCGATATTTGGGAGACCTCGATGCTTACCATGAGGGCACCACCCAAATAAAGGCGGTGCGACAGACGATTCAAGCGAGATTACAACAAGTTTGAAATGCTCATTGGAGAGTCCTGGATGAGTGCTTTGCGTTTTCACAAGATTACGAGCAACCTCCGAGCGGTCGGTCTCACATACCCGACTCGGATAACGCTCGACAGATGCTTACTGCACTTGATCTTCGTGTTTGGGAAATGAAGGTGACCACCATCAAGGACACCACGGACCTCTCGACTTTGACTCTTGAGGCGCTGTACTCGCGTCTCAAGACTCACGAGATTGATATTGTCTCTTGAAAGTCGAAGTCACAGTCGATGGCCCTAGTCACCGATCCCAGTTTGGCTTCTGGTTCTTCTGCTGATTTGTTGTGTGGTTTCTCCCTTGCTGCTCTCTGTGACGTAACTGATGATCAATTAGAGCAGCTCGAGGATGAGCAGCTGGCCCTCTTAGTTCGGAAGTTTTCCCATGCTTACAAGAGGAGGAGGGACAGAAAGAGGGGAGGACCTGTGATTTGCTTCGAGTGTGGTGGCCCCAACCACATTCGGGCAAACTGCCCCAAGCTGGAGAAGGGTAAGAACGACTACGGTGGTTCGGGCAAGATCGACTACACCGACAAGAACCGCAACAAGAAGCCTCCAGCTCCTACACAAGGCAAGAAGAAGTTCCGCAACTTTGGCAAAGCCAAGAAGCTCTTCCACCGCGTCCTCACCGCCTTCGACGACCTCGACCTCAGCGAGGTGGAAGGATGGAGCGGCGACGACGGACGGGTGACCAAGAGCTCAAGGATGGCGGTGGCGACTTCTCGGCATGTGCTTCATGGCCCTCGAGGGCGAATCGAGCGACAATGAGCTTTACTCCGACTCGACGAGGTATACCCCACCTACGACCAGCTCAATCATGCTTTTCTTAAGCTAGGTGGTTTTCATGCTAGAGCTAGGGCTAGGTGTCTTGAGTTAGAGAAGGAAGTAGATAGATTGTCACTAGAGATTATTGCTCTTACATCCGGTCCCTCCGTGATGAGTGTGATACATGCCGTGCTCTATTGGGTGATATGGAGAAATTAAGGACCTCGCATGATAGTTTGTCCTCTGAGCTTGATATTATTAAGGTGGAGAATGCTAGTGCGCTTGCCGAATTAGAACCGAGTAGGATGGTCATTACCCTCTTACTCATCGATGAGACTACTTCTCCCACCTCATTTGAGGTTGAGGACATTGTTTGCTAGAGGACCTTATGCTATGCTTCGGATTTGCCCGAGTCATGTGAAACCTGCAATAATTTAAAGATGAACCTAAAGCAGGCGGATCATAAAATTGTTTGACCGCAAGCTTCACTACTTGAGCCAATTGCTTCTTGTTTGAACTGTCCTAAATTAACTGCTGAACTTGAATCTGTCTCAAAACAGTTTCAAGAAATGATTGATCATAACAACAAGTTGGCTAAGTATGCAACTAAGGCCCCAGTTAGCTCACCATGCAATAGTTGTGAAAAACTAAAACTTGAACTTGTTGCTTTGGATGAAAAATGTGTGAAGCTAACTAAGGACCTTATAGAGAAGCAACCATCTGCGTGTGATGTGTGTGCTGGGGTTGAGGAGAAGCCCAAGGGTAAGGTAGAGACGACTAGCGACGTGAACCAAATTGCTAGCAATAGGACTGTCCCTTCTGAGTTGGCTGTGCGTGCACATGCCATTCATTCCTCTGCTATTGGTTCTTCTTCTACTCCCTTACCTTCTGCTGTCTCTTCTTCCCCCTGTTCTTCTTGCATCTCTCTCTTTCAGGAGTGTCAGTATCTTATGAACACTCTTGAGAGGTTTGTTGGAGGCAAGAAGAAGCTCAATCTTATTCTAGACCAATCTAAGATCTGCAGATTTAATCAGGGTCTAGGATATGATTTCTATGAGGACATGAGGAAGCATCCACCTGCCGTGCTCAGACCCATAGCACCAGGTGTGATCGAGACTGAGCCCAGGACCGAGAAAGTCCAATTTAAGTCAGCGGGCTATGTCCAGGGGATCTCTGACAGCAAGGTGGTTCCACCTGTCACTTCTACCTCTCAGAAGGTGAAGTATCACTGCACCTTCTGTCAGAAGGATGGACACACAGTCGATCGATGCTTCAGGCGCGCCAAGATTACGCGTAGAGACCGTGTAGTAGCACTTAGGCGTATTCAGGGTCAGCCCCAGACCCTGAGTGCACCTAGGACCAGCACGAGGTCTAGGATTACTGCTGTTGATGGGTTTGGGCAGCATCGAGGACTTGGTTTTTCGAGTTTTCGTTTTCGTCCTCATGCTGCTCCCGGTTATGACTTTCGCCGTTACGAGGGTAGTTCTCGCTTCCCCATCGAGATGGCTATCCGCGGCGTGATCGGCGTGTTGTTGGTGCTCGACTCGCTCCTCGTAGCGATTGGACCCAATAACGCCTTCTCAGTCCGCTAGTAGACCTTCCGGCTCTTCGAGTGACAGAGAGCGTAGGGTAGCTAGAGGTCAGTCGTGTGTGGCTACTTCCTCTGCTCGGCGTGTGACTCAGTATTGGGTGCCAAAATCTCTTTTGATTTATCCAAGTACTGATCCTTTACACTCTGTTTGACTCAGGTTCGCCGGGCCGGGAAGAGAGAGGTTTGGCTTGTGGACTCCGGTTGTTCTCGTCATATGACCGAAGACTCTCGTTGGTTCTCTTCCCTAGCCCGTGCTCCAGGTGATGAGACGATCACCTTTGGAGACGCTTCGTCTGGGCGCGTCATCGCAAAAGGTATAGTGCGTGTTAATGATTCATTCATTTTAAGAGATGTTGCCTTAGTGAGTAAGCTGCAGTACAATTTGCTTTCGCCACTCGACTTACGATGACGGTTTCGAGGTGAGCTTCAAGAAAAACAATTGCAAAATTCTTGATTCTTCGGGGAGTCTGGTTTGCGGCATTTCTCGTTATGGGAGGATCTTTCGTGCTGATTTTGCTGAGTCTTCTGGTGATCCTCTCAGGTGTTTAGTTGCTTCTGAGTCCCGTGACCTTACCTTCTGGCATGGGAGACTTGGTCATATTGGATTTGACCATTTGACTCGAGTTAGCGGCCACGATCTCATTCGTGGTCTACCGAAACTCAAGATGGTCAAAGATCTTGTTTGCGCTCCTTGCCGCACGGCAAGATGGTTGCCGCTTCTCATCCTCCCATCAAGGACTATGACCGATGCACCAGACAGCCGCTCCACATGGACACGCTTGGACCACTCGAGTGCGATCAACAGGAGGGAAGTGGTATGTTCTTGTCGTGGTCGATGACTTCTCGAGGTACTCTTGGGTGTTTTTCTTAGCCTCGAAGGATGAGACATTTACACATTTTCGAGGTCTCTTTCGTAGGATTTCGTTGAGCTTACGGGTGCCTTACGAGCGATCCGCATGACAATGGCACGGAGTTCAAGAATTCCTACTTTAAGAGTTTCGTGATGAGACAGTGTAGAGCACCGCTCTTCTCCATACGTCCCTCAAAGAAATGGCGTTGTGGAGAGGAAGAACCGCACCTTGGTCGAGATGGCCAGACGATGCTTGATGAGTACTCTACACCGAGGAAGTTTTGGGCTGAGGCGATAGCCACCGCGTGCCATGTTTCAAATCGAGTTTTTTCGTGGCACACTTGCATCGCACCTCTTATGAGTTGAGATATGGGCGAAAGCCCAAGATATCTCATTTTCGCGTGTTTGGTTGCAAGTGTTTTATTCTCAAGTCCGAAACCTAGATAAGTTCGAGTCACGATCTTGTGATGGGATCTTTCTAGGTTACTCGACTTCTTCGCGGGCTTATAGGTGCAGGCTGCAGTCTAGTAAATTGGTAGAAACTCGTGAGGTGACCTTCGATGAGGCCACCCGGGACTAGGCCCGATATCTCGTGTTCAGTAGAGCATCCGAGACCATATTTGTGGATGATCAGGAGGATGGAGATGAGGGTTGTCTACCTGATCCAGTTCCTCCTCCCCCTGAGGTGCCTGCCTCTACCACCGCACCTCAAGGAGATCACCCATGCCTTCCGCTTCTTCTCGAGCTAGTGGCTCTGCTCCTACCTCGTCGACTCATGAGGTAGAGGCCACTTCTCCTTCTTCTCATCAAGGACCTCCTCGTAGAGTCCGAGAACATCATCCTTCGAGAGCGATAATTGGAGATCTTTTGAGCGTGTCACACGCTCAAAATCTGCACTTCTTTTTTGTCTCCATTCTGCTTCGTTGCCTCTTTCGAGCCCAAGGATGTTGATCATGCTCTTTCGACGAGTCTTGGGTCAATGCCATGCATGAGGAGTTGGAGAACTTTGAGAGAAACAAGGTCTGGTCGCTTGTTGAGCCCCCTCGAGGTCACAATGTTATTGGGACTAAGTGGGTGTTCAAAACAAGCAAAGTGAGGATGGGGTAGTCATTCAAACAAGGCTAGACTGGTAGCTCGAGGTTTCTCCTGTGTTGAGGGTTTAGATTTTGAGGAGACCTTTGCCCTCGTTGCTAGACTTGAGGCCATTAGAATCTCGCTCGCTTTTGCAGCTTCTAAGGGTTTCAAGCTTTACCAGATGGATGTCAAGAGTGCCTTCCTCAATGGGTTTATTGAGGAAGAAGTCTATGTTCGACAGCCTCCAGGTTTCGAGAACCCCAAATACCCACACCATGTCTACAAGCTTTCCAAAGCCTTGTATGGACTTAAGCAGGCCCCTAGAGCTTGGTATGAGAGGCTTAAGTCTTATCTGTTGAGTCATGGATTTGAGATGGGTAAGGTGGACAAGACTTTGTTCATTCGCAGGCATGGCAATGACCTTCTACTCGTCCAGATTTATGTGGATGATATCATCTTTGGTGGCTCTTCTCATACTCTTGTTTCTCAGTTCTCCGATGTCATGAGCTCAGAGTTTGAGATGAGCATGATGGGCGAGTTGAGTTTCTTCCTTGGCTTTCAGATCAAGCAAACTCGGGAGGGTACCTTCTTGCATCAGGGCAAGTACACTCGTGACCTCCTGAAACGCTTTGATATGAGTGATGGCAAGCCAGTGTCCACTCCGATGGCTTCTTCAGCTTCACTCGACCCAGATGAAGACGGCGAGCCAGTTGATCAGAAGGAGTATCGCAGCATGATTGGCTCCCTCTTGTACCTCACTGCCTCGAGACCGGACATACACTTCTCCGTGTGTCTGTGTGCTCGATTTCAGGCTTCTCCTCGCGTATCTCACCGCCAGGCGGTGAAGCGCATTCTTCGGTACCTTCGAGCTACCATTGACTATGGTATCTGGTACTCTTCCTCATCCTGTCTTTTCCTCAGAGCCTACTCGGACGCAGACTTTGCTGGCTGTAGGATAGATAGGAAGAGCACTTCTGGCACCTGCCAATTCATTGGCACTTCTCTCGTTTCTTGGTCTTCTAGGAAGCAGTCCGGTGTTGCACAGTCCACCGCAGAGGCCGAGTATGTTGCTGCCGCTAGTTGCTGCAGCCAGATACTTTGGATGGCTTCGACCCTGCGGGACTTTGGGTTAGTTATAGAAAGTGTTCCACTCTTTTGTGATAACACTTCTGCTATTAACATTGCTAAGAACCCAAAGGCAACACTCTCGGACCAAGCATATTGATATCCGATATCACTTCCTTAGAGACCATGTGGAGAAGGGTGATATAGTGCTTCAGTTTGTGGAGAGTGACCGCCAGTTGGCTGATATCTTTACCAAGCCTTTGGATAGCTCTAGGTTTTCAAATTGCTTGGGAGAGCTTGGGGTGGTTTGTCCTTATGGACTGTAGTGAGGGGGAGCTTTGTGCTTTACTGTGTTATCTTGTATATTTTGCTGTTGCTCCTTACTGTTGCATTGCATTTGGGTGCATTCGGGTTAGTCTTTCTAGCATAGATTAGAGTGTTTCTCGTATCTAGATGGTCAGACTTCTTCCTCTCATCTTGTGATTCTAGGATGCTGCTTGTTAGCTGTTTTTCTTCTCACTAGGTTGAGCTTACTCACTTCTTATAGGTTCTAGCAAGGGTTGGGCCACCCTTGGGTAGACAGGGAACGTGTTTGCTCCTTAGTGTGTTAGTTGGGCAGTTGATAGTCCTAGTGTCATATGGGGTAGATGAGAGTCAGTCAGAGCCATAGTATTCTCTATATCTTGTCTATGCTTTAAGGACTGCCTGTTTCTGACTTCTTTGCCAGCTTCTCGGTTTATAGCTTTGGTTCAGGGGGAGTTCATTTGGGAACTTCTGGAGCTTAATATTGATATAACTCAACTTGAACTAAAAAAGTGCTTCACATGTTGAGGGGGAGCTGGATTTTCTGCTTTTCATTGTAATATAACTACATGGAGCCTTGACTATTATCCATAGTTGACATGATTACAATGCATTACATCTTGCCATGATTATGCTTAATTGCTAGATTTATCATAGCTTCATATGTGTCGTCAAGCCTTTGCCATTGATAAGTTAATTAACATTGCACAACTTGAACTAAGACATGTCATGTTAGCTTTTCAGGTTAGTCTGTCTTTAGTTATCCTCTTATGATTCACGCCATGTCAAATAGGCTAAGTTGAGTCTTGAATCTTTAATTGAGCTTTAGTTTGAGCTATGCTAGTTTCTTGATGAAGCATGAGTAAGTACAATTATTTAAGAAAGAAAAAAAATCTCTTTTATGTGCGAAAGAACTGATCTCACCAATTCTTTCTCATGAGACTGCTTGCCATTGCACTAGGCATGAACTCAGAGGGAGTTTTGGATGACCAAGATCATCTCCTTAAGCTTCTCGCTTGGAATGGTCGCATAAGGCTTAAGATCTAGCACATCACCAAAATTATGAGTTTCAAATGAAAACATGTGATTTGTGCTAAATTTGCTTAATTGCCAAAAGAACTAAGTACTTGCGCAAATGATTTATTCTTGAACTTATAGCACTCTAAATTGACTCAATTCTAGCTTCTTGGTTCCACTTAGATTATTGACATGGCTTGCATCATCTTTGGATACCTCTAGTTAGACTATACTCTTGAGTGGCTTGACATGCTAAGAAATTCATCTAATCTTCATATTGCTACTTACTTGGCTTGGCTTGATTATGCATATCTTGTCATGATATTGATAGCCTTCATATACGCTATGGCTTGGTGTAATACTCAAATAGTCATTTTGGATAATCTTCATGGCTCTAATTGCTTAGCATTGCATAACATTCAATCACACCATGCTATCTCTCTCTTTTGTATCTTGATGATCCTATTGCCAAAAGGGGGAGAATATTGGAGAAAAAGACCTTTTGAGAGCCTTGGGAGCGGTTGAGAAAAACTTGTTCTTTCTTTTGCTCCTTGTGTCTACATGGTCATTAGCGTCAATTTTCTTCTCTCGGACCATGTATGACTTGCAAACAAACTCAACTTATGCTTTTTCTGTGTTAGTCAATATAATCATCAAGGGGGAGACTGAGAGACCATGTGGAGGTATCCCCGTGTTTGTGATGAGATATTGACAGTTGGTTTAGTGAGTTAGAGTTTGTTTTGGGTATTCTAGGGTTGAGTACCTCTATCTATGCTAATGTGGAATATACTGTTTCGTGCGGTGCTATGTGATGGTTTGCTTGTCTGTGTGAGCGCAGGACTTCGGAGCTAGGTCATGGTAAGGCGAGGTGGACCGGGACTAGGCACAGGAGGTGTCGAGGTCCAGACGGTCAAAGATGCCGAAGATGATTGAGGCTACTGAAGTGGTTGCAAGCCGGGAGACGAGGAACCGGAGCTACCCGTGACGAACACGACGGGCGATGACAAGCAGATCAGGACTAGGCTCAGGGAGGAGCCGGAGGTCCAGACGGTCAAGGTACTGGATGCGGAAGCTTCTGGAAAAATGCTTGAGGGCATTTTGGTAATTTAGCTCAAGCAAATGAGAGGAGTGGAATGGAGGTTTCCCTCCATTTTGTCCTGATTTTCAGTTTGCAATATTCTTTCCCCAGCTAGATGCGATGATCCGCCACCCCTTTAAACCACTTTCGCCATTTATGTTCAAGACTCGACCCACAAATAAATTTCGGACAAAAACATTTCATGGGTGCGATCGGACATACTCAATTCCTTGATCTGCGATTAGTTCAGCGATGCAGCTCTGATTTTCTTTGTTTGGTCCGCTCTCTTTTTGTTGTTTTTGGTGCAGCTTGCAGCTCCTCTCGCCACCCCTTTTCAATCGCCACTTGGCTGCGATTTGAGTTGTTTTGCTCCTTCTTTTGTTGCAGCTGCAAAATCCTTTTAGTGTGCATTGAGCATTCTTTTTGAGTGCGATTTCAAATTCGATTTCAGCTCTAAAAATTTAGATTGTTGCAGATTTCATTTTGGTGTGCTGAATTTTAGATTCTGCAGATTTCAGTTTTCAGTGTGCTGAATTTTAGATTGCTGCAGATTTCAGTTTTTAGTGTGCTGAATTTCATATTGCTGCATTTTTCAGTTTTCAGTGTGCTGAATTTCAGATTCTTTGTAGATTTCATTTTTCAGCTGAATTTCAGATTGTTTGCAGATTTGATTGATTTGATTTCTACAAATTTGGACTACTCTTGGTGTTGCTATAGATTTCAAAGTCTTTGAAGATTTCAGTCAAGTGCTATTTTCAGTCCGCAACATATGCTATTCTCGGCTAGTTAGGAACAACTTCATTTCTCGCTTTTGGTCACCCTCCTTGTAGTTTCCAAAGGAGCACTCAATACTTGCTGCTTCAAGCCCTTTGTTTAAGCCTATTTTTAAGCTCTTTTGTCACTCGGACTTTGGTCTTTTCAAAGAACATTCGTTTTCTTGCTTCATAGCTCTCATAGCTATCGGAGAAGAAATTTGTGAATACTCGGGCAAATTTTAAAGAGGCACCATTCACCCCCTCTGTTGCCATTTCCGATCCTAAAATTTCTATAAAAATTTCTAGTCAATACTATGGAACTAACTAGTTTTCAGCTAGGGTGACAAGGTATATGAATTCGAGATTCAAATTGGCCATATTCAAAGGATTATGGGTATATGTAACATTTAAACTGAATTTGAATTAAATTTGAAGAGAAGTACGCATGCATATATAGTAAAACAACATAAATAAATTTGAAATATTAGGTTCAACATGGTCAAAGGTATAACTTGCCTTGATCGAAGTCTTGCTGAGAATCGTCGAACTCGAACTCTCTAGAATCGTCAAAATCAAACGTAAAGAGCCAATTCAAAAGAAATTAAAAAACAAAACTCAAATAAATTGAAAATTTCAAAATGAAGCCAGAAATGGATAGATCATGATTTTAGAAAAATGTAGAAATTTGAACGGGTCAATTTGGAGTTAAAATGAGAAAGTTATAGCCTTCCAAAGTTTAAATACATTTAAAAAGAAAATACCCAATTTCTGGAATTAATTCTAAACCAAAAAAACATTTATGACATCAGCATCAATTATTTTTCTAAAGGAAAATAGATTATGACGTTAGCTTATGAATTTCATTTCGGCCGATTTGTTTTTATATTGAAAAATTGGATTTATTGCGACATCATGACGTCAGCAGGAATTTTCGGATTTATTTAAAAACGGTAGGGCTGATGTGGCAGGGGGGCTGACGTGGCCTCCACGTGGCTGCCATCTAGCGCCACGTGGTCGCAACGTGGCTACCACGTCACGGCATTCTGCCGATGTGGCATCGCACGGGGGGGAGGTGGCAGCGGCGAGCGGGGGTGCTGGCGTGGCGCCGATCTGGCCACCACCTGGCTGCCACGCATCTGCCAGCTCGGCTCGACGGGCCGACGTGGCCTGGCCGACGGTGGCGGCGCTCGGGGCCCGATGGTCGTCGGAGTTCCGGTGAGCGGCGGCGCCGGCCGAGGGAACCAAAATGAAGAGGGGAGTGAGGGGAGTGCTCGGGTACCTTCCGCGAAGCTCGAGGATGGCCGAAGCGGATGGACGGTGGAGAGGGGCGGCGGTCGGAGGAGGGGTCACGGCGGCGGAGGGGTTCCGGTGGCGCACAGGCCCGGGGAAGTGGTCGTCGGGGACCACCGGGGCACGAGCAACGTCGGAGGGGCGTCGGCGAGGCTCAGGGTGGCCGAAGGCGGTGGCGATTGCTCGCCGAAGTCGTCGAAGCCGCGGAGGGGAAAACAAGTACAGGGAGGGGCTGCGGGCTCCGGGACTCGAATTGAGAGGCGAGGGGGAGGCGATGTGGGTTGAGGGTCCTCGGGTGTGCTTTTTATAGGCGGGGGAGGGGTGGTAATGGGCGCCCGAATTTACTCCGGCGGCAAAGTTGAACGCAACAGCGAGGAGGGGCGTAAAGTGCGACTTTATGCCAGAAATGGACGCGATGCATGCGGGGGAGTAATTGGGTACCGGCACGGGCGGGAGAGAGGGATGGAAACTGAAGCTTTCAAAGCTTCGGTTTCGGGCATTAATGGCGGCAGGGACAGCGCGAGGAAGAAGGAAGGTGGTGGGGACGACGGATCTGACAGGTAAGGCCCACCGGTCAGCGAGAGGGGAAGAAAGGAAAGAGGCGAGGCGACGGTCGGATCTTCGACGGGTGGCACGGGGAGAGGATCGGGGCCGCTGACTGCTGGCGAAGGGGTAAGTTACGACGATCGGTCGAGATGAAATCCGGCAATGGGGGTGAGATCTGAGCCGATCGGTGCATTAAGTGGGAGGGGGCGGATGCGATTGAGTACGGCAATAGGGGACGTGCAGATTACGCCACGGGTCAGGTAGAGAGGAGGGGGCCGCGGGCGAAGCGGTAAATTGGCGCAGGCGACTGAGATTGAATCGGCGGAAGGGGTGGTCGGTTCGATGGCTGACACTTGGTGGCCGAGGGAGGGTTTTGGATATTTAATTTCTTTTTGAATTTCAAAAATGAGTTGAAGGTTTTAAAATACTCAGAAAAATACCAAATAAATTTTAAAAATTCCAGAACAATTCAGAGAACCTTCTGGGATTAATTGAGACTTAATAAGAATAATTCCAACCCATCTTCATAACTGATTTTTACAAAAATACAAATTAGCTTTAAAAGGGCAGTTTTAATTCTTTGTAAATTCCTGAAAATTAATATAATTACAGATTTGACTCAGGAAAATGAAATAAATTTATTTTGACTTTCATGAAATGCAATAAATTCAATTGGCCTTTAAATAAATAAAAATTTTAATTTTCTTAATCCAAGGCTTGGAATAAAAATCCATGGGAAATCCAATAAATTCCAGAAAATACCTTAATAAAGGGTTTAAAATTTTTGGGATGTTACAAACCTACCCCCCTTAAAAGAAATCTCGACCTCGAGATTTGCACTGGCTAGCAAAAGAGAAGGGGATCGCTGGCCTTCAAATCCTCTTCTCGCTCCCAGGTGGCTTCGTCTTCGGTGTGGTTGCTCCACTGAACCTTGCAGAATCTGATGGTCTGACGTTCTGCGGTCTCGAGGGTCTTGATCGGCTGCTCCTGATAGGTGAGGTCATCCTGAAGGTCCAAGGTTTCTAATGCGGCTTGTTCTGCGGATACTCGGAGGCACTTCTTCAGCTGAGAGACATGGAAGACGTTGTGCACTCCTGACATACTTGTCGGCAAGTCCAGCTGATAAGCAACTTCACCTCTTTGGTTCAGAATCTTGAAAGGTCCCACATATCTCGGTGCTAGTTTCCCTCTGACTTGAAATCTTTTGACTCCTATGAGTGGGGACACTCTGAGATATATGTAGTCCCCGACCTCAAAGGTCAAATCTCGACGACGGTTGTTCGCATAACTCTTCTGTCGAGATTGGGCTATCTTTAGTCTGTCTCTAACCTTCTTAACTTTATCTTCGGCGTCTTGAAGCAGATTCGATCCAGCTTCTTGAGGTTCTCCTTGTTGATCCCAAAGCAAGGGTGTCCAGCATCCGCCCGTCCACCTCCGCGCCTCGCGCCTGCGTCGCCTTCTCGCGAACTTTCACGTGGCTTTCCTCGTTTTGCTTGTGTCCTCGCGTTCTCCGCCCGCATTCTAATCTTCTCCCACGCCCCCCGCTCCGCCACCGCTCCCTCGCTCCTGTTCCCCGTCGCCCAAGCGCCAGCATAGGGGTCTGGTGGCGGTGCCAACGCCGAGCTTGGCGGCGGCGCCGGAGCGTGTGTGCGGGCTTCGGATAGAGTCTGGATCCGTGGCCTTTCTTCATCTTCTCCCACGTCCCCTGCGCCGCCGCCGCTCCCTCGCTCCCGTTCCCCGCCGCCCGAGCGCCAGCATAGGGGTCCGGTGGTGGCGCCAATGCCGAGCTTGACAGCGGCGCCGGAGCGTGCACGCGGGCTTCGGATAGAGTCTAGATCCATGGCCTTTCTTGCTACAGGTTAGAGCTCTGGTGCTTTGGTGATAATTTATGGGTAGATGTTGTCTGTTGGATTGACTGTTCACCAGTTTCTTGTAGAAATGTCTTGACCCGATGAAAATATGAAATTCCCAAGCTGTGATGCCTACTTTGACACTATCCAGTCCAAGAAGAAGCTACCGCTATCTTTGCAAGAATCGCTGACTGCCGCCTTTGCTCAGATTCCGGTCTCATCCTTTCCTGATGTTCCCAGTGGTCGAGGTACTCCCCGCTGCAGAAGAAATGAACTCAATGTATTGTTTCTATCACATATTTTACCTCTTTTATTGTATTGTTTGTAAGCTACGATAATTTTTATGTAGTAATTGAAATTCTTGGAGACACTTCTGTTCTTGACGCTGTGAGAATTTTATCTAAACACAACATACGAGCAGTGCCGATGCTGAATCTAGAATCTGGGGCTCCGACTGATTGGCAGGGGAGGTACTTTGGCATCATTGGTTACTCGGCAATCATCCTGTGGGTATTAGAAAGTGCTGAGCTCGCCATTGTTGCTCTGTCGGCTGGATCAGGAACTGCCGCAGGAGTTGGAATCAGTGCTGTTGGTGCAGTGGAGGTGGCAGCATTGTGTGCAGCTAGCCCGGCGGCTGTGGTTGGCTTGACTGCAGCTACGGTAGGTGCTGCTGTTGTTGGTGGATTAACCGCTAAAAAGGGTGTGGCGAAAGATGGACTAATTGCTGCAGACCATTTAGGGGAAGATTTCTACAAAGTTTTGCTTCAGCAAGAACCTTTCAAATCAACAATAGTATGACTTTTGCTCTATCCTAAATGTTATGCGCTACATGAACAAATTGGAAATATCTTTTTCTTTTGGTAGTATTTTCATCAAATTTAGAATCAATCCACTTAAAGCAACATACTTAAGATAATATTCTGTTGTGTGGCTAAACTGAAGTTTGGCTACACTTGAGTTACAACTATATATATACTAACCTGCCATGGTTTAAACGCAGTCTTGCTTGCCTTTATGGTTTGTTTGGTGAAATGTGTTTTGTTGGTAAGGTTTACTTTGGTTATCTGTTCAGGCCTTTTACTTTAATAAATCATGCTAACTTGGTAGTTTTTCTCATACCATTGCAGGTTAGGTCAATTGTAGAGTCCTACCGCTGGTCTTCTTTTGTTCCTGTTACGCTCGACAGTTCCATGCTTACTGTACTACTGTTGCTCTCCAAGTACGAGTTGAGGAATGTCCTAGTGGTTGAACCTGATAAGCTAGTTATTAAAAACTTCATTACTCAGACGGGTGTTATTAAAGGACTTCAGCAGTGTAAAGGAAGGGATTGGTTTGATTACATATCAGCGCTTCCTCTTTCAGACTTAGGACTTCCATTTATGTCGTTCGATGAGGTTTATTTTCTCTCCCTTTTATGCCTGTGCTAAAGTTAAATTCCAGTCTTTCTAATACAAGAGTCCATCCCTATGGTATCCAGATTAATTTACAAATGCAATATAAAATGTGTAACACACTACAGTGTAACCTCTAGGTCCTCTTTTTGCACTTTGCTTTGCAATACATTGGTAAATGTCCAAATTGCAATCTTGTGCTTTCTTCAGGTTATCACTGTTAACAGTGATGATCTAATCTTAGAAGCCTTCAAGTGCATGAAGGATAACAAAATTGGTGGCGTACCTATAGTAGAAGGTCCCAAAAGAAAACTTGTTGGCAGTGTTAGAATAAGGGATATCTGCTTCCTGTTGCTTAGGCCTAACTTGTTTTTGAATTTTAGGTATCAAGCCACCTAATGATGTGCTCCCCTGCGTTTAGAGATGGCAACGGGTACCCGAAACCTGAGTACCCGATGGGTTTTACCTGATAAGGAGGCAGGTATGGAAAGATATCTTCACCCGCGGGTATGCTAATGGGCAAAAACCTCTACCCATCGGGTAGAGCGGGTGCGGGTGCGGGTGTATACTACCCGTACCCGCATACCCACTGGTAAAATATACCCGGTGGCTCATATACATAATACACTAGAGATAGCCATGGGTACATATACCTATGGCCCGTATATATATATTCGAAATGAAGCCAATGGAAATACCCGTGCCCGTATATACCTGTGCCCTGTATATACCCTTATCAATTCGGGTATGGGTTACCGGTCGGGTACAAATACCCACGCGGGTGCGGGTATGGGTAAGTTTCTATACCCGTGTGCGGGTACAGGTATTGTAGCGGGTGCGGGTGCGGGTATCGAGTACGGGTATGGGTTGGCTATACCCAGCGGGTATCTACCCGTTGCCATCTCTACCTGCGTTCCTTTGTCAATTATGTATTTTTGTTTCCCTAATGATTTGTTCCATGCAAACAACTTACTGTCCTTGAGTTCATGAAGCTCTAGATTCCACTCTTCCTCATTCAGAGAACAACAGCCTTGTGAAGCCGCCGCTCACCTGTGGACCTGATGCTTCCCTTGGTACCGTAATCGACAGCATTGCATCGAGAATACCCCACTGGATATATGTAGTGGATGATGACTTTGAAGTTGTTGGTGTTGTGACACTGCGAGACGTGATCTCTTGCTTCATCTACGAGCCCCCTAGTTACTGTGACAGTTATCTGCCTTCAGCAATGGCGCAGCTTGAGGACAAAGGTGCATGTTCTATGGAGAAAAGTTGAATTCCTATAGCTTGAGCGTCAAAATAACAAACTGAATTAGTGAGAAAGTCACTTCGTAGTTACTCTAATCCCTTTCTTGCTACAGGTTAGAGCTCTGGTGCTTTCCCTTAACAGTTATCAGTGCATGTGCTTCCTAATTTTTGTTTTTGTTTGCTAGTTTTGACTACGTTCCCTGCCCACCTCCTTGCGCCTTATTGTTCCTTTGTTTCGAGGTCTGCATTTCGTGCTTTTTTTGGGTTTATTCCCTTTGTGTTGGGTTCTTGGCCCGTCGTGCCTGTCTAGGGTTTGGAATGAGCATCGTTCATCCGTATGCCGCCGCCCGAGTGCCAGCATAGGGGTTCGGTGGCGGCGCCAGCGCCAAATCTGGTTCTAGAAGCTTGACGACGGCGCCGGAGTGTACATGCGGGCTTCAGATACAGTCTAGATCCATGGGCTTTCTTGCTACAGGTTAGAGTTCTGGTGCTTTCTCTTCACAGTTAGCAGTGCATGTTCTTCCTAATTTTTGTTTTTGTTTGCTAATTTTAGGGGTACTTTGGTTCAGTTGCCTTATTACTGCTGCGTTTTGGATGAGTGTTCTTGATGTAGTGGCTAGGTGTTCAAAGGAGGGGAACACCATCCTCCGCTTCCTTCAGCTACCCTGACTGGTAGCCACTGGAGGAGCATCTCACCATTGCCTCCTTCCTTCTTTAGCGTCCTTGCAGCAAGACTGATGATGATTCCTCTTGCTCGCTGTAACTATGTTGGTGAGGGTACTTTCATCCCCCAAATCGTTTGTTGTTAGATTCAGTAAATAAATAAACTCCTTACACACTCCATGAAGTTACTAATTGATTCTCTGTTTTTTTCTAGGTTCTTTGAGCATGTCCTCAAAGTTAAGATAATGGTACGTTAATAAGGGGACTAAAGTGCAAGGTAATAAATCTTGCAATTTTCTTTACCAAGTGATCTTTGCATCAGATTACCTCGAGTTAGACGTTCTTTCTTTATCCTTTCGGTAATGAAAAAGCATTGTATTTTTTACACCCCCTTTCAGGTTTTTAGGCTGCATTTGGATACATCTACGTGCTGCCAGGCTACATGCCTTAGGTAAGAAATGCACACTTACAGCAAGGTGTGCTAGACACAATTTTCTGTATTTGCAGTGTCATTGCCTGTATAAAATGTTTGTTAATTTGATACAGTAGGTTTCCTGCTTTGTTAGGTTCCTCGAGTTGGGTACAGTGTCGTTTACCGATTTGCGCCTCCTTTGCAATGCTTTTAGGCGTGATAGTCCCAATAGCAATGCAATGTTTCCTCTAAAGAGGTGATCAATGGTACACCAACCAACAATGCCAGCACCTTTTGGTTTCCAATTTTAGCGTGTTTTTATACTCCTGCTTTCGATAAACAGCTTCCCCTGTCTATAGGAAGGGTGTGATATATGCCATGCCTTTCTTGAAATCAGTTTTATAGCTTCTTTGCTGGATGTCCTAATTGTCTGCATGCTAGTGCCCATTTCCCCATCTTCCTCTTCCCTCTCCTGATCTCCTACCCTATTTAAAAACATAGCGCAGTAGCCTTTGGTCCCTCTTCGTCTTCGATTTCGTTTCGACTGCTTTCGATTTCTGCTTTGCTCTTTCCGGCTATCCTCTTTCTTCTTGATTACTCTTACTGTTTTTGGTTTGCTGTGTTTGTTGTTCTCAGCATTTTTTGTTTGGGTGTAGTCCATTGTGGTTTGTTTGCCTATTGGTGGCAACATATTGAGCGGTTGTTCGCTCCACTTCCTTACCAAGGTTCAACGTGCATCGTCATCCACACAGGTTAGTCATCTGAAGCATTACATAGCTACTCTCACTATTTACACATACAGACTTTAGTACTATTTTGTATCGTCACATCATAATCTACAGCTCATAATCTATAGATAGCAACACGTTTGGAACCTATCTTGGAACATACTGCCTACCAAAAGAAAATATCTGAAGCAATACCACCATTGCTGCAGGTTATACACCTAGACCATTACGTACTTATTTTCACTATCTGCAGACATACACAATGGATGCTGCCTTATGGCTTCACTTCATAACCTACAGATGATACCGCATTCAGAAACTAGTTTGAAACGCCCATCGCACACTAATGGTGAAAATCCCAGTTCTACTAAACACAAAACAAGGTCATTCTCTTATGTGTATTTATGCATACATCACTGCCATCCTCATTTACCATACGCCTTTAATGACTTGTTTCGGTTACATCAAATATTGTCAGTGTTTCACATCAAAAACCTGTAGCTCGAAGCTGGCTGTTTCAAGACAAGCCAACCAAATAGCAATAACAAAGGTAACATATATACACACTTCTACATCGAATTGTTTAGAATTTTCGGTACTGTTTCCTGCCCTAATGTATCGCAACCCCTTTTCTTCACAGCGAACAACATCTAAGAATAAATAAAAACACTGTTTCTCGATCCTTTTTCCCTTTGCGGCTTGCTTTGTGATGCACGTTCGCCTTGCACCGCCTTGATTAAACGTGTTGTATTTTGCTCCAGTTTCTTCAGGGTTGTGATTCTTCTACCTACACTTTTGTCGAAGGTACTACTTCTTTTTTGTTGTTCTTACGGTTCACGCAGTAATACCCAATCCATATTACAGTGTAGATCCTTTCTTGAGTTAACTAGGCTCGAATATTATCTACATTAGCATTAGGAGATACCCTCAGGTATTACTTATGTGTAAATTCTTTATGTCTTTTATGTTCCTATCTGAATCTCTTCCTACGAAGTATTTGTTTGAGTTAGAATGTGTTTGTATAGTACTGGCCCCTCCAGATATTGCCTTTTTGCCTTTGTTTCCTCATTAGCATTCGGAGATAGCTTCAGGTATTATTATGTGTAAATTCTTTATGCCTTTTATGTTCCTATGTGAATCTCTTCCTACAAAGTATTTGCTTGAGTTAAGATGCGTTCATATAGTACTGGCCCCTCTGGATATTACCTTTTTGCCTTTGTTTTTATCCTCATGTTTATAGTTTTCTTTGCAGGAAGCTATCTACTCCTCTTTCCAATCGACGTCCTTGTTATCCAGGAGCGCTTTCAGATAGCTCCCTGTATTGTATTGTAAAGCACTGCTATTTATTTCTATTCCTGCTCTAATGTTTGCGCTACTTTGCCTTTTTATACAGAACAGCTTTCAGATAGCTCCCTACATTGTATTGTAAAATGCTACTGTTTTGTTCTAATCTTACAGTCTTCGCCATAATCTGCTCTTGGCATTTTCTACTAAAGCGTTGCTGTTTTGGTTCTAATCTTAGTGTCTTCGCCATAATTTACTCTTACCGTTTCCTACTCATTAGGTGCTCCCCTTGCCCTTTACCATCTGTATTTTATTATTGTTACATTGCCATTGTTGTTATTGCTTTTTCGGATTTGTTTTTTTACACTTGCCTTCGTACTAGGTTCCCTGCAGTGCTATGAGAGACCATGTGGAGGTAATCCCAGTTATGTGATGAGTAATTGACAAGTGTTCCGAAAAGTATGAGTTTGTTTTAGGCATTTTTGTGCTAATTACTGATGCAGATATTTAATTATAATATTTTGTACGGTGCTATGTAATGTGTTTTCTTGTCGGTGATGACTGCAGGACTTTGAGACGGAGTCGTGGCGAGACACGGGTGACCGGACTAGGCACAGGCGGTGCTGAGGTCAGAGCGGTCGAGATGTGTCGAAGACGGTGAGGACTCGAAGTGGTTGCGAGGCGTACGCGGCAAGAAATGAGGAAGCTTCCAGGAAGGTGCAGGAGGGGCATTTTGGTAAATACGCAAGGCTGAATAAAAGGAAGCGGATTGGGTTAAGAAAGAATGGGCAAAGTGGACTTTGTTAGGAAATGATCCATTAGTGGAGAGGTATTGTAACCTAATGGGTAAAATGATGTATAAACCTATTAGTGGAGAGTTGGTGTGACCTAATGGGTAAAATGCTTGTAAACCCATTAGTGGAGGCTATAAATAGATGTACTCTCTAGTGGGAGAAGTGCACTTGAGTAAGAAAAAGAGAGAGAGGGGTGTGAGTGTTAGAATTTCCTAATGCTTGTGCTCTAGGAGAGAGTTGGATTTAGGGTTCTATTTGTTTCTCTCCTTGTGTGTGTTCTTGGATGAGACATGGAAGAGTAGATGTAAACATTCATCTTATAATCATTCATCGCTCTTCGTCTCAATATGAAGTTCTTGCGTTTTATGGATTTGTTTATAGTTCTTTATTCTTGTATTTCGTAGTTGCTTCGTTGATCTTTTAGCTTCGTTTACTGCTTTGAACTGGGATAATACTCAAGGACATTTGGCTATTTCTTTCCCGAAAGCAGAAGAGTGAAACAAAGACTGTATCCTTTCTATTTGTGTTTTCCTTCGCCTCAAGGTTATTTGACCAGTTCATCCTAAGAGCGTGTGTGTTTTCTTGATTTTCTTGTGCAGGCCTTCAAGTTTTCTGCAGCCTCAGTCTCTTAAGTGCTGTTCGATTCTTGCTAGTGCAGTCAGATTAATTCACCTCTGGGAAGGACCGGGCTGTTTGCTTTTAGCTAGAGTTTTCGGCCAGTTTTCCTTTTCTGCAGTTCGGTCAGTGGTTCTCCAGGGCCTTCCAATCCTTTCGGCTGTTGTGCAGTCCTACAGTCCCTGTGTGGTTGAATTTTTTGCTGCGTCTTGCTGCTCGGCTGCTGCATGTGCTGTGATGTTCGGCTGGTCCTTTTGGTGGACTGCAGCATTGATTGTTGCTGCAGTTCTTGCTGTTTTTTCTGTGTTCGGCCAGGCAATTTTTGCTGTTCGGTTCAGGGTCCAACAGGCAGAGTAAGTGCTGATTTTCTGTGCAGTGTTTAAGTTGATTAGCTGCCATTTGTTCTGCTCATGTATCAGCACTTTGGACAGCATTTAAGCCCTTTTTCAGTTCAGCCGTAGGACTTTTTCTTTTCAGCTTTGGGCAGGTTCTAGACTGCAGTTTTTCAGGGTCTTTGGCAGCAAAAAGAAGCTTTCAGTTGTAGTCATTTTCTTCTATTTAATGGCTGCAAATTTTCAGTGTTAAGCTGCGAAAGTTTTCACTGTTTTAGAGTCTTTTCAGATTGTTCTTGGCAGCTGTTTTTCTCTGTTTACAGTCAGTGAAAACAGCAGCACCTGTCCTCTTTTTCTGCAGTTTGTTGGTTTCGGCTGGCTGTTACTTTTCCTATGTGTTTTTCAGCAGCGGTCAGTTCTGCAGTTCAGTGTTAATATTTAGTGTTCGGCTGGCTGTTTTCTTCCTCTTCTCTGTTCTACTGAGCAAGCCTTGATGTGGTCTAGTTTATTGTCTCCTTGTCTTCTTTGGTCTCAGTTTTAGGCTGCCGGTTGCTCAGTTTTTCAGTTCACTTCAGTAAAAGGATTTTCTGTCCTGACTTCTTTGGTTTTCTTCAGCAAACCGATTCTCAGTGCTTTCAGTTTTAGTGTCTTCTTTTTAGCCTTGTGTTTTCGGCCAGAATGTTAATTTACCTGGACAGCAGTATGTTTTCCGGTTGCTAGCTATTTTCCGCTCTATTTTCTCTCAAATAGTAGTATTCAGTTGTTGCTACTCTAGGGTTAGACTATCTCACTTCATAGCTACTATAGCTATTGGAGAAGATTATTTGTGTGCAAGATTTGTGTGCTAATACTCGGGGTAATTTTTAAAAGGCACCATTCACCCCCCCCCCCTCTGTTGCCATCTCCGATCCTTCATGCTATTTATACGTTTGCACGGTCTACATGTTTGCCTACATAGTTGTTTCTCTGCTGTCTACAGTAGTTCCTGTTGATCAGTGCTTTGTTCATTTTGTTTCATACATGCTTCTTTCATGTGCAGTTCAGTTTAGCCATGGTTTCATTGCCCATCTTAGAATAGAATGTAGATATTTTCTTGAATTAGATGGTTATGAATATTATCAGTGCCTAGATTAGCACATATCTTTACATATTAGCTATCTGTTGTTTGGGTTAGGATATGAAATCAGCGAAGGATCTCTATTTTGCGCTATTTTTTGTTACCATACCTAGAAATCCTTGTACGATCATGTTGTTGTTGCCGGATATACTTTCCAAATATTAAAGTTTCTATCCTAATATCGAGCCTATTTCCCCCCTTTTTGTTGACCGATACTTCATTCGTTACCTTTTGTAGATATTTTTTCCATGCACAGTTTTGGGCATCCTTTTAGATTTTCCCTGTGGTAGATTTATTCTGTGTTTTTGACCGCCTTCCATTTCGTTCTTATAGCGATACCCTTCTTTTCATGTTTTTTATGTGCCAGAAATAGCTGCTCCCTTGACAACACCAGCTATCGATACTCCAGAGGTAACAAAACAAATACCATCATCATTTGCTCCCAGACCTCAATAAGCCACACAGTTCATACACATAACGTTTCGTACATACATTTCCTGATGTCTAGCCATTCATATATCAATTACAAGATCACAACGGGATTGTACTGCGATAAGAGCCCACGTAGCACACTAATGCCTACCAAACCTAGACGACCTACCATATCTACAGAGGGAAATAAAAGGTGATTACTTTCAGTGTAATACATTATTATTAACGCTGCTATCCAGGAAAACAAAAAAAGCATATGTTCCAGACCTGTGATTTTTATCTTTGCTATCTGTTTGCAAACTAATTCAGTCTGCGAAAAAGAGCAGAGCTACAAGAGAGTTATTCCCAGGTGCAAAGCAGTGAGTCTCCACAGTAGGTATATAGTGATATATTCCTCAATACTGCTACTTATTACCATAAGCAAGTTAATGAGCCAACACATGCTGCTGCTACTGCATAATCTGTTTCTCACAAGAAGGTCACACATTTTGCTCACAGCAAATAGAATGTCTTCCTCTCATGGTAGCGCCTTACAGTGCTTCACACAGATGTTACTACAGAATGTACTAATATTGGTAGCATCTTCAGTTCCACCAAAACTCGCTCCTACTGACCAGACTCATTTTGTTGTACAGACTGTTATCGACTATGTCAGCCCTCGCAGCAAAGCTACCATGACTGAATACCGCTATTGTAACTAGCACTGTATTGCCTACCCTGGACATATTTAGAAAACCCTTTACTTTCTTCGTGCTCCAAAATATATACCAGTTTCTGCATGAATCTATTTAGTTACTCTTCACAGCTTGTTTTAACATTATATTTCCCTCTACCATTATAAAACAAAGAGTGTTTACATATACTATATGTTTACTCTTTGTAAACATATAGTGTTACCTATACTTTTTCCGTTCAGCTTGTTTTAAACATTATATTTCCATACAGAACAATCTTACTCACTCACCCAATAGAGAACAAATTTTTTTGCTACCTAAAATCAAACGCATACTCCAGCAGCAAGTTAGCCCAGCAAAAAAATTAAACATATCGGTTATATCAACTACCACAAAACAAAGAACAAAAAAACTACCTTTACACAGCAAATCAAATGTTTACACAAATTATTTGCGTGGCGTATCGCCATGCAAATGTACCTAGTAGAAGAGAAAAAGGATGGAAAGCCAAAAAAGCGAGCTCCTCCTTAGCATCTACAGCTCTCCTCTTACTATACCTTCCTCACTATAACCTAAATGGAGAAAGAGAATTCTATAGAGGAAGGTGTTATATAAAATCTTTCACCCACCGTTAGATTAAGATGATCATCTTATCCAACGGCTGACGAGAAGGGCACCGTGTGAGGCCCCACTGTATTTTCTTGCCTAGATCGACTAGTAGTAGTTGCAGCTGCCACTTGCTATTCAGCCACAGCCAATTTTATTTTGTTCCAGTAAAAATACAAACGGGTCGCTGCAACCGACGTCTCGAGAGCCGGTTCCAAATACTAGTGTCATGTTCAAACATGCCGCACGATCTTTTCGTAAAAGAAGACCACCTCCTAAGCAAGCTTCTGATCCCTAGTACGCATGAAACAGCGGAAGAGAGGAACATGAGATTTTTTTAAAAAAAGAAAAGCACAAAACCCACATGAATTAACAATTTAATTAAAAAGGAAAACAGAAAGGCAACACAAAGCCACCGCATGCCTGGCAGTCCGGCTCGTATCTTCCTTTGCTGCCTCCAATTCCAATTCCGTGCTTCCGTCATGGGCCATCCCAGTTGCGAAGCAGTACGGCAGAAAGGAAGAGAGAGGACGAGAAGCACAAACTCATCCTAATCCCCCCGAAAAGCGAAGAAGCGAGCTCCTCCACAGTACACTCCCCTCCTCAGCATCTAGAGCTCTCTGTCCTTTCGTCTCCTCTCCTCTTAAGACGATGCCTTCCTCACCATCTCCCCCCTCCGCTCCCTTCCCTTCCTCACCACCACCACAAGCGCAGCCGACCACCGCCGCCGCCACCTCCATCGCGCACGCAATCGCGCCCACGTCGTCCGCCGGGAGACTGCATGTCGAGCAGCGGCGGGATGTCAGGCCCGCAGCCGTGCGGCTGGAGGGCTACTCTGGCGAGGAGGGCGGGCATCCCATCAGGGAGGAGAGCGAGCTCGTGCCCTCCTCCCTCGCGCCCATCGTCCCCATCCTCCGCGCCGCCAACGAGATCGAGGGCGAGAACCGGCGCGTCGCGTACCTCTGTGCGTACTAGTACATTCTACACGCATCGAGTAGTAATTAGACTTGTTGAATACATGGTATACACACGCATGCACGCTGCTTCTACCTCCGCTCTCACCTGGATACTACTATCTGCTTCATTGGCAATATTTTTTTTTGCGCAAGAAACATATCATCACATTCACGTTTCACAGCGCTAGTAAATCAAACGGCATTCTGAAAGGGTACATGACTAAAAAAAGTATAGTTTATTTTATATTTAGCTATAACTTTTATTTTGCTAAAATTTACAAATTAAAAGAAGAAGCTTGTGTATGTTTATCATGTTGCTTCGTTGATCGACGATTATTTTTTATGCATGTACCTCTGTTTTTCCTCCTCTGTTTCCTACCTGACTTCTTGCTATGACTTGTGCGTGGTTTTTGGTGCTTGCTGAACTAGGCCGGTTTACCGCGTTCGAGAAGGCTCACACTATGGATCCAAACTCAAGTGGACGTGGAGTTCGGCAATTCAAAACGTACCTGTTGCATAGGCTGGAAAAGGTATGCATATGCTTGATGCTCAACAATCAATTCCATAACTGGACTATCTATTTATCAACGGCCAAAAATGGAGAATTATTTTGACCATGGCGTCTTCATAAATTTGACTGGCCAAGTAATCTTATGAAAGAGGATTAGAACAAGTTATGTCATGATAAATTTGACTGGCCAAGTAATCTTATTAAAGAAGATTAGCACAGGTTACTTTTTCGTATTGATTCCTTTGCTCAAGTTATGACTCTAAGGGCATCAGTAGTGTATATATCGCAATGGGTCTTAAGATGGACCCCATATAATTTATAAGGCCAACTCTGTTATGTTTGGGGCCACCGCTCAGCTGTAACGAAGGGTCTCACTCAGGAGAGAGAATGACATAATTCAAAAGAAAATTTGTATTTTAATGCTTGTGACCAGGTCTTTAGCTTGAGAACCAGCCTTAAGCTTTTTTTGCTTATGATCTACTTAAGGTCAACCCTGTAATGTATAAGGTCGACTTTAAGGTAACTTATGACCCCCTATTTTTATATACTACGGATGCCCTCATGCAAACATGCAGCATCGAAACCCTGGTTTAAGCGGACTATAGAGGATTTTGTCAACTAGTTTTACAACTTTACCGTGTAGCCAGAGGACTTAGAACTAGTGTTTCTAAGACACCGCTCAATTTAACTTTTAACTTGTGGCTTCTGCTTTTTATATTATTCATTAATTTTGTTTTTTCTATATTTTTTGCTTTTTTTTGCTTTTCTTTTTTCTATGTTCCTTTATATTGATCGTAATGGGCTAACTTGTTTTTCTATTTTTAATTTTTTTTTTTAAATTTAATTATGCTAAATAAACTAATTCAGCTACAGTAAAAAAATAAGTCAACTATTATAAAAAAGAGCCATAAGCCAATACAATTCTAAACACCCCCTAAAATTGGTACCAGAACAGGTACCACTTGGTGGCCCGTTTGCATTTAGTGACCGGTGATGGTCTTGGTACTAGCTGAGACAATGTTTCCAGTAAAATTGGCATTTACTTATTCATGCAGAAACCAAGTAGTCCCCGTTAGTTTCTGACAACTTTGTGGAGTGAGAAGTTATATAATTTCGATTTTTTAAAAGAATAATCTGAAATTGGGTGCTCATGTATAAGAGTAGTATAAAACTCAAATAGAATCGTTGTGGGTTGTTCGTAACTCAGAGTAAAAAGCCTCAGTATGTTAATTACTCCAGCTGGCTTTCAAAAGCAGTAATACATGTTCCTCCACATGTTTGACGTTTGTTAGTTTTCTGGATTGTCGGGTAATATGCAGTTTTAGCAAATTCATTACAGCAGAATTACGCATAATAAAAGTGTATTTCCAGTAGCATATAAATGACAAAATTGACATATAAATATGTAAATCTCCCATGTCATTTAAGCAGAACAATATACTCAAAACATAGAGCATGTGTAAATGGAAAACCAACATAATGCTCAGGTTTAAGAATCTCAGATGTAGGGTTTCTCAAGAAGTATTCTTGGCCTTCTCAATACTTTTGTCTACACTTTTAACAAATTTGATAAGACAACCAGAATTTAGCCTTTGAGCTCTAAATAATGCTTTACTAAACTATCAATATACTTTTAACCACAATAGATCACAATTTACTTTCGGTTAATAGAAGATCATTAATACAAATTGAATTTACTTTCGATTAACAGAAGAACATTAATACAAAATGATCACAAAAACAGCAATCCAGTCACCAGACAACTTGATTATCACACAATGAAAAGAGAACATAGAATTCATGTCCAGCTATAAAGCCTTTTTTGCCAACAGAAGTGTAGTTAAATCAATACTAAAATGCTAAAAATCACAGACATGAAAAATTCAATTTAGCTAAGCACAATCGAAAGTAACAGCCTGCGAGGCTTAAAGAGTAAATGATGGTAGTAATCAATGCAATTAGAGCTCAAATCTAAACTAGATTATCAAATCAATTTCAATATTAGACCATCATCCTCATTGATCATTAAACCTAGGCCCACAACATCACTTTGCATTTTCTTCCAGCAGAGATATCAAAATAATTACTCACAATATGTGACTCTAGCCAGAACTAGGCTAAAGAAAAGACATGAACACTGTGATACTCATGAAACCAATGGCTATCAAAGCCAATGAGACAAAATCTGGCAAGGCATGCCTAGGGCACTGTCCTAAAAAATCAATTGCTTCACTGTGCCATGAATATTAGACAAGGTTGACGGAGATACAATGTCAATCTTCCCAAATCGAGACACACCGAAGAATGAAGCCGAGGTATAGGAGCGTGCCGCATAAGATCAACCGAGGTTCTCCGGCCAAGAGCACTGTAGAAAACCAAATATCAAGCACCGGGTTCCCCTCTCACAAATTGATCTTGAGCTGCCCGGATTTAATCCACAAAGACAAAACCCCCAAATTCCCTCATGACTAAGGATGAAAACAGATCGGATACAATCAAATAGTCTCAAATATGAATACGAATCCATATTTTTAAAATGAATATAAATATGAATTCAAATATTCTCGAATGCAAATCTAATGTCGTAACAAATACGAATTCGATACGAATATGTACTTAATTTGGTCGAATACGAATATCCTCCAACAACTGTTATAACAAATCTCGGTAGAACAAATTTATGTAATATAGGACCTGTTTGATATGGCTGTGGCTTATAGATTTTGATTGAAAGTTTTGAATTTTAGCTGTTTGTGACAGAGATTACGGAGAGAGAGATACTCGCTTGCGATTTTGGATAGTACAGATGTTGGGTTTTTAACGTGTACTACAATTAATTTATAGATCCCGTCTTGAAAAAAATAATCCGTTTGAAAGTTATGTATTATAGCAAAAACTAAAAACCAGTTTCAAAAGCCGAAAAGAACAGACCCATAATTACATGGCTACACTGTCTACACTACACATCTACACAGGAAACGGATCGAATACGAATCGAATAGTTTCGAATACAAATATGAATACGAATGTTCTTGAATACGAACATTCTCAAATATGGGTACGAATATTGTCGAATATAAATATGAACATTTTCAAATATGAATTTTATTTACCACATTCATGTTTTCTCAGATACGAATATCGAATAAAACAGATTATTCGTTACCATTTCCCACCCCTACTCACGGCTATCTAAAAGGAGAAATAGCGCAAAGAACCGGTCAGGGGATGCCTAAGGGAAGGGAATCCGCACTTCTCTGTCATCCACGCTGGTGATGAACACGGTGAAGCAGCAGTTCCACCGCTCAAATTGAGTTCCAACCGGAGAAGAGGAAGCAATCAAGGGTTAGAGAACTCACTAAGTTGATTTGCCGAACAAGAGGAAGGAGGCGGCCATTAAAAAGGATGGAGAGTCAAAGGAGGTCAATGCGGCTGCTGCCAACGGCCGATGCCAAAGCGTGCGTGTCATTGGCGCCTCTAGCACCACCATCACCTCAAAGCTCCCATGCCGTCTGAGCCCTCCTGAGCCGCACGGCCACAAGCGTGTTAGGGCTGAAGACTTTCAGCCTCTAACATTATCTCATTGCCATGTCCCAATGATTGGTGGGAGCCACCTTTCCTCTTTTTTTCCCTTAGCCTTCAGCCTTATCTCATTGCCATATCCCACTGACCAGTGAAACCCATCTTTCCTTTTTTTTTTCCCTTTTTCTCAAAGTGAGAATTACCAAATAGCCCTCAAAAACCAACACCATTCACCCCGAGCAAATATGCAGTTGCCACCTGCTACTTAGGCAAATATGCCGTTGGAACCAGTGTTAGCTAGAAACGTTTAGCAAAAAATAATAAGCTGGTGCATCGATCGGCACTAGATTTCTTTTTTCGTAAGTAAACTTTAGCAACAGCTTATATGATTTTTGTTCCTATAAAAATAAAAAGCGAGTCGCACCAATGGACGTCTCGAGAACCGGTTCCAAATACTAGTGTCATGTTCAGACATGCCGCACGATCTTTTCGTAAAGAAGACCACCTCCTAAGCAAGCTTCTGATCCTAGTACTCCAGTCCAGTGAGCTACTACACCACACGAAACAGCGGAACTGCGGATTTTCCTAAAAAGAAAAGCACAAAACCCCCATTAACTAATTTAAGTAAAAGGAAAAGAAAGAGAAACAACATCTGGCCCCACTTGTCGGACCGGCTCGTATCTTCCTTTGCTCCGATTCCAATTCCTTGCTTCCCTCGTCGGCCATCCCAGTCCCGCAGTACACCGCCACAAAGAAAAGAACAGAAAAATGATGGGAAGCACAAGCTAACCCGAAAAGCGAAAAAGCGAGCTCCTCCACACACACAGTCCCTTCCTCAGCATCTACAGCTCTCCTCTCCTCTCCTCTCAAGAAGATGCCTTGCCCCCCTCCGCTCCCTTCCCTTAATTTCCCTTCCTCAACACCACCACAAGGGACACCGTCTCTCAAGCCGGCCACCACCACCGCCACTTCCATCGCGAGCGCAACCGCGCCCACGTCGTCCGCGGGGAGGCGGCATGTCGAGCGGCGGCGAGATGTCGGGCCCGTCGATGCGGCCTGGCATCTCGCGAACGCTCACCACGCGGCTGGAGGGCTACTCCGGCGAGGAGGGCGGGGATCCCGTCATGGAGGAGAGCGAGCTCGTGCCCTCCTCCCTCGCGCCCATCGTCCCCATCCTCCGCGCCGCCAACGAGATCGAGGGCGAGAACCCGCGCGTCGCGTACCTCTGTGCGTACTAGTACATTCTACACGCATCGAGTAGTAATTAGACTTGTTGCATACACACGCATGCACGCTGCTTCTACCTCTGCTCTCACCTGGCTGGCGGAGCCTGAATCTTTTTGGAGCCCGGACACACCACGGTGGCGCGCACCCTGCCGGGGCTTTTGGAGCCTGAATCTTTTTGCCACCCGCTTCTCGCCGCGACTTTTGCCTGCCGGGGCTAGCTCGCTCCCATGACGTCTGCCGGCGGCGGGATGAACTAGAAGTCCACGGCTTATCGCCGGCGAGCCCGGGCAGTCGCCCAGGCTCGTCGCCGGCGAGCCCGGGCAGTCGCCCAGGCTCGCCGGGCGGTGGCTCCGTCAGCTTACTACTATCTGCTTCATTGATAATATTTTTTTGAGCAAGTAAACAGAGCATCACATTCACGTCTCACAGCTAGTAAATAAAAACGGCATTCCGAAAGGGTACCTGAATACAAAATTATAATTTATTTCTACTTAGCTATAACTTTTGTTTTGCTAAAATTTACAAAGAAGAAGAAGCTGCTTCTGTATGTTTTATCTAGGAATTATTGATCATATACCTTTCATTTAGATGAAAATTGAGAATTTACCCTCTGGTCTACGTGTCAGTGACTTATGATGACCTCGTATGTCATTGAGATGTGGAGGGTAAATTCTCAATTTCCCAACTAAAAAGAGGGTATATGATCCAATCCCCCTTTTATCTATTATCATGTCGCTTCGTTGATCGACAATTATTTTTTTATGCATGTACCTCTGTTATTCCTCCTCTGTTTTCTACCTGACTTCTTGTTATGACTTGTGCGTGGTTTTTGGTGCTTGCCCAACTAGGCCGGTTTACCGCGTTCGAGAAGGCTCACACTATGGATCCAAACTCAAGTGGACGTGGAGTTCGGCAATTCAAAACGTACCTGTTGCATAGGCTGGAAAGGGTATGCATATGCTTGATGCTCAACAGTCAATGCCATAACTGAACTATCTACTTATCAACGGCAAAAAAAATGGAGAATTATGTTGACCTTGGCGTCATGATAAATTTGACTGGCCTAGTAATCTCATTAAAGAAGATTAGAACAAGTTATGTCACGATAAATTTGACTGGCCAAGTAATATTATTAAAGAGGATTAGCACAGGTTACTTTTTCATATTGATTCCTTTGGTCAAGTTATTGACCCTAACACAAACATGCGGCATCGAAACCCTGGTTTAAGCGGACTATAGAGGATTTTGCCAACTAGTTTTTACAATTTTACCATGTAGCCAAAGGACTCAGAACTAGTGTTTCTAAAATTGGTTCCAAACCAGCTACTATTTGGTGGCCTGTTCTTTGCATTTAGTTACTGGTGATAGTCTTGGTACTAGCTGAGACAATGTTTCCAGTAAAAGTGGCATTTAATTATTCATGCAGAAACCAAGTAGTCTCCGTTAGTTTCTGACAAAACTTTGTGGAGTGAGAAGTTATATAATTTCCATTTTTTAAAAGAATAATCTGAAAGTGGGTGCTCATGTATAAGAGTAATACAAAACTCAAAAAGAATTCGTAACTCAAGAGTAAAAAGCTTCAGTATGTTAATTGGTCCAGCTGGCTTTCAAAAGCAGTAATACATGTTCCTCCACATGTTTGATGTTTGTTATTGGACAGGATGAACAAGAGACACAGCGCAGGCTTGCGTCAACTGATGCAAAAGAGATTCAAAGGTTCTATGAGCAGTATTGTAGACAAAATCTTGAGGGTCTTCAAGCGAGAAGACCGTAAGACTGACCAGCGTTGCATAGCATTGGCAATCTTTTTTGCACAAATTTTCATCCTTAAGCTATGTTCACTTATTATTATTATTTTGAATGATATAGGGATGAGATGGCTAGATACTATCAGATTGCATCTGTCCTATATGATGTGCTAAAAACAGTGACGCCTGAAAAAGCTGACCCTAAGGTTCAACATCCAGCAATTACAAATACTTGCAAGATACTATTTCATCTTCTCCACTTTCTACGCGTCATGAAATATGATAACTTGGAAGGATTGTTTTGCAGTTTGATAAGATTGCTGAAGGGGTTGAAAAGGAGAAAGCCTCCTATTCACCCTACAACATTCTACCCCTTAATATTTCTGGTCCCACACAACCAGTAATGGGAATTCCTGAGGTCATATACCTTCAATTTCATTTGGACAGCTTTCGTAAATACGACATGTAGTATGAATGATCTTCTTGTTCTGTGAAAACTGCAGATAAAAGCAGCAGTGGATCTTCTTCGCACGATAGATAACCTTCCAAAGCCAAGGCCGGATCCAACTTACATGTCTGAAGAGATAAATAGCCCTTTTGTTCGTGATTTGCTTGATTGGCTGTGGCACACATTTGGATTTCAGGTGCAAACTAAACTAATACTTAAATTCATTTCTAGACTATTAGTCTATTACCATACCTGATCCAAATCTCTCATGACTGCTTGATCAGGAAATTTCTAATTTTCCATTTTTTATTGTGATGACATGTTTCCATCTTTTAGACATGTTTTCTAAACCAATTCTAGAGACCAGCTTTCAAAATTTAGTAGTTTCAGTACTTAGTTTGGTATGTAATCCAGAAATTTAATGCTTATGGCAATGAAAACATACACCGTGGGGTTATATCATATAAGTATTATTTTTAACTCAAAGTAAAGACATCTGCTATGTATATAATTGGACTTCAGCTATTCCTGAATTGTGCTATAAATAATAATATAAAAAATGGCATGTTAACTATATTTATTTATTTATTTTATTATACCTATAGTTCGTGTACTTAATGGGAAAAATGATTGTTAACTCTACTGTGCTCTAGTTACAAAGTAGTATGGTGATTTTCTAGTTGGGTGGCTAGACGCACAATGTTCTCTGTGAATGTGTTCTTTGTTGTTTGTTTAGCGTTTCATACTACGTTTTGTTTCATTGTTGTAGAAAGGCAATGTGGAGAATCAGAAGGAGCATTTGATTTTACTGCTTGCCAACATTGATATGAGAAAACAGGATAATGCCCACCAGGGTGAAAGACAGTCTCACATGGTAAATCTTTTCTTTGAAACTTCTCTTTTTTATTTCACTACTATTTAATCAATTCAACATCTTGGAGCCCTTTTGCATATGATTCTCAGTTCCTACAAATTTATCAATGTTAAACTGATTCATGAACTTCTAATAGATACATAATACTACAGTGAGGTACTTGATGGAGAAAATATTTGAAAATTACATTTCTTGGTGCCAATATCTGCATTTGGAGTCAAACATCAAGTAAGTTATATAACAGTTTGTTGCACATCTGGTGCTCAAAATCATCAACCTTGTTAATCATAAAAAATTTCCACATTGCAGAATTCCAAACAATGCCTCCACACTACAACCAGAGCTTCTTTACATAGGGCTGTATTTGCTGATTTGGGGTGAAGCATCTAATGTTCGCTTTATGCCTGAATGCCTTTGTTATATCTTTCACCACGTAAGTGACAACTTTGTTCTTCTATTTCAGATAACTTCTACTTTTTTTGTGCGAATTGAGTTAACTTCTACTTATGATACATTCCTTAAATGGTTATTTCCCCCTTAATTTTGTTTGCTGTTTTATTGAAAAGTCCTTTTTGTATCTGCAACGTTGCAGTAATGCTGACAAGGCAGTAAATGCCAAATCTCGTCAGTATATAGACTATAGAGCTACATCGGCTTTTGTATTGTGTATATGTGAATTTCATAGTGTTCTTCATATTATGCCAATTGCACTAGTCTATGGATAGCAACTTAGCAATGGTTAAATCATATGAAGAAGAAATGTCTTCTGATCCAAGTCTGAAGGTTATGAAGGTTATGCACAATTGATTCCTATCATACCCATGAAAAAGAAATTTACGTCAGAAATGTGAGCATTGGAAAAGGCACATCATGAGGGTTCCTAAGAAAGACACTTGCCATTGGCTGATTATTTCAGGCAATACTTTTTACCACCATATGCACAGTGATGCTACATTTATTCGTAAATTCAGGAATTCTGTACATTTTTAGCACATTTCAGGGGCACCAGTACAAGAACGTAATTACGCCCATGTGTTAATGGCTTAATGCATGTAACACATGGTACTGCCTATGGATGAGCAAAAACTTGAAGAGAACTATGTAAGGCTGAAGTACACAAAATATGAGACGGCTTGACAAATAATATAAGCATCTCTTTTTTGTTTTCGATTTTTTTATGACATTTGTATTTTGTTATTAAATAATCATTTCAGGTATATTTTGAAAAAAAAAAGGACCTGCATGTAGGGTACACATTTCACCGCTACCAGGCGAAAACTGAAAGCCCGGTTTCACCCGTAATCCCCCACTGCACCCATATGCAATCATGAACTATTGAAGTTCGTGAGGCTTGTTTTAGCCTCTTCTACATGTTCCAAAATCACATTTGAAACTTTAACAAAAAAATGATATTTTCAAAATTTTCCGAGATTTCACTGAGGAAAGATCTTGGTTGGTAGGCGGCCGCGGTAGTGATACTGGAATCCCTGCCTGCACATAACAATATTTTTGCGTAAACAAACCCTAAGACTAACGCCATGGGCATTCCTTGAACTTACACTAACTCATTAATCAAACTTTTTCACCCCAAATTCATGAGCTAGATGGCAAAGGATTTACATGACATAATATCTGGTGGAAGAGAAGATTATTTTGACCCACCCTTTCAGCGAGAAGGGAGGGATGATGCATTTCTACTGCTGGTTATTCAACCCATCTACATAGTTATGCAGAAGGTATGTGCTCAGATGTTATATCTATGTAATGTTTTTCTAAATGTTCTTTGGCTATGTTCATTTCTTTAATGTTCATTTGATGCGAAAGGAAGCTCAAAAGAGTAAACGTAGTACTGCGAGCCACTCAAAGTGGAGAAATTATGATGACCTGAATGAATACTTTTGGTAAGTTGTTCTTAATAGTTCATTTTTGTGCTTTACCTATCAGTAAGAGCTAAGAAATTCAGGAAAAAGAGCATTTCTTACTGGTCACCTTTTTATAATAAACCTCCACACTTTCAGGTCGAAGAAACGCATCAACAAGCTTGGATGGCCAATGGATAAGGCAGCTGACTTTTTTGTGGATTCTACAAACACTAAAAATGAAGTTGAGGTTATTCATTAATCCTTTGCATTGTTTTTCTTGTGCACCAAATACTATCTGCAATCTGGAATAAAAATGAGAGGTTGTTATTTGTTTTTCCAACAAGTGATGCTACATCAGTCTATCATAGCACACATAATCAATTTGTTAACAATTGTAGGGGTTTCTGTCTAGTATAGTTATTACTTGTTCCATTCTTTCTAGTACAATGGGAACAGACTATAGTACATATGTTGTGAACTTCTAATATTCACTGTATTATTTGCTCAAAGTTTTCAATACACAAGTCTTTACTATTTGGTTTGAAATATTTTTCTAAACAAGTTCCTGTTACTAGTTAACTGAATTGTGTAATTTAGTTTTGTGTTGAAGATTTATTCAGTCCTGTTTCATATTGTTAATGAGTAGGCAATATTATTTTGTGTAAAGTTGTGAACTTCTCAAGAAACACCATCAAATTTTCACTTAAATGATTTATGATTGCATTAAGAATGTTAATATTTCTCAAAAAATGCAAGTTCCACATTGGAAATAAGATACTGGCAATCTTGGGGAAAAACTGCTGCTGAGTTGTATCGTCTATATGATAGGAGAATGTGCATTTAATTTTGTATGGTCCAATAAATTAGTTTAGAAAAATAAGAGAAGTACATTTGATGATGCATCCGCATAATAATACTTTATTTTGGTCTTCAATTTGTGTACATGCCTGGATAATAGAGCAGTCTGTGGTGGCCTCTCAAACTGCTCCAAAGAAAAACACAAGTGAACATAAAAGGATGGCAGGTACAAACACATTAGCAGCTAAAAGATGAGGAAATCTAAAGGATAGCAGTTCGAAAGATATTAGCAATAAAATGCATACAAGGAAATGAAATGGATAATAGCACAAACAAACTAGCAGTGACTAGGAAGTGAGGAAAAGGGCAAAGGGCACAAACACAATGGCAATGCAGTTGATCATATAAGATTTTACTGAGTTTGAATACAAGGAATGCACTTGATTTGGAAGTCACATTAGTTTTGGGGAGATATCACATTAATTGATGTTCCTTTTTTTGCGAGGATTAATTGATGCTCTTATGTGCCTTTTTTTGATACTTTTTTATGTGCTTATATTTTAAGAGGATTTCATGCCATCCTGAATGAAACATCCTCCAGTAAGGCATAAAAAATGTCCCTATAAAAAGCTGTTAAATTTGTTCCTCCAGAAAGGCATATATGGCTGTTATTGACCCAAAAATAAAAACCAACACACATAACCTTCTTCTTTGTTTTCATTTTTATTTCCTTTTATCTACTTTTTCTATTTTCTATATGGCTTGTTCAGCTACCCAGCCTCTAGCAACCTGCTGCCTGTCGCTGTTCTGTTCTGTGCAGCTACCCACCACATGTTAGTTGTTACTACTTGTGCGCTGCTGTTGTCGTTGCTTCATGCTGCCTGTCACTGAGCACCGAGTGCCACTCATTTGGGTGATGTAAGCCAACTGTAACATGTGATATTGCCACTGCAGACATGCAACTTGACACACTGGTGAGAAAGCACTGATAAGTGTCCAAAGAAAAAGAACAAAAGGGAAAGCATGTTTTATTTACCTTTTCTTAACAAAGGCTTAAATGTAATCTAGACTTAGGGTGGACATGTGCGCATTTGAATTCAATGGTTCATATGCATGCTCCTGAAGGAAATTTGATCAAAATTTAGTATATCTGGTAAGATAATGGAACTAACTTTAGCTGTATGCACCATGCAGCAACATGATCATGCAGTTAGCAGACAGAGTATGTCCAAAACTAATTTTGTTGAAGTTCGTACATTTTTGCACCTATTCAGAAGTTTTGATCGATTGTGGGCTTTCTTTATATTAGCTTTCCAGGTAAATCTATTGGCCTGTCATTGATTAAAAAGTTGTTACGTTTTTCTTTATTTGCCATATCATGTGTTTGTTTTCTTGTAGGCCATGGTAATTATTGCCTGGAGCCCTACTGGATCACTTTCTTCTATCTTTGAACCAGCTGTTTTCAGAAATGTGTTGACAATATTCATAACAGCTGCATTTCTAAACTTCCTTCAAGGTACAGATGCACTTTGGGACTCAAGAACTTTATGCATATTGTAACCTTAGTTGTTTCACTCCAAATTTTTAAGCAACCCTGGCTTAATTTTGATTTGTTTATGGCATCTCAATAGAATTTGAAACAACTTTGGCTCTTGTTCTTGATTCATATGCTGCACAATTTCTGAAATTGGTCTCTTAAACTTTTTCAGCCACACTTGAGATAGTTCTTAACTGGAAGGCTTGGAGGAGTCTGGAGTGCTCGCAGATGATACGATATATTCTGAAATTTGTTGTAGCTATTGCCTGGTTGATAATTCTTCCAACAACATACTCAAGTTCTATTCAAAATCCCAAAGGCCTTATCAAGTTCTTCAGCAGTTGGATTGGAAATTGGCAGAGCGAATCGATTTATAATTTTGCAGTTGCTCTCTACATGTTACCGAACATATTTAGTGCCTTGTTTTTCATATTTCTACCAATTCGAAGGGCATTGGAGCGTTCAAATGCTCGCATTGTTAGATTTCTTTTGTGGTGGACTCAGGTATATTTGACTAGATCTATCTACATGTATTCTCAGCAGAATTGTTTGTAGTTGTCGGTTCAGTTCTCACACAGGTTTTTTTATTAATCAGCCAAAGTTGTATGTTGCCCGAGGCATGTACGAGGACACATGTTCACTTCTTAAGTAAGTCTGACATTTTCTTGATAACTTTACAATTTTATCATCTTTGTCTAAAACTAATGTTTTTCTTCGTAAGACAGGTACACATCATTCTGGATTTTGTTGCTTATATGCAAGCTTGCCTTCAGTTTTTATGTTGAGGTTAGTATAATCTAGGCATTATAGTTTCCTACTACTTTAAGTATGAATGCACAAATAATTAGTAAGGTATCACGAGTGATCAAGGATCCGGTTCCTACTGCATACAAGCTTATCCCACTGTTTATATGTACCATGATGCAATGCAATATTTTGTGATGTAGAACTGCAAAAATGTAAGAAAACTTATCTACATGCCACTCAATTTTCACAAATTTGCAAACATACCACCCAAACTTTCCACCTAGTACAAAACAACCAAAAGATACAACAATGCTAGCCCTTTTATCACTATTGGACTGTTCTGCTCGTCAATATTGTTAGATATATCTCCTATAGTTGTGTAATTTCCCTGTTGTATAAGAGATTTCCTGCATATATGATATACTTGTACGTATATATATATTGGCCCATTAGCCATATGATCAATACAAGCGCTTATCATAACATGGTATCAGAGCCCATACCTAGGGTTTCTCACACCACAACCGGTTCATCCTCTCCGATCGCTGATGTCGCTTGATTCTTGTTCACCATCGTCGCTGCTTTCCCGTAGCGGCTCTCCATCTGCTGCCTCCGTCTCGTCCAACGACTGCCGCTTCGAACCCTTCGGCGGATCTTTCTTCTGGACGATGGCTATTCTGTGGCCATCTCCATCTGTGAATCTCGCGAGGTCTTTCATCGGATCCTCTTCCGCCCTGCTGCCACCGCAGTCGACGCATCGGATCCGGTGGATCCTCTTCCGCCACCGCAGCCGACGCAGATCTACCGGAGGCCACTGCCGGTGAGGCGGCTAGATATCCTCTTTCGCTACCATCGCCACCGCAGCCGATGCAGATCTACTGGAGGCCACTGCCGATGAGGCCGGCTATCGCTGGATCTGGCGATTGAAGCCGATGTCCTCACCGGCCGAGCAAAGCGCGCCTGCTTCGGCCGGAGGCTGGGGCCGTCGTTCGTCGCTACTGACAGACACTTGCCGCCGCCGCCCGCCGCTGTTGACTCGGAGATCGCCGCGTCGGACGCCGATGGGTGGGCGTCCAGATCGGCTTGAGCCCGTTGCCAATCGATCGCCGCGCCTGCTTCAGCCAGAGGCTAGGGCAGTCACCGAACGTCGCCCGCCGCCGCTAACAGATGCTCGAGTGAGCCTGTGACCAAGTCTCTTGGCCTCTCCGTCGGTGAGTCGTTTCTTGTAGTGCTCAGTCGGTTTTCTTCAGTTCCTTTTTTTTGCTCGATCGATTGACCGGCTAACAAACAAAAAAAAAGAAAGGAAAAATAGAAAAAAGAAAAAATATCTTACTCGGTTTCTGTTCCTCATTGCCCAGTCATCTTCGATGATCTCAACTATCGGGATTGATTTCACTATATGCGTCTCAACAACATGCGTGATCAACATCTTTGAGAGTTTCTTACCAACGAGTTCCGTTGTCCGTCTCGCCCTACTCTATCTGCTGCGTCTGTACTCCCGAAGGATGCTTTTGAAGACACTCGTACAAAGACATCTGAGACTTTTGAGGTTGCCATGGAGACTTTTCAGTCTCAGTATGCTACTTACAAAACATGGATCGATGAAAATGCTCGTGTTTCTACTATTTTGGTTGCCAGCATGGAGATGCATCTCACTAGTGATGTTATTGGTCTAGCTTTCGCCCAGGCAATGTAGGCACATCTACGCACCCGCTATAAGCTATCTGGTAATTCCTTGTACCTTACTGTTGTGTGTCAAGAGTAGTTACTGTAGCAAGGAGATACCACTGTGTACAAGTTTTACGCTCAGCTATCCGTGATATGGCATCAGATTGACTCTTTAGGGCCAAATGTTTGTCGCACTTATCAGTGCTGTCAGCGTTAGCAGTTTCATCTGGAGCTTCGTCGCATCTACGACTTCTTAACACATCTCCGATCAAAGTTTAAGCAAACTCGTGCTCGGTTGCTAGCTCTCACACTCATGTGACTCTGTTGGAGGCCCTTACAGCTGTTCATACTGAGAAAATTCGCCTTCGTGGTGCGGGTTTACTGTCATCATCGTCGTTTCCTTTAGTTTTGGCGGCTTCTTCAGCTTCTATTCCTATTGTGTCGCCTGTTACTTCTTCACTGATTGTGCCTTCAGCGGTGACAGCTGCTGTTGGTAGGGGTCTCTACTGCACTTATTGCAACAAGGATGGACATGTGGAGCAATTTTGCTATAAGAAGAATTTTTGTCGTTGTCACCCTCCCAGGGCACTAGAGGTTCCTCCTTTCAACAGAGTCCTGGTGCCTCCGACACTTAGCAGTTTCTACAATTGCTAGGTTGCATGGTTGCTTCTATATCATCAGATACTGTTGGTTCTGCTACCCAGTCTTCGGGTGAGAGATCACCTTCTACTCTTTTCTCAGGTCAATCACCTTGGATTCCTGATTTTAGAGCTTCTTTTCATATGACATCTGATTCCACCACTCTCACACTTCCATTAGTCCTTTAGTTGCTCCTATCACTGTTCAAACAACAAATGATACCTCTCTGTTACAAGATGAGCCACTCTTTCAAATTCACCTATTCTTGTTCATGTTATTTCTCATGTCTCAAAACTAACCATACAGCTCATATCTGCCGGTCAGCTCACTAATCATGGTTGTCGTGTCATTCTCGATTCTTATTCTTGTTGTATTTAGGATCGCCGCAAAGGGACTCTAGTTGGTAATAACCCTCGTCGCCGGGATTCCCAACAGCTCTGGGAGCTTTGATTGGCTTCATCTTCCTTCTGCTGCCCCAGTCAGTATAGTCGCCTACACCACTGCCTCCACATCTGCTGCAGCCTTCACTGTCTCTTTTGGTCAGTGGCATCATCGTTTGGGACATCTTTATGGGTCACGTATGTCTTCTTTACTTTGTTGTGGCCTTTTAGGGTTGTGTCTGGTGCTGCTTCTCTCAATTACCAGGGTTGTAAACTTGGCAAACAGGTTCAACTCTCCTATCCTTCTAGTGAGTCAATATCTCAGCATTTTTTTTGATCTTGTTCATTCTGATGTATAGGGATCAGCTCCTTTTGTCTCGAAAGAAGGTCATCGATATTATATCATTTTTACTGATGATTTTTCTTGGCATACGTGAATATACTTTATGTCATCTCGTAATGATGTTTTATCTATCCATAAGACTTTTGCCACCATGGTCCGTACTCAGTTTGACTCTTCTATTCATATTTTTCATGCTGATTCTACTGGGAGTTCGTGTTTTTCTTGCTGAGCAGGGCACTCTCTCTCAGTTTTCTTGTCCCGGTGCTTATGCTCCGAATGGTGTAGCCGAACGCAAGCATTGCCATCTTCTTAAGACAACTCGTGCTCTTATGCTTGCTTTTAGTGTTCCACCACAGTTCTGGGCCGAGATTGTTTCTACTGCCACCTTTTTTTATCAACATTCAGCCATGCTCTGCTCTTCAAGATGGGATTCCGGTCGAGCGTCTATGTGGCAAGACTCCTGATTATTCCAGTCTTCGCCTCGTTGGGTATGTGTGCTATGTTCTTTTTGCACCTCGTGAGTACACCAAGTTGACCGTTCAGTCTGTTGAGTGCATTTTTTCTGGGCTATAGTACTGAGCACAAGGGATATCGTTGTTGGGACCCTGTTGGTCGATGGATGCAAATTTCTCGTTCTCGGGACGTTACTTTTGATGAGTCTCATTCTTTCTATCCACGCCCTTCTTCTTCCTCCACTTCAGCCTCTATTGTCGAGCCACTTTCTTTCCTAACTTTTCCTTCTAGTCCCATAGTCGCTACTCCACCACCACAGCCTTTGGTCTCTCTGGTGCCTCCTTCCTAGTCGACACTCTCTTCACCACTGGCATCCTCTCTTGAGATTACTCCTGATCTTGTTCCTTCTTATCCTCTCTACTATACTCGTCGTCCGCAGTTTGAGGACTTTTCTGATGTGCCCTCTTCTTCTATTGGGCCATCCTCTTCGGACTCTACTCGCTATGCTCTTTGCGATCGCTAGTCTATTCGGCCTCCTGCGCGTTTTGGTTTGGCCGCCAATGCTCTTGCCGAACCGATAATCGTGATATTGTTATTCATCAGGAGTGACAGCATGCGATGGCAGAGGAGATTGCTACCCTTGAGGGTACTGGCACGTGGGATCTTGTTCGTCTTCCTGCGCATGTCACTCCTATCACGTGCAAGTGAGTCTATTAGGTTAAGACTCAATATGAGGGTTCTCTTGAGCGCTATAAGGCTCGTCTTGTGGTGCGCGGTTTTTAGCAGGAGTATGGTCATGACTATGATGAGATTTTTGCTCCTGTTGCTCACATGACCACTGTTCGTACTCTTCTTGCCATAGCCTCTTCACCAGTGGTCTATCTCTCAGTTGGACGTCAAGAATGCGTTTCTCAATGACGAGTTGCGTGAGGAGGTCTACATGCAACTGCCCCTGGGGTATTATGTTTCCGAGGGTATGGTTTGTCGCCTTCGTCGATCTCTCTATGACCTCAAGCAAGTTCCTCGAGCTTGGTTTGATCATTTCTCTTCTATTGTCACTACAGCTAGTTTCTCTACCAGTGCTCATGATCCTGCTCTTTTTATTCACACTTCGCCTCGTGGTCGAACGCTTCTTCTTTTGTATGTTGATGACATGATCATTACTAGAGATGATTCTCAGTACATCACTTTTATCAAGGAGCGTCTTCATGAGCAGTTTCTCATGTCTGATCTGTGTCCACTTTACTGCTTTATTGAGATTGAGGTTATCTCTACCCGTGAGGTTTTCTATTTATCCCAATAAAAGTATATACATGATCTTCTTGAGTGTGACTCTCTTACTGATCAGCGCACAGCTGAGACTCCTATGAAGCTTAATGTTCATCTTCGTCTCACTGATGGTAAACTTCTTCCTGATCCTACTTGCTATCGTCACCTTATTGGAAGCCTTGTTTATATTGGTGTTACTCGCCCTAACATTTCGTACTCTATGCATATCTTGAATCAGTTTGTTTCTGCTCCCACTCAGCTCCACTATAGTCATCTTCTTCGTGTTCTACGATATCTTCGTGGAACTATCTCTCACCATCTCTTTTTCTTTCGCTCTAACTCTTTACAGCTTCAGGCATATTCTGATGCCACATGGGCTAATGATTCCTCTGATCGCCGGTCTCTCTACTTATTGTGTTTTTCTTGGTGATTTTCTCATTGCTTGGAAGACTAAAAAGCAGACAACAGTTTCTCGTTTGAGTGCTGAGGCTGTGTTGCGAGCGATGGTGTTGTTGACTGCGGAGGTTACTTGGTTACGGTGGTTACTTGAGGATTTTGGTATTTTTGTTTCTGTATCGAATCCTCTTAAGTCTGACAATATATGTGTTATTAGCATTGCTAAAGATCCGGTGAAGTATGAGCTTACCAAGCATATTGGTGTTAATGCTTCACACATGCGGACACAGGTGCAGGATTATGTTGTTGCTCTTCATACATGTGGATACAGATGCAGGATCAAGTTGTTGCTCTTCAGTATATGCCTTCCGAGCTTCAGTTAGCAAACTTCTTCACAAAGGCACAGACCAGAGCTCAGCATAGTTTTTATCTCTCCAAACTTCATGTTGTTGATCCACCATAAGTTTAAGGGGGTGTTAGATATATCTCTTATAGCCGTGTAATTACCCTGTTATATAAAGAGGAAGAAAATGGTTGGTGGTGTTGGGTCTTATAATGAAATGGGTTTATTCTATAGATATGAGAGTAGGCTGAAAGAACGAGAGATGGTCCTGCATAGTGCTATCCAACGGACCGCACAGGTCCAAAGTCGGCACGGCTAATAAATGGGCCGGCACATGCTGACCCACGGGCCGAGGCCGTGCCGTACTGGCACGGGCATGGTTACGGCTAAACGTGCCGTACTGGCACAGCACGGTCCATTTAACCCGAAAAAATTCGAAAAATAATAGAAAAATGTAGAAAATTTGTAAAAAAATTGTAAAAAATTATAGACATTATTAATCATCAAGATCATTATTATCATTGATATAATGAGCTTTATTAACTTGTTAAATGACATTACATGGTTGGCTCGTTAAAAACTTTACCAAATAAAAACTCAACTTGAAAAAATCTTTGTAAAGAAAAAAAGTACAGCCTATAAGGCTCACTAGTGAGTACATTTGAATAAAAATATTGAAAATCATATTCATTGCTATCTAAATACAAATTGTCAAAAAATTCTTTTAAGTCTGTATTTTGTGCAGTATGTTGGAATCTTGATTCAACTTGTTCACAGTCTTTAACGGTCAGAAGGATTTTGACCATCTCGTTGGAGAGACTTGTTCATCGTTTCTCGATTATTCTTCCAGAAAGACTGAAGGCTGACTCTGAGGAGGCCGTAGAGACAGGAACAGTCAATACATCCTGTACTAATGTGGATAGCACTAGATATGTTACTTTCTGATTTTGCCACCAAGAGAGGATATTCAACTCTTACTTAAAGCTGACGCTGTCACTGTTGAGATTGCTTGATAGATCCCTGATGCTTTGTTGCCCTTCTCCTCCTAACTGATGTGTACCTGCATGAGAACCTCGAGAGGAAAAACCAAATATCTTGCCCCATTGCATAGTCCCCCACAGAGGTGTTGCGATTACCTAGGGTCTTTCCAAACGCACAGACTGAAATTTATTTTCGTATTTGTCGTATACCACATGTAATTTATTGTTAACTACTCTGTAGTATGTACAATAATCTAAACCAGTAGCATCACTTAAAAGTTGTAGTACATTTGTAAATCCTTTGAGTTTGGCCCTCAGATCCAAAATAAAGGCGAATGCATATAAAATAGGAATTTCCCTTCAATATTTTAAAAACTTAGTTTTTATGGCAACTACAGCTTCTTGAAGTATAGGATCATTTTCAAAAGCCTTTAGGTGAGTGGCAATTTTAAGAATGTTACGAATAATTAGAGGAGAGGTTAGGTAGTATACTCCAGAAAGACAAAGTGTAGCCTTATGAAAAAGTTTTAAAAACGAAAATATTTTTTTCACCAACAATCCAATCATCCTCAGTAAGTTCAAGTCTCTAACTTGGGTTCTACTGGAGGAGCTACGAGATTGATGAAATTGGGTGTGAAGAAAAACAGATAATGTGATCTTATATGACAATATATGTTTAAGCATAAGGTAAGTAGAGTTCCATCTAACAGGCATGTCTAAGCCAAATTTTCTAGGGCAAATATTCATTGCTACGCAAAAACTTATATCCGGCTATTCTTTAGTTAGGACAATCAATAAATGAAATTGCATATCTAAAAGAATCAATGCAAGTATTTAATCTTTTTACAACATATTTAACAATAAGATTAATAATATGACAAGCACAACGTTGATATAGTAGGAAAGATTATGCATAAGTATTAAATAAAGGAGTAAGAATTTTCATAGCCTTAGTGTTTACAGCTGCATTATCTAAAGTTATAGAAAAAATCTTATCCATGAGGCAAAAATCTTCTACAACTTTAATAATGCATTCTGCAATATTTTCAACAGTATGTGAAATATTAATTAATTTAAATCCTATAATTCTTTTTTCCATTACCCAATCAACATTAATATAATGAGCAACAACACTAATATAATCATCCCCAGCTCTACCACTCCATATGTCTGATGTCAAAGCAATAGAAAATGTACAACTATTAAATATTTCTTTCAATTTTTCACGATATTTGTTATAATATTTAATTAAATCTCTAGTTATGGTTTGCCTAGATACAACACTAAATTGAGGGTTATAAGCAGTCCTAATATATTTTTGAAAAGCAGCAGACTCACCAAAATTTAAAGGTAAATCTTGAGAAGCAATTAATCTACAAAGAGATTCACGGGCTACCTCCGGGTTGTACTTCCAAGTACGTATGGAGCGGTTGGGGTTATATTGCATCTATGTTTGGTGCATTTATATTCCCTGCCTTCTTTTGCAGCTTGCAGCATGCCGTTGCAGACGACTCGTCCCACCTGAAGATTTTGCAGTTAATTCATTACCATAAATTTTACAAACAGCATACCTCACCGAATTTCTATTATCGTCGGTCCTGAACGTCCTGTCAAAATCATTCCACACTCCTGATGTAGTAGCTCTTGATCTTTTTGAACTCGTGTTCTGGGTTGTGAATGCACTCGTTGAGCTAGCAAAAGATGGATCGATTGGACCCTACGCTGCTGGGCTAGCCGCTTCTTTTGCCTCTACATTTTGTTGTGGATGTAGACCTTCCGCTGATGGATATCCTTCTTAAAAGGATTGCATATCCTCCACCGTGAGGCTGACTTTGGAGAGTAGAAAATCATACTTCTCCATTGAATTAACTGCAAATTGAAATAGTAATTAAGCGATTAACATATTATTCAATTAAAAAAACAGGCCGTGCTATGCCGACCTGTCGTGCTGGCCTCCCGGCCCAGGCACGGCCCAGTCCGTCAGGTTGTATTGGCACGGCCCGTCGGCCAAATGTGCTGTGTCATGCTCGGGCCGGGTCTATAGTATCGGGCCGTGGCCCAGCCCACGTAGGCACGGCCCATCTGGCCAACTATAGTTCCACACTGCAAACAGTAGTGGATTACTTCATATATATGTGTGCCGGATGATGAACAATGCCAAAAATCTCGGTTGCCTTATTACAACAGAGCATAGACTCGCATGTCTCTCTAGATTACAGAAACTATCTCTAACATAGTTAAGATCTCACGATCACAACTAAATACAGATAAAACTTGTATTGTTTAACACCCTCTCTCAATCTCAACCGCTATAGCAGATTGAGATTGCGCTGAAACCTCTCAAAATTTGGAATCGGTAGCAGCTTGGTAAAAATATCTAATACATGATCTTGCGATGAGATGAACCACACATCTAGTTGTCTCCTTGCAACCCTTTCTCTAACAAAGTGAAAGTTAATCTCGATATGCTTTGTACAAGCATGAAAGATGGGATTAGCTAACAAATAGGTTGCCCCTAGGTTGTCACACCACAGAGACGGTGGTCTCGATTGAAATACTCCCAATTCCTTGAGTAATGATTGTATCTAAATCTTTTCTGCAGTAGTATTAGCTATCCCCTTGTACTCGACCTTGACACCGTGGACTGCTTGCGTGAGCTCCATGAGACCAAGTTTCTTCCCAAAAAGACGCCAAACCCGCTTGTAGACCTTCTATCATCTGGGAAGCTAGCCCAGTCTGAATCAAAGAAAGTGCTGATCAGTGTGGAGCTTGACTTCCTAATCTGTAGTCCCATACTCGCAGTACTCTTCAGGTACCTTAAAATGTGTTTTACTGCTGTCCAATGAGCAGATGTGGTAGAATGTAAATATTGACATACTCTGCTTACTGAGAAGGCAATGTCAAGTCGAGTGAATGTCAAATACTGCAATGTCCCCACAATGCTCCTGTAAGTTTTTCCCTCACTTTTCATAGAGCAGTGTACCAGCAGTCTTGGACATTCGTTCTGTGGAGGCCATAGGAGTAAGGATAGGCTTGCAATTCTCCATGTGAACTCGGTGCAGAATGTCATGAATGTACTTCTATTGTGTCAGCAGTATCCCATCATGCTGCTATATAACCTAAATGTCCAAAAAATAATGCAGGTCACCAAGATCTTTGAGGGCAAACTCTCCATGAAGATGCTGAATAAGAATACCAGTGGCTTGGACTGATGATCTTGTGATGACAATGTCATCAACATATATCAGCAGAAAGATGATTAGACCATGCTTGTTATAAACAAATAGTGATGGGTCAGCAAGTGAAGAAGTAAACCCAAACTCCTGAAGTTTAGCACTAAGACGGGAGTGCCAAGCCCAAGGGGTCTGCTTTAATCCATAGATTGCTTTGTCAAGCTTGCAAATATATTGTGGAAACTTATGATCCTCATAACTAGGTGGCTGCCTCATGTAAACGTCCTCTTTTGAGTACACCATGAAGAAAAGCATTATGAACATCTACTTGCCTTAGTTCCATCCTCTCGAGATTGCCACTGCAAGGATGACCTGAATAGTAGTTGGTTTAACCATAGGGCTAAAGGTATCCTCATAGTCTATTCCATATCTCTGCTTGAAGCCTTTCGCAACTAGTCGAGCCTTATATTGATCTATAGAGCCATCTGCCTTCCTTTTCAGTTTGAACACCCATTTGCAATCAATTATATTTTGTCCATGCTTTTGTGGAATTAAATGCTAGGTGTTGTTCTTCTGTAAAGCACTGAATTCTGCATCCATTGCCTGATGCAATTCAGCATGTTGAGCAGCCTCAATATGACTCGATGGTTCATTGATTGATTGAGTTACAACTGTGAATGCACGGCCTTTCAATGGATATCTGACAGTCTGTTAGTGTATTGCTTGGGTTGTCGAATGTTAATTCTGAGCCTTGTACATACACCTTGCATTTTGCACTACTTCTGCTCTAGGTACTGTTTCTGATCTTGATGTGGGATTGACTCCTTCCTGTGTGCTCATACTTGCAAGGTTAGCAGGAGCAACAGTAGAGCTATTATTATCGTTTACACGGTCATTCAGAGAAGTGGAAGAGAGATTGTGAGGAAGCAACAGCAGAGCAACAATAGGAAGAAGAATATTGTCTTGGTGAAACATTGTCTCATGAATAGAATGTGAGGAAGCAAATGGAAAGACTTGTTCATCAAAGACAACATCACGGGATATGTAGACATGACCAATAGCCTTGTTTAGGCACTTATACCCCTTGTGCAGGCTATTGTACCCAATAAAAACACATTGTTGAGGTCAAAACTCTAGCTTGTGTTTATTGTAGGGTCGCAAATTAGGCCACTAAGCACACCCAAAGGTTTTTAGAAAGGAATAATCTGGTTTTGTGCCAAACATCTTTTGAAGAGGCCTGGAATGACCTATTACATGACTTGGCAACTGATTAATGAGGAAGCTTGCAATCTGAAAGCATCATCCTAGATTTTTAAGGGCATGGTTGCTTGAGCAAGTAGAGGATGTCCTACTTCTACAATGTGTCTATGTTTTCTCTTTGCCGACCCATTCTACTGATGTGTGTGAGGGCAAGAAACTTGATGTTTAATGCCTGCATGTTGGAGTACCTTGTGCAGGGCTTGGTACTCCACTCCCCAATCTGTCTGGAAACAAAGGATACTTTTGTTTAGGAGCCTTTCTATGTGTTATTAGAAACTGAGAAACACAGGGACAACATCAGACTTGGCCTTGATAGGGTAAACCCATGTAAATTTGCTGAAGTCATCAATAAAACTCACTTAGTAAGTGTTTCCATTGACAGATTTTTGGGCAGGGCCCCATACATCAGAGAAAATTAGTTCAAGTGGAGATAAAGACACACTACTAGAAGTAGGAAAAGGCAATTGTCGGCTTTTAGCCTGCCGACAATCATTGCACACAGTTGCAATGGAGTTATTTAAAGAAACAACAATTTTATTCTCTTGAAGAATGCGATGAACTACTGTCAAGGAAGGATGCCCAAGTCTGGAGTGCCATAGATCTTCAAATGCCTTGACACTGGAGAAAGCATTCTGAATAGGAGATGACTTCAAGGATGGAATTAGGGTGTACAAGCCTCCTTCACATTTGCCTCGAAGAAGAGGCCTCTTCGTGAGATGATCCTTTACCACAAAAAGGTTGGGTGAAACTCTATGGATACGTTATTATCAGATGTAAACCAATGAATTGGCAAAAGATTTCTAGAGATTTTGGGAACATGTAGGATGTTTCTCAATGCAAGTGAACGATCTAACAAGGAAATGGAGGAATGACTAGTGTGAACAATAGGCAAACTTACCATTAGCTACCTACACATGATCCTTGCCGTGGTATCTCTCCTTGATAGCCATCTTGTCCAGGTCTCCAGTTATATGATTTATTGCACCGGTATTAGTATACTAGCTCAGATCAAGACTGTATGAGGATGGTGTCATCATTGCCATGGCAGTTGTCTTGTTGTTGTCATCACCATAGTAAGCATGGTCAAACCGATGCCAACATTTCACTATTGTATGCCCGGTTCTCCCGCACACTTGGTAGGTCAGCCGGTTGGATGAGGGAAAAACTCCTCCTAAGTTTTGGCTCATCATCTTGCCATTGTTGTGAACTCAGCCTCTTCCTCCTCGTGTGCTACCACCATGACGTCCTCCTCTACTGCGCATGACACTATTTGCTTCAAATATTTGAAAGGCACTATTGTTGTATTTCTTTCTCATCTCAAAGCTCAGCATATGTGCATACAGATCAGTGAGAGTGATGACATCTGATCTGGTGCTGATGGAGGTGACCAATGCATCATAGTCTTCTCCTAATCCTGCTAGCATGTAGCCAAATATCTCTTCATCTGTCAGGGGTTGTCCTATGGTCGACAAAGTATTAGCCAAACTCTTCATCTTGTTGAAATAATCTACCATTAAAAGATCATTTTTCTTCATGGTAGACAACTACATCCGAATCTAAATCTTCCTCGCTCTGGAATTTTATGCAAACATGCATTCTAGTGCTTGCCAAACCTCAATAGATGTGGCAAGAAAAAGGACTTGAGTGAGTACTTCAGATAACGAGGACAGTATTGCCCCAAAACCATCTTGTCTTGCTGCAGCCATTGCGCATACGCTGGATTCGGTTCTTGTGCTGTCTCTCCTCCATTGACCCATGAGATCATCTCAGCTGGAGGAGTAATTGTGCCTGTTACATAGCCAATCAATTGTTGGCCACGTAGGTACAGAAGTATTTGCGCCTGTTAGATATGTTTATATAGCTGTGTATTTACTATGTTATGTGAGGGGTTTCCTACATATATGCTATACCCGTACGTGTATATGTATTGGCCCATTAGCCTCATGATGAATACAAGCAATATTCATAACATAGTATCAGAGCAAACCTAGGATTTGTTTTGTCAAGCTGCCGCTGGTTCGTACCAGCCACCGCCTGGCTTTTCATCGCGCTCATCGCTCTCTACTGCCATCGCCGTCTGTCTTGGCGATGATCTGACATCAGAGGACTCTCCACTTCTCTTGTCGCATGTCCACCTAGGAGGCTGCCGCTGAGACTTTCGTCGGCTTTTCTACCTCTCGGCCAACGTCTTCCCGTCCAGATCGTCAGGATGCAGGCTTCTTTCACCATCGATTTGGGCTTCTTTACTACTAACGTCGACGTCGGTCACCACTTGTGGTTGCCATCTATGATTGGACGCCGACCGCCGACTTGTCCGACGCTGCCCGTTGCTGCCTTCGTATCGGCCGACGTGAGAGACGAGTCCGTCGCCTTCGCACGACACATCGATTGGTGTCGCCATCCCTCCGATGTTGTCCTCCTGTCTAGAGCCGCTATAACCAGAGCCGCTGTTGCCGGAGCCACCGCTCATTGGTTCACCTTGCGGTGACTCATGCGCTTTCCTTTCTGTAGGTCACACCATAAACAGAGCCATCTCTATTTTGTAGAAACAAAAAAGAAAAAAAGAAAAAAGAAAAAGGAAGAAAAAGGAAAAAATGACGTCTTCTTCAAGCATTATTTCTGTTCCTCACTGCCCGGTGATCTTCAATGGTCTCAATTATCGGGACTGGTTTTAGCACATGCATCTCCACATATATGGTCAGTGCCTTTGGGAGTTTCTTACTGACGAGTTGCCTTGTCCGCCTCACCCTGCTCTACCTGCTGAGTCTGTGCTCTCAAAAGATGCTTCCAAAGACGTTCGTACAAAGGCATTTGAGAATTTTGAGGATACTATGGAGATTTTTTAGACTCAGTATGCTGCCTATAAAACATGGATTGATGAGTATGCTCGTGATTTTACTATTTTGGTTGCTAGCATGGAGGTGCATCTCACTGTGAAGTAGTTGGCTTAGCTTCTACACAGGCAATGTGGGCGCATCTACGCAATCGCTATGAGCCATCTGGTGATTCCTTGTACCTTGTTGTGCGACAGTAGTAGTCGTTGCAGTAGGGTGATGCTACTATAGACGAGTTCTATGCTTAAGTGTCTACGGTATAGCCCCAGATTGACTCTTTGGAACTAGATGTTTGTCACATTTGTTAGTGCTGTTAGCGTCAACAGACTCATCTAGAGTTTCATTGCATCTACGACTTCTTGATATGTCTCCGGTTTGAGTTTGAGTAGACTCATGCTCAGTTGCTGGCTCGTCACCCTCGTGTGACTCTATTGGAGGCTCTTGCAGCCATTCGTACTGAAGAGATTCACCTTCTAATGTGGGTCTGCTGTCGTCATCGTCATTTCCTTTGGTTTTGGCAGCTCCTTCAGCTTCTACACCTGCTGCGTCTTTGGTTACTCCTTCACTAGTTGCGCCTCTACTAGCGATAGCTGCTCTTGGTAGGGGACTCCACTGCACCTATTGCATAAGGATGGATGTGGGGTAGTTCTACTACAGCAAGAGGGATTTTCGTCGTGGTGGTTATCCTCCGAGGGGCACTAGAGGTTTCTCTCAGCGGAGTCCTGGTGCCTCTCATACTCAAGAGTTTCTCACATTGTTGCATCTTATGGTTGCTTCTGTACCATCCGGTTTTGCTGCTCAGTCTTTTGGTGAGAGACCCACCTTCTACTTCTCCTTCCTCAGGTATATCACCTTCGATTCTTGATTTTGGTGCTTCCTTTTATATGACATCTGATTCCACCAATCTCACTTCCTTTAGTCATTTAGCTGCTCCTATCACTGTTCAAACAATAGATGGTACCTCTCTTTCTGTTGTAGGACGAGACACTCTTTCAAATTCATCCTTTCATGTTCTTGTTGCTTTTCATGTTCCAAAACTAACCATGCAACTCACATTTGTCGGTCAGCTCACTAATCATGGTTGTCGTGTTATTCTAGATTTTGATTCTTATTGTGTTCAGGATCATTACACGGGAACTCTAGTTGATATTGGCCCTCGCCGCTGTGACTCACGACGACTCTAGGAGCTTGACTGGCTTCATCTTCCTTCCATTGCCTCTGTCAGTCTTGTCACCTCCGCATCTGCTACATCCTCCACCGTGTCTTTTGCTTAGTGGCATCATCGTTTAGAACATCTTTATATGTCACGTATGTCATCATTAGTTTGTCGTGGTCTTTTAGGGTCTGTGTTTGGTGATGCTTCTCTAAATTATCAGTGTTGTAAGCTTGGCAAACAACTTCAACTCCCCTATCATTCGAGTGAGTCAATGTCTCAACATCCTTTTGATCTTGTTCATTCTGATGTATGGGGGCCAGCTCCTTTCGTTTTGAAAGGAGATCATCGATATTACATAATTTTTATAGATGACTTTTCTTGGCATACATGGATATATTTTATGTTATTTCGTAGTGAGGTTTTATCCATCTACAACACTTTTGCCACCTTGGTATGTACTCAGTTTGACTCCTATTCGTGTTTTTCGCACTGTTTCTGCTAGTACTTGTTAGGAGTACTCAGGTCTCTCTCAGTTTTCTTTGTCCAGGTACTATGCCCAGAATGGAGTGACTGAACGAAAGTATCGTCATCTTCTTAAAATAGCTCATGCTCTCATGCTTGCTTTTGCTATTTCACCATACTTCTGGGCTGATGCTGTTTCTACTGCCACTTTTCTAGTCAATAATGAATCCTCTTCTGCTCTTCAGGGTGGGATCCTAGTTGAGCGTCTCTGTGGCAAGACTTCTGATTATTCCAATCTTTGCCCCTTTGGGTGTGTGTGCTATGTTCTTCTTGCATGCTCTGAGCGCACCAAGCTGACCGCTCAGTCTGTGGAGTGCGTTTTTCTAGGCTATAACGCTGAGCAGAGGGGATATTATTGTTGGGATCCTGTTAGTCAACAGATGCAAATTTCTCAGTATGTTACTTTTGATGAGTCTCGTCCTTTCTATCCTCATCCTTCTTTCTCCACTTTAGCATCTTTTGTCGAGCCACTTTTTTCCTAACTTTTCTTCCACCCCATAGTCCCCACTCCTCCACCACAGACTTTGGTCTCTCCGGTGCCTCCTTTACAGTTGGTGCCTTCTTCGCCACCAGCACCCTCTTTAGTGGTCCTAACATTGTTCCTTCTTATCCTTTCTACTATACTCATCGTTCGCGAGTTGAGGATTCTTCTGATGTGCCTCTCATTCTGATGGGTCATCCTCTTCGGCCTCTTCTCCTTGATATACTCTTCGTGATTGACAGTATATTCGGCCTCCTGAGCGTTTTGGCTTTACTGCCGCTGCTCTTGCTGAACACTTCTTACGGTGATGCTGCTATTCATCAAGAGTAGTAGCATGTGATGTCAGAGGAGATCGTTGTGCTTGAGTGTACTGACATGTAGAATCTTGTTCCTTTTCTTGCGCGTGTTACTCCTATGACATGCAAGTAGGTTCATAAGATTAAAACCTGCTATGATGATTCTCTTGAGCGCTACAAGACTCGTCTTATAGTACATGGTTTTCAGCAGGAGTATAGTCGTGACTACGATAAAACCTTACCTCCTGTCGCTCACATGACCACAGTTTGCATTCTCCTTCCTATGGCCTCTATTCAATAGTAGCCTATATCTCAGTTGGACGTTAAGAATGTCTTTCTCAACGGTGAGTTGTTTGAGGAGGTCTACATGCAGCTGTTCTTTGGGTATTCTGTTCCTGCGGGAATGGTTTGTCACCTTCGCTGATCTCTCTATGGCCTCAAGCAAGCTCTTTGTGCCTGGTTTGATCGTTTCTCTTCTGTTATCAATGCAGCTTGTTTCTTTGCCAGTGCTCGTGATTCTGCTCTTTTTATTCACACTTCACCTTGTAATCGAACAATTCTTCTTTTGTATATTGATATGATTATTACTAGAGATGATTCTTAGTACATCACTTTTGTCAAGGAGCGTCTTCATAAGCAGTTTCTCATGTTTGATTTGGGTTATCTTCGCTACTTTCTTGAGATTAAGGTTATTTCTACTTCTGAGAGTTTTTTTCTATCCGAAGAAAAGTATATTCAGGATTTTCTTGATTGTACCTCTCTTACTGATCAGCGCACTGCTGAGACTACCATGGAGCTTAATGTTCATCTTCGTCTCACTGATGGTGATCCTCTTACTGATCCTACTCGCTATCGTCATCTTGTTGGGTGTCTTGTTTATCTTGGTGTCACTCGCCTGACATTTCGTACCCTGTGCATATCTTGAGTTAGTTTATTTCTGCTCCTACTCAGCTCCAATATAGTCATCTTCTTCGTGTTCTGCGATACTTTTGTAGAACTATCTCTCGTCTCATTTTCCCTTGCTCTAGCTCTTTACAGCTCCAGGCATATTCTGATGCCACCTGGACTGGTGATCTCTTTGATCGTTAGTCTCTTTCTGTTTATTGTATTTTTCTTGGTGGTTCTCTCATTATTTGGAAGACTAAAAAGCAGATAATAGTTTATCATTCAAGTGTTGAGGCTGTTGCGAGCTATAGCTTTGTTGACTGCGGAGGTTACTTGGTTATGGTGGTTACTTAAGGATTTTGGTGTTTCTGTTTCTGCACCAACTCCTCTTTTGTCTGACAGTACAGGTTCTATTAACATTGCTAAAGATCCGGTGAAGCATGCTCTCTCTCTCTTTTTGTGTCACCTTCCACATTTTCTTTATCGTGTTGCCGCGGTCGACTTTGATCCTACTTACCTCTACTTCCCAACCCCACACTTTGTACTTTCTGGGCTGTTGCCTGATTCCGAATGGTTGGTACTCGATATAATTTTTTAAGAGCCGCACGCTATGATTTTTAGGATACGGGTAGGCTACACTAGCTCAGATTAAAAAAAATTTATCACGTAAACCAAGAAGCTATATAAGTAAGAGATCATATATTGTTACCACTAGATGCGTAGTATAGCAAAAGTAGAGTTGAAGCGGCCAATTCAACGAAGCACACGTCAGTGTAGTAGATGTAGTTGGTCGTCCTTTGGCCAACCTCTCCTGCGATCATCCCAATCAGCACCGTAATCGTAGTAGCGCCTCTACCGAGGTCCACACATCCAGGGATGGAACTCTGTGCGTTGATATGCTAGCACCAATGCACACAATAAGGGTTATGAGAGGTGGCTGCTAGGGTTTACATAGACTCTAATCGGATCCATATCATATTCCACTCAGAATCTGTCATCCGGACCTTTATCGTTTTGACTCGTTAAGTGTGTGACCCTGTCGGTTCATGTATATTTGGCCATAGGCTAAAAACTTCTTTTTGGTTCATAAATCAATAATGGTCCCTAGCAAGACATATCGACTCTCAAATATATATAAAGATCATATCAGTCGAATCAATATAGTGCTCATGTACCGATCACTTTGTCTCATGATACCAAATCGAACTCAAAGGGAGAAGCAGCGCCATTTTATGATAGATCGATCCTTCACTCGAACCTATAGGAGATTACTCAATTGTGATTAACTCATCAACCACATTTGGCATAGCCATGCACTTTCTTAATCCAACTACATCAAGAGACCCAAATCTCTCCTGTTGTATAGGATGGGCAAATTTTATTTTGATCACTCACATTCCTTCGTATATTTTATAGTAAACTCGAAAGTTATCTTTATGACTATCTAGTTACAGAATAGTATTTGACAACCCATAAGTAAACAATTACACATGTATGAAACTATGACGTTCTCAGATCTAAGGATCCTACATACATGTATGAGGCTAACTGATAACACTTAAGAATATAACAATTCCCCTAGTGTCTCATAGTGAGTCAATCAAACACCATGTTCTTTAATATGTATCAACATAATTGATTTGATATGCACATATCTGTGATCCGTAAAACATGATCGTCAATCAATACATGTGTTGATCCGTAAATCATAATTATCTCACATAATGATATAATACTAGGGATAATTTAGAATAATATCAAAATATGAATAAAGAGTTTCACGAAAGTCACATACATGTTGATCAATATAAAAGATATTTATTCAAGAGATAAAATAATATATTATTTAAAAGATCATAAACATAGAAATGATACAATCATCTCCATAATTGTTTCTATAGGATATCCCCAACAATGACGATATCTTCAAGACTCGGACTTTGGATTTTTCCTATTTTAGTGTCAACTTTTTCAAATGTAATGTTATTGCATTTGTCTTGCATTTGAGGGGGGTGTTAAGGGTATTAGTGTTATTTCCTATTGTCCTAGGGTTTTAGGGTTGTGTTGAGTCTTATACTATTTATAGCCCCCTTTGGGTTGTGCAATGTAGATCTAACCTTCATTCAACCATTCCTCCTCACATATTAACAAATGACACACATTTCAACTAATTTGGCAAACCCTTTCAAGTGAGTTGAGGATGAAAACTTAAAGAGTTGGTATGATTTAGATGTAACTTGGGTGTTAAACATATATTAGAGCATCAACTTCGCTACATAGGTGCGTGATAGCTACCACCTAGCACTGGACTCATGGTTATGTATCGATGGGTGATGGATGCTTACATATATCCTTTATTCTGATGAGGTGATAGAACCTTTGGGTGTGGGCCTGACGTGTAACATCCCAACCCAATTTGACCAAGACTAGATAGTGTTGGGATTAGTCCCACACTTCCACATGTTTTTTGTAGAAATGTTAAGAGTGTTAAGGATATAGTTATATTAGGATATAGAGTTTGTATTCTATTCCTAATATGCATTTCTTATCTGTAATATCCTCTTGTACCCCTATATATATTGCCCATTGGGCCTTTTCAATATACACAATATTTATAACATGATATCAGAGCCAAGGTAGGGTTAGGGTTTACCTTTCCTAACTTCCGCTCATCTTTCGCATCTGCTACCCCCGGAAGGATATCTCCGCTCTCGGAGGTGGCTACCTCTCTGGTTGTCGACACCTCAAGCTGGTCAGTCGCCATGGATGTCTTCTAGCCGTCGACCTTCTTCGTCTCGAATCCAACGGCTCTCAAATTCGGCGCATCCTCCGTCTGCATCAGATCCGGCCACTTCACTGCCGCAACGACCGCCGCCACATCTCCTCTGACCGTCGCCAAGCGTGTAGGGGAGCGGGAGGAGGTGTCGGCGGTCAGATCCGAGCCGCCTCGGCTTCGTGCGCTCTAGGCCAGAGTGCCTCTTCCTGTGCCGCCATCACTGGCGCACTCTCAGGCAGGATCCTCGCTGCCACCCTCGGGTAGCCTATCCCAAATCCGGCCTCCTTTGCCCCAATCTGGTGGCCTCCGGCTCTCCAAAATCAAGTTCGAATTGCTCTTGTTCCATAAATTCAGTAGGTTTGACAGTCTCACGAGTGCATGCAGCATGCTTCAATTCTTTCTTTATTGGATTTGATCCGTGCGTGGGACTTGCATAACCACAACCAGAAGTCCTGACGTCCAGATCTGGACGTCTTCGGTTCTCCACGCCCCAGATCCGGACTTTGCCTCCCGGTCGTTGCGCCCGAGATCCAGACGCCGCCGGGCCACAGCCACCAAGTTGTCGGATCCCGCCGTCGGCCGACATCCCGGCGCTTCCTGTGGGCCCACTCCCAGATAGCCGTGCCGCCGACGGCGCACGGCACGAGCTCGACCCCGGCGTTGAGGGGCTCCAGCCGCGGGAGCACGCCGCGCGCAAAGGCCATCCCCTGGCCGACGCCGCCGCAGGTCTTGGCCGTGTCGATGTCAGCGTGGAGAGGCTCCCGGCCCTCCTCTGCTCCTAGCGCTCCGCGGCCGGCGCTCCACGGCGCCACCCTCCTCGTCGCCTCCACTCCGGCAGGCTATCGTCGCCTCTCTTCTTTTGGCGTTGGAGAGAGTGACAGGGAGAGGAGAAAGACAGGGAGAGAGAGAATGCGTCGGCTTCTGTGTTGCTCTGCCTTTGCCTTTTGTTATCTGCAGATTGAGAAGACCACACGTAGGCTAATCTCTTTTCTCTCTCTCCAACTGTTGATTCACGTGAAGGCTTTGATTGCTATTTGCTGAAGGCGTTGCTTTCTAGTGGGTTTGCGTAGACGCGATTAAACAACGCTGCATGGACCTAATTCAGCAATGCAATGCCGATGAGTCGGGATGACGCGCGTCTAATGTTGGCTTTTCTTGTCAGCTACCTAACCTTTACTGACTGTGATGCTTATGGAAGGAAGGAGGTCTTTCATGTCGGTGTTGGGAGCTTTCGTTTTTGGCTCTGATTGTTTCAGTTTTTTTCGGTTTCAGCTTCTAGTTTCAGCTTTTTTTCATTATTCACTATACTATCCACTAACTCATTCTGATGTTTTTGATCAACTACGGTGTTTTTTCACCAAAGCCATCGCTATTCGATCACCCCTTTCTTTGCTCGATGATTCGCTCTCAGTATTTTGAGCTTTTTAGGATTTTGAGTCTTCCACTATGTCTATTCAAATCCATAGTCTCTATCTTCTAGTTTGTTCAAGCTATGCGAATCCACAAAATTTTTGTGTCAGTTAGTCGATTGATGTGCTAGCCTTAGTTCATCCTTTAGGATTTAGTGTTGTCTTTCGCATGATAGCAACCGTCGCTCTTCTCTCTGAGCCACGTGTAGGTTGTAGAAGTCGTTATGATGCCACCGCTTCTCTTTGAGCTGCTGCCCTGAGCTTTTAAGGCCGCCACGCTTTTTCTGCACTGTGCTTCTATTGCGCTTTTTGTGCATTAAGCCGCCGCCGTCTCGGGCTTCGATTTGCTTTATGGGCTGCAACCATATAGGCTACCACATGACCTTGGATCGAGATCTTCTATTTTTGACACAATTTTTAAGAGCCGTATGCTACGACGAAATTTACAAGAGTTGGATTTTGGATTTTTCCTATTTTAATGTCAACTCTTTCAAATGCAGTGTTGTTGCATACACTTTGCATTTAAGAGAAGTGTGTTAAGGATATAGTTATATTAGGATATAGAATTTGTATTCTATTCCTGATATACCTTCTTTATCTATAATACCCTCTTGTACCCCTTATATATATTGTTCATTGGGCTTTTCCAATATACACACAATATTCATAACAAAGAGGAACATATTGTGTAGGGAATAATCCATGCAGCCGGCATAACCCTTTGAGGCAAAGTGAGGATGAAAACCTAAGGCTGCATTTGGTTTGGGGGTTAAGAGGTAACTTAGAAGTTCTAACACAAAAGACCTCTAGGTTATGCACAGTTAGTTTTGTCCAGTCAAAGCACTTTACCCCCTAACCCAAGATTAGGCTAACCCAATAGAAGGTAACCCGCCCCAATTAATCCTCATGAATTCCCTTTACCTCTTGCTAACCCTGCTACCCCAATTAATGAAGCCAAACAATATCTTAGATTAATTTGTTGTCTTGCCAAACACAATTGCTGGGTTAAACTAATTTGGCTGGTTTAGGATTGGCAGATCAACTAGCACTTGCTTTCTCTAAACCCTTTGTTATTTGTGTTACAAGTAACCAAATTTTGTTCTCTTGTGTAACTTCAAATATGCAAAGTGTACTGAGATTATTTGTGTTGTGATTACTATTGGCAGATTTCTCCTCTAGTTGGACCTACCAGGGCAATTATGTTTGTGGGACGGGGGCAATACGCTTGGCATGAGTTCTTTCCATACTGTAAGATTATGTTGTAGTAGTGTATCCTATGTAATTCCTTTGCACAAAGTTTCAAGCGCTGATAGGATGCTGAATTTTCACAGTGCAGCATAATTTAGGTGTTGTTATTACTGTGTGGGCACCAATTGTCATGGTATGTATCAATTCATGCATTTTGTGGGGTCTTTTCAATTCTTCATTACCAAGCTATTAATTTGAGTTTGTCATATAGGTATACTTCATGGACACACAAATATGGTATGCCATTTTTTCCACAATATGTGGGGGAGTTAACGGTGCCTTCAGCCACTTGGGTGAGGTGGGTGGCATATGACTATCGTACCCTTGAGTCCTTGACGTGTTGATGCTTTAGCTACTACTACTAATGTTTGCAGAATGTTTACCTTCCTTTAGATCCGTACCCTTGGAATGTTAAGATCAAGATTCGAGGCAATCCCAAGAGCTTTTGGACGAAATCTTGTGCCTAGACATGATAGTGAATCAAACAGACGTGACCGCGAGGTTGGGGTTTGCTAAATTTTGTTAGCAATTTTTTTTGACACTCTTTTTGGTTGACTTGATAGAGGATTTATTGTTGTTAGTTTATACTTGTGGTGTAAAATCTTTTCACCAGGAGGACAAAAATTTTCACATTGCTAAGTTCTCCCACATATGGAATGCATTTATTACCTCTTTGCGACATGAAGACTTAATAAGCAACAGGTTCGCATTTTGTGTTAGTCTTTCTTTCCTTTTTTTTAAAACATGCTTCTAAGATTGTTTTTATGTTTGTTTCCAGGGAGAGAAATTTATTGATTGTTCCATCATCGATTGGTGACACTAGAGTTTTTCAATGGCCTCCTTTCCTTCTTGCTAGTAAGGTACAATTTTCAATCTTCCAATAATTGAGCTACTCAATTTTCTCCGAGGCAGTACTGTGGTTCTCATGGCTATGATATTTTAGATTCCAATTGCGCTTGACATGGCAAAGGGTGTCAAGAAAAAAGATGAAGAATTGAGAAAGAGGATAAACCAGGATCCATATACCTATTATGCCGTAATAGAATGCTACGAGACATTGTTAGATATTCTGTACAGCCTTATAGCAGAACCAAGTGATAAGAAGTAAGCCGTCTTTTCTTTTGTCCCCTCAGCTGATGTCTGAGCTTGTGTTTATAGTGGGACAACTATTTTAGCATATGGTTTTATGTGGCTAACTAATTTAGTTCATATTGCTTCACTTCATGTGTATAGAGTTGTTGATCAAATACATGATAGCATTGAAGATAGCATACATCGTCACTCACTTGTGAAAGAATTTCGATTGGATGAACTTCCTCAGCTAAGTGCTAAGTTTGATAAGCTGCTAACTCTACTATTGGTACTAATAACCAATATTCTTGTGTTTTCTTAACCAAATATCTTTTTTGTACCGCATTTTCATTCTAAACATCTAAAAATTGATTGGGCCATTTGCAGAAAACTGATGAGGACATTGACCCGATAAAGACACAGATTGCCAATCTATTACAAGATATAATGGAAATTATCACACAGGATATTATGAAGAATGGACAAGGGTAAGATCTATGCTGAAATGTGCAACCTCAAGGATAATTTCTGACAATAATCTTTTTTTAAATCCTGTAGTATTTTGAAGGATGAAAACAGAGTTCAACTGTTTGCAAATCTAAATCTGGGCTCAATAAAGGATTCTGCTTGGAGGGAGAAGGTCATCTGTCCTTTAGAGCAACTTATTTCAATAGTAATATTCATTTTCCTATAATTTACAAGCACCAGTGTCCTCTCATATCTATTCGAATTCTGTGTTAACAGTTTGTTAGGCTTCAATTGTTGTTGACAACAAAAGAATCTGCAATATATGTACCAATGAACTTGGAAGCTCGACGCAGGATCACTTTCTTTGCAAACTCACTTTTTATGAAAATGCCAAAGGCTCCACAGGTCCGCAGCATGATGTCCTTCAGGTAAGAAACCCAACTCACCTACCCACCACGTCTTTTCTTTAACCAGCTCACGTTGGCAAGTTTTTTTGCTTCTTTCTTGGGACCTAGTTGCACTCCATCTTGAACTGTTGGCTAAGGTCAACCAGTTAAAAATTTTCTGTCTGATCGTACCTCTTGTCAAGAATGGCTGTCCAACATGCATGCACTCGTGCAATGCCACCAATGGCATTTGGAATTTACTGGAAACATGTGTATATGCATAGTATTTCTAACACCTCTCCATAATAATTTTTTTTCTGAAAAGGATATTTCATTGACAAACTTTCTGCTTTTGCATCAGTGTTTTAACTCCATACTTCAAAGAGGAGGTGCTCTATTTGGCAGATGATCTTCATAAACAGAATGAGGATGGGATCTCCATACTATTCTATCTACAGAAAATATATCCAGGTACTTCATACATTTGTATCTCACAATCGAGCAAATTAAATATCTTCTGCTGTTAGTAAATGATTTTTCATCATGACCTCTTGCATGCTAATAGATGAATGGAAGAATTTTGTTGAGCGAACAAATTTTAAACCAAAGGAAGAAGATTCACGTCGAAAGGAAGAAGATTCACTTCGAAAGGAAGAAGATTCACGTCGAAAGGAAGAAGATTCACTTCGAAAGGAAGAAGATTCACGTAAAATGAATGAACTCTGTCTCTGGGCATCTTTTAGGGGACAAACACTCACCAGAACTGGTAAATTTTTTTTTCTCGAACACGCAGGAGAACTACGTATCTTTATATTAAGAAGAAGAGAAAAGCTTTACAAACTCACCACCCAAAACCACACGCACACGCTTAGTTGCCTATGTTACAAAAAACAGGATCGACCTCTACCAGAGACATGATCTAAACCAAGGCCTGTGGCTGAGTAGTTAGGTATGAAATACCCTTTGCTCCGGCTAGTCCCCATATCCTCATTTCTTCACTAACAGATGACAACAGAGCCCTAACATCCGGTGCAGTCCCATCGAAGACACACCGATTGCGGAGATTCCAAAGAGACCATGCCCCTAAAATGATGATAGAGTTGAGGCCTTGCCGCGCCTAGCCATCCACTGCATTGTGTGTTCTGTACCACCAATCTTCTAAGGAGGGCTCACCCAGCTGAGGTGAGAGGTTCTGGAGCTTCACCTTTTGTAGCAGTTCGAACCAAAATTGGCGGGCAACCACACAAGAGACCAGGATGTGGTTAATGGTTTCCTCCTCCTGATCGCAAAGCAAGCATCGGGAATGGTGGTGTAATCCTCGGCGTGCCAGACGATCCGCAGTCCAACACTTATCATGTGTAGCCAGCCACATGAAGAAGCGACATTTATTTGGGGCCCAAGTTCTCCAAATTCGCTCCCAAGGGCTGAACACAATTCCCCCCTGAAAGTAGCCTTCGTAAGCTGATTTTGCCGAGTATTTTCCATTGGCAGTGAAGCGCCATATGTGTTTATCTTCTGTATCAGGTTGCAGCACCACCTGTGATAGGAGGTCCCAAAGATCCAGAAATTCAGCGATTACCCCAACTGACATCGCTCCTAGCATATCCGCAATCCAATTGTGATTCATGATTGCCTCCCTTACCGTGCGATTATTGGCACATCTCTTGGAAACCAATGCAAAAAGGTGGGGTGCAAGATCAGCAATTCTTTGCCCATGAATCCATCTATCCTTCCAGAAGAGGGTGCGGGAGCCATCGCCGACCTCTGTGCTTGTTGCTATAGAGAAGAAGGATCGAATGCAGTGGTGAACTTGGATCGGAAAGGAGGACCACGGTTTGTCAGGTTCAGTCTTCTGAAGCCAGAGCCATCTCATTCTAAGGGCCCATCCCATTCGCTGGAGATCAGTGATGCCAAGGCCACCGAGTTCCTTAGGTCGGCAGGTTTTGACCCATGACACAAGGCAGTGACCTCCCTTAATGTCTTTTCTGCCTCTCCACAGAAATTTCCTACGGATTTTGTCTATCTCTTTGATAGCCCACAGGGGAAGGTCAACTGCCATGGCCAAATAGACCACCATAGAGGTTAGCACATATTGCACCAATATTCTTCTACCTGCCCTTGTTAACAACTCTGCTTTCCATCCCGGAAGACGATCGGCGATCCGATCAACAATAGGTTGCACTTCAGTTCTTGTAAGCTATCGTAGGGAGAGGGGCACCCCAAGATACTTACAAGGAAAATTCATCACTTCACATGGGAGATGCTCCCGCACTATGTCAATCTCTGTCTCAGAGCACTGGATGAGGAAGACGTTACTCTTTTGCATATTGGTTTTAAGTCTAGAAGCTTCACCAAAGAGACTGAGAATGTCCATAGTGACCTCTCACTAATGCAATCTCGTGGTACATTAATTACTGTTAAGGGTAGATGTGTCTTTTCCTATTTTTCTTGTAGTATAGGGTTTAGTGAGTCCTTGTACTGTATAGAGCCCCATGGGCTGTTATTGCAATACACTCAATATTTTCACACTTGTATACCTTATATTCTTGTAACATGGTATCAGAGACCTAGAGCTCGATCCAAACCGGCGTTGGCTGCACTTGCGCTCACTTTCTTCCGCTGCTGTTGCCCCCGGGAGGAACAATCTCCACTCCCAGGGGCGGCCACTTCTTCATCGGCTCCACCGCCTCACCGCGCCCCGCGCTTGCACCCGCACCCAACGCGCATGTGCCGGATCCGGCCTCGCCGCCACCGGATCTAGGACCATCACGCCAGATCTGGATGCCTCCAGCTCTCCTCCGCTTTGCCCAGCTACGCCGACCATTGCCCTGCCCAGATCTGGCCCTCTCCACCGTCACCGCACCGCCCCAACTAGGATCCGGCCTCACCCCGCCTGGATTTGGCTGCCTCTGCGCCGGATCCAACGAGCATGAGTTGGTTGGCTCTGCTGGCGCCCGGATCTGTCCACCCAGATGCTGCCTCCTTCGGCCATCGCTGCCTCCTGGCCACCATGCCAGTGCCTCTGCGCCTGTACCGTCGCCTCCGCGCCGCCGCCTTCGGATGCCACCACCGTCCCAGGCCTCCGTCTCCTCCCGCCGCGTGCTCCGCCCTTCCTGGGCCGCCGCCTTCTCGGGCCGCCACCGTCCCGAGCAGCTCCGGCCGATGCCGTCTTCTCCCCTGGATCTGGGCTCTCAGTTCAGCTGCTAGTCTTTTCTTCATTTCTTTTGAGTTCCGTTTGCGTCCATCCAAATTCGTAGCATCTCTCTGTGAGTTCGTTAATGTCGTGTGAGTCCATAAATTTCTTGTCAATTAGCCGATTGCTTTGCTAGCCACGGCCCATCCTCTTGGATGAGTGTGGTCATCTCCTTCCTTTCACATGGCCGCAACCGTTGCTCCTCCCTTTGAGCCGCTGCAGATCGAAAAAGTCTTTATGATGTGGCCGTTTCTCTTTAAGCCGCCCTCCGAGCTTCTAAGGCTGCCACGCTTCTTCTGCACCGCACCTCCGTTGTGCTTCTTGTGCACTGCTCCGCCGCCGTCTTGGGCTTCGATCTGCGTTGCTATACTTCTATCTCTCTCTCTTCAGCTTGATTTAACATTCATCTCTATTTATGTCACCTTCCATATCCTCTTTATCGTGTTGTCGCGGTCGACTTTACTCCCACTTATCTCTACTTTCGCAGCCTGTGCACCTTGTGCTTTCCGAGCTATTGCACGACTTCCGCTGGTTGGTACTCGACACAGTTTTCCAAGATCCACACGCTATGACGATGTCTTCAAGACACGAACTTTGGATTTTCCGTACTTTAGTGTCAACCTTTTCAAATGCAGTGCTGTTGCATATGCCTTGCATTTGAGGGGGTGTTAAGGGTATATGTGTCTTTTCCTATTTTCCTTATAGTCTAGGGTTTAGTGAGTCCTTATACTATACATAGCCCTATGGGCTGCTCTTACAATACACTCAATATTTTCACATTTGCATACCTTCTATTCTTGCAACAATTACATCCAACTTGTTGTCTAACTATCTGCTTTTACTTTCTTAGTGAGAGGAATGATGTACTATAGGACAGCACTTGAGATTCAATTTGTTCAAGATAAAACGGATCTTGGTTAGATTATTTCTTTCTCCATCATTTTTTTATCCAATCTTTGTATATCTGTATATTTTGACTCCATTTTTATATTTTGCAGCTAAATTAGACCATCAGAGAACAACAACATCCTCTCAAAAGGGGCAGGCCATTGAAGATAAAGCACGGGCCATTGCTGATATCAAATTCACCTATGTTGTCTCTTGTCAAGTCTATGGCATGCAAAAAATATCCAAGGATGCCAAAGACAAAACTTGCTATCTGAACATCCTTAATCTCATGATGATGTATAGAACCTAGTGCTTTCAACTTTGCAAAGAGATCTCTTAAATAGTAAGGTTACTCCAATCCATCTAACATTTAAGTTGCATAGGTACCCATCGTTACGCGTTGCTTACATAGATGAAGCAGAAGTTCGGACTGAAAATGGAACGACAGAGAAGTCTTATTATTCTGTTCTTGTCAAAGGAGTAGGCGACAAGTATGATGAGGTACTTAATAACATAGAGATACAATTTTCACTTAACTTCATTTGCATCATGGAACTTCATTGAATTGAAGTTTACTGTGAAGGTAGAAAATGTCATGTTAAGGCTCCTTTTCTAGATAAGCACCATTTATTAAAATTTACACTTTTACTTGAAAGTTTGTAGTGGGGTGTCACGCTTGTTCGTATTTTCTCATCAATTTATGTGCACCAATTTACACAATCAAAAACTCGTGTTATGCAACAACTCAGTATTTTTGCATATGTATGTTTAATTCAATGACCTTTTCATAAATATGCTTTAAACTTGATTTAGGAAATTTACCGCATCAAGCTTCCTGGCAAACCCACAGATATTGGGGAGGGAAAACCTGAAAATCAAAATCATGCCATTATTTTTACCAGGGGAGAAGCACTCCAGGCCATTGATATGAATCAGGTACAATTTTGATTTCCACATTGTACATGTTTGACAATTTTGATTTCCACATTGTACATGTTTGAGTTCCATGCATCAACCAATTCAACCTAAGCTAAAGTTGTTGCAGAAGGCGGACAATCTAGACATACTTAAACACTGCCCCTTACACCTAGGCTCAACCAGGGCAACAATGTGGACTTGATGTGGGCCAGGACTTGGGTCACCCCTGTGAACCTCTCGACCCGGACCTGTTAACCACCACAATTGTTTTGGCAAAATTGGCTATAGGACACTGCACTTGGTTGGCGTTTGCCCCAAAACCGTGTCACTACCCCAAACACACTACAAAATCATGTTCATTTGATGTGAGATACCCTTCGTTGCCCATGCACACTGTAAAAATCATGTTCATTTGCTGGTGGTCACTCATGTTCATTGCTGGTGGATTTAGCAGTGTCTTAATTTTGCCAGCTAGGTCTTGAACTACCTTTGTTTCTGATACCATGTTAGATGTAGGGAGAAACACCAATAATCTCCATCATGGACCAACTGGTCAATATATGTTTGTACAAGCCATAGGAAAACTATGTGAAAGCACCAAAAACATTAGCAGTACAATGATAATAAAGTACTGGTTATTATTGCTCGTTTACTCGTAGGATAATTACCTTGAAGAGGCATTTAAAATGAGAAATGTTCTGGAGGAGTTTGAGAGTGTAAAGCATGTAAAGAGCAAACCCACTATATTAGGCCTTCGTGAGCATATTTTTACTGGAAGGTATGTCCATCTGTTCATAGTTCTGTTCAATTATATCTTGTTTATGTCCTTTATGCTATATATTTCTGTTAGTAACTTTTTTGTAATTTTTTTTTGCTATCTTAGTGTTTCATCACTTGCTTGGTTTATGTCCAACCAAGAGACCAGTTTTGTTACCATTGGACAGCGGGTTCTTGCCAATCCTCTCAAGTATGTAATCTTACCAGTGTACAACAGGTTGCAGTTTATTTCTTCGAATGGGAATCTATTTGAATGTGTGAAAAGTAGTTGTAATCTAGTAGGGATGATATACTGTGCTACCAAGAATTTCAGAGATTTTTATGAAGTTGGGAGATCGTAACTCTCATTAAGATTTAAAGTGAATTTAGTTATGAATTGACAAAAGAAGAAGCTAACCATGATTAGTATCTCCATTAGGCCATAACCATTCCAGTTCCAGGCAGTTCCTCCCTAGATTGGACTTTTGCCCTAACTGTTAGCTAAAAACTGATAGTAAAATTATGTTTTCATAAAATAATAATGATAAGTGGCCAGAGTTACTCTTAAATCTTAATCACGAATAATTTGGTCAGATGGTCCACCCAATCTTGTCAATTTGTTGGGAAGTCCGGTAACCGTAGTAAATGCCTAGTTCCTGTCAATTTTTTTGTCAACTAGACTATTGTGAAGGAGGGGTGGGGTGTGTGAAAGTGAACAATTCAAGATGCTTTGAAGAAAGGTAACCAACAAAATTACGAGATATTCTTGTGTGTTAGATGCACATTTTCTTTTGATCATGAGGCTTTTTATGTGTATAGCTCATTATTGTAATGTAATACAGGGTTCGGTTCCATTATGGTCATCCTGATATTTTTGATAGACTCTTCCATATTACTAGGGGTGGCATAAGTAAAGCCTCAAAGACCATAAATCTAAGTGAAGATATCTTTTCAGGTAAGCCTGCATCTCATACGGACATCTTGCAGTCATCCCTTACCTAAAATGCAGTTACTGAATTCAATGTTCTTAGGTTTTAACTCGACAATGAGAGAAGGACATGTTACACATCATGAGTACATGCAAGTCGGTAAGGGGCGTGATGTGGGAATGAATCAAATTTCAAGCTTTGAAGCTAAGGTAGCCAATGGCAATGGTGAACAAACATTGAGTCGTGACATCTATCGGCTTGGACGCAGATTTGACTTTTATAGAATGCTATCTTTCTACTTTACAACAGTTGGGTTTTATTTCAGTAGCATGGTAAGAATATTAATTTAAGATATCTATGTGAAACTTTCTCTAAAAATGCCTAAGTTATTTCTTTCTTTCTGGTGGGGTATGTAGGAGAAAACCCTACTGAAAATTTAAATAAAACCAAAATTGTAGAAAGTTATTTATAAAAATTAAAAAGGTGAGACAAGGTAAAGATGATCTTACTTTAAACCATTAATTTCTTCATACACCTGTTGTGGTGTGGGTTGGTTGGGTATGGGTTTAAGGACTAAGGGAAAAGTACTCGCCCTTGAATGGCCGGCCATGCCGCCGCTAAGATTTTGAGGCTTAGATGAAGAAGAAGGGGAGAGACAAGGAGTTTTGTTTAATCATGGCTTGCTTATGAATGGTGCAGCTACTCTTTTTATACAAATGAGGTTAGCCTATAATAATATAGAAACTAATATGATCTAATGCAACCACTCAATTAAAGATAATATTATATCCATACTATCTAAATATTCTTAATATGAAGATATTCATGTAACTATTTCTAATATAAAGATATGCATCTAATTATTCATAATATGAAGATATGCATGCATGCTATAGACTCCATGTTGCTGCGCCTCCTTGTGCGCAAGCTGTGGCCTCCCTGTTCACGTCGCTAACAACCAGGGACCATAACAGCACCAGCATGTTGAATCGGCAAGTTTTTGAAAGTCTTTAATGTAAAATAAAATGTCAAAGTGAGCTCTTTCAGGATTTCAGTTATTATCCATAAACGTACAGTACAATTTGGCGTGCAAAATTCTAAGCATTCATAACAGAGGGTTTAGGCATGGTGTCACCACATAATGTGTCCATTTTGCATATTTTGCGATACTGACATCCATAGTTCCTTCTTGCAGGTTACTGTACTTACAGTTTATGTATTTTTGTATGGGAGGTTATATCTAGTTATGAGTGGTCTGGAAAGGTCTATTTTGCTGGATCCACGTATTCAGGGGAACATCAAGTCTCTTGAAAATGCACTAGCTTCACAGTCTGTTTTCCAGCTTGGTTTGCTGCTTGTCCTCCCTATGGTCATGGAAGTCGGCTTAGAGAAAGGGTTCCGCACAGCGTTAGGAGAGTTTGTCATCATGCAGCTTCAGTTGGCCTCAGTGTTCTTCACGTTCCAGCTTGGCACCAAAACCCACTACTATGGGAGAACAATACTCCATGGTGGCGCTAAATACATACCTACAGGCCGTGGATTTGTTGTGTACCACGCAAAGTTTGCTGAAAATTACCGCATGTACTCCCGTAGCCACTTTGTTAAAGGACTTGAACTGTTGATACTTCTGGTTGTGTATCTAGTCTACGGAAGCTCCTACCGCAGCTCGAAATTGTACATATTTGTCACCTTCTCCATATGGTTTCTGGTTGCATCATGGCTCTTTGCACCGTTTATCTTCAATCCATCATGTTTTGAGTGGCAGAAGACGGTTGATGACTGGGCAGACTGGAGGAAGTGGATGGGGAACCGAGGGGGTATCGGCATGTCTCCGGATCAAAGCTGGGAGGCATGGTGGAGAAGTGAGCAGGAACACCTCAGGAAGACAAGCATTCGTGCTCTTCTCTTGGAAATCATCCTTTCACTTCGTTTCTTGATCTACCAGTATGGTATTGTGTACCATCTGAACATAGCACACCACAGCAGAAGCATTGTGGTACTTTCTCTACCATCTTTTTTTCTCGAACCCGCAGGAGAACTGCGCATCATTATATTAAGAAGAAGAAGAATAGTACAAAAGGAGTATCCTAATGTATTTCCCACTTCCTCTCAACTTCCAGGTATATGCATTGTCATGGCTGGTTATGCTCACGGTTCTAATAGTTTTGAAGGTAAGACTTTCGCCTTCCATTTTGTCCGGTTTCCTCCGATGCTTTAAAATCTTACAGATCGGATGTTGTTCCTTCTCTTCAGATGGTTTCAGCAGGACGGCAGAGATTTGGGACAGATCTGCAGCTTATGTTCCGCATCCTCAAGGGCCTACTCTTCCTTGGCTTTGTCTGTGTGATGGCGGTCCTGTTTGTTGTATGCAACCTCACAATTTCTGATGTCTTCGCTAGTCTTCTTGGGTTCATGCCTACTGGTTGGTGTGTTCTCCTGGTGAGTGAAACCTCTATTTACAAACTTTGTTTGAGCTTTATGTATGCATAAAAAATGGAATCAAAGAGCAAATCTAACATTCCTACCTGCTCATGAGCGAATCATATATGGTACCAAAAAACAAGATTTGAGTCTGTTAATTCTCAAGCAGTTGGTTGAAAAGCTCGTTGATCAGCAGCAACTCTGGTAGTTTGATCATATATGGACATTACCAAGATCTATTCTAGCAAACTTATGTTATATTTGTTCCGCTCAGTACAGTCTGTAGCCACTGATTGATTTTTATGATTTCTTCTTCGCAGATTGGGCAAGCATGCTCTCCATTGCTTAAGAAGATTGCGGTGTGGGACTCTATCATGGAGCTCGGGAGGCAATACGAGAACATGATGGGTCTCATCCTCTTCCTGCCCATCGGCTTCTTGTCCTGGTTTCCCTTCGTCTCGGAGTTCCAGACACGGTTGCTCTTCAACCAAGCCTTCAGCCGGGGCCTCCAGATCTCAAGGATCCTTGCCGGTCAGAAGGAGTTCGAATGACCGGTTTCATCCCCCGTGTTCGCTTGGACAGCAAAAAGCAAGACACGTACGTGTTCCAAGTGCATGTGCATGAATTTGCTTGCCATGATCGATTCTGGGCGTCAGTTCCTTGATGAGCTTTACCAGTTTCTGGACTTGGAAGTGTTGGTACATGAGTATATATTTGTTACTTGATGTGATTCGCCTTTGTAGAATATCACAGTAAGAAATTATCATTTATTCGTCCGTATATTTTGAAGCAATAAGTTTGTTTTACACCCTTCAGTTTTGCAAAAAGTTCACTTAATCACTAAACTACGAAACCAATTATTTAACCCATTGAACTTACAAAACTAATATAACACCACAGCTTAACAAAAGCTTAGAATGCCACTTACAACTATAATTGCTATCAATTTTAATAATCAAATATGAATTAACATTAACTAGACTTCAATTATTATAATTTCACAACATGATCATGAACATAGGGATGACAATAATGAAAGAATCAATGAATGAAATTAAACGAGACAAACTAATTATAGATTTAATCAAAGAAAACCTTGACAAGTAGATACAAGCTAATATCATTATTCAAAGCTAAAGTTTACAAGATTAACATTATTTATTTCAACAGTGAATGAATAAATGCGAAGTGGTAAATCAACCATTGACGGTGCAAGATTGATCATGTGCTAATTTTTTCCTATACATGTCGTTCTCAAAGATCACTTAAAAACAACAACAAAACAAAGGTGAGTCTAAAACTTAGTAAGTATAAAGTAAAACAATAGAAACATCATCATTATCATAACACATATCAATATCCACCATTCTCTTTCTCATATTTCTTTTTGTTAATGCAATACAATGCAATATGCATCTCTAAGCTTATACCGCTATAGCTGAGGAAACGCTTGTCAACGTTCACCCCTTCCCTCCATCACATGGAGGTGTTTACTCCTATAGGTCTTACTCAAGAGCACTCTGGATTAGTTAAATACCTTTCTCACCAACCTGGTTTATACACTTCGGAATAGCTATTTGACTTACCAACCTAGCTCGTTTGCTTTTATCATGTCATGACTGCAACCTTCCATTATTTTACTACATATATATTTATCATCGAATTATATCGTACTGAACAATAAGATAATCAAATATTGCATGACAAGAATAATTCAATAATAATGAGCAATTATCAACCATCATTTATCATTCTACTATGCACTTACCTTTCAACCTCGTCAAGTGGAACAATGGGTAGAAGCCACTAAACACGTAGCAACTTCGCCTACAGCAAACAACTCATCTCAACATACACTATAACAGTACAAACAATAAATAAAATAGCAACAATACAATTTGCTGCCCGGTCCAACTATTCCCTTCTCTACCAGATATCCCTCGTTCAAAATGTCATAACTATCAACTCGAAGATCCAAATAACACCAACATAAATAAGGCTTGCCTTCATAGGGCCCCCACCTTGACTTGCTATCATGGCTACACAAGTACACCATATGTTTTCCAGAAACTACACAAAATTTGCTACAACTTTTTAGTTGTCCAGAAACTCTGATTATTTCATCTAAGCCCCTGTTTTCCACCCCGAAGACAATTATGTAAAATTCTGGATAACAGAATTAACAATTTAATATATTTTATTCTACAACAGCAACCATAGTGAACCATACCACTTTTTAAAACTACAGTAAATTCCCTACCTTCCTTTAGTGATGCCCAATAATTAATTTAGACATCACTTATAGCTAATCTACATAACACCGCGACTATGTCTAGCAGTGACCAATTCTGGACAACAAACTCCCCAAGACCATAACTCCTAACCGCCCAACCAAATTACTTGTTATTGCACTCTATGGAAACTTCGGATAATTCTTTGTAATTTTATTAATATGAAGAAGCCATGAATCATGATGTAGCTACCCCAAAACTTAATCACAAAACAGAACAACAATCTTGACGATTAACAGTTCTAAAAACACATCTTCTACCATTCTCATCTATGATGTCCGGAACCTTCACTTCCCCAAAACAAATCTAATAGGGCATAAGAACAGGAAAACAAGGATTAGAGCGGAGTTACCTATAACCCTTCTCTTCCCTCCTTGTCCCTTCACTTCCCTCCTTGCCCCTTCTCTTTCCCTTCTTCCCCCTCTCCTTCCCCTTCCTCTTCTCCTTGGTCGGCTCCCTTCTTCTCCTTCCTTCTTCTTCCTTGCATGGTTCCTCTCTTCTCTTCCATTCTTCTTCCTTCTCCCTTGGCCGGCTCCCTCTTCTTTCTCCTTCCCTTCTCTTCTAATCGGCGTGTTCCAGCAGCTGGCGGCCGATGTGACAGTGCGTGATAGCCTACAGTGGTGTGTGGTAGGGGGTGGTAGACATGTCGTAGGGCACGGTAGGGGTCGCAAGGTAGGGGTGGCACGGCTTCAAGGGGTGGTGGTTGCAAGGCAGTTGAATGGAGGAGATGGCTAGGGTTTCTCCCCTCCGCCTCTCCTTAAAAAGCCTAACCCAAAACACCCCAACTCCACACGACTCGGTCAGGGGGAAAGGACTAGCCGAAACTCCCCATCTCTCCCTTCCCTTCCGTTTTCTTTACAACCTCTTTCGTATCGCGGTTAGGTCCTTATGAGGGGTTTTGGTTGCAAGATACAAGCAATTCAATTTACAACCTAAGGTGTTTAGAAGGGTGGTTTCATTGATGTGGAGGTAGTTTTGCCACATGTGTAGCTTATGTCAACAAATTTTGCTACAATGGCATCATAGTCCGCAATAGAAAATTTTTAAAAATCCCTCTTCAACGTGAAGAGGGTGAAAGAAAAGAGGGGGGAGAGGAATAAGTCCATTTTGACTCCCAAAAGTATCGTGTTTTTTAAAAATTCAATCTCAACTATAGAACTAGGTAACCAACACCTTAATTGTCAATACCAGATATTTTACCCCCTAAGGCCATTTGAAGTTGGCTTTAGCCGATATGGCGCAGATGTAGCAGTCTAGTCAGCAGAGTTAACAAATAAATTAACAAATAAGATAGTTGGACCATTGTCAGGTACTTTCCTCTTCCTCTCCCTCTCTTCTCCGCTATGGCTATGGCCACAAGTGCCTCCGACCACCCACTCCCTTCCTACCACCACCCACCTCGTCGACCATTACTGGGCGTAGCGCCCCTAGCCCCTCTTCTCTTCCCATGATACTACTGCCTCCTTCATCTATATAGAGATCAAAAACATGGGGAAACAAAGAAGTTGTTGCCGTGAAGCTCTGCCATGTCCACCACATTTGATCTCCCTCTCTAATGAGTTTTTGGCAATATCACTTGGTTCAAAACATGTTTGATCACTTTCTAATCCGATCCACAATGTTAATTGTGATTGGGATTCACAGTCGTTGTCCATCATTGTCAACGAGAATCTATCCAATTATTTTGCACCAGAAAACCCCCTCATTCACATCTTCATTTTGACATGCTTAATTTGAGATCTCATCCATCGTGCTGCCACCCGCATGAGTGCTCGATGCTACCATGGTGGCCTACTCACTACTGGCGTGTGTCTATCGCCCTACTCCTCAAACCACCACCATTGGCTTCCCCTCATCGCAAACAACCTGTTTTATCCATCTTCCATGCCTCACCACCCCTCATCTATCACTAGCCTTTCTCAACTGATGCCATGGTCGCCTCCACCCTATCCTTCTTATTCTAACCGAGAGGAGGAAGACATCCTATTTCTCTTTCTCCCTTCCAATGATATGTAGGGCCTATAGTAGAATTTTGTTTTAAAACTGAAAATAAAGCTATGTGATATGGTTGTTTACATAAGAAAACCAGTGATGTGCCCGTCAAAGGACAAAATACCCTACCATGACAACTGAAAATCAGCTGACATGTTGGAACCACTACACATGTGCACCATATCGGTTTAATATCAGGGTAGAATAGACTAGGGGGTAAGTTGCCTAGCATTGATAGTTGAGGGGGTCATTTACCTAGTTTTGTAGTTAAGGGTTGAGTTTTAGACAAACGTGATAGTTCAGGTGTGAAATGGACTTATTCTGGAGAGAGATGAATAGGGGGTATATTTTTTTATGATTCATTTTAAAGGACATTGGTGACTCATTAGTTTGAAGAAGAATTCTTTCAAAATTTTCTATTGTTGACTAGGATGTTACCAGACCTATCCAAATGGGCCGCACGACACGGCCCAGGATGGGCCTAATAGGGTATGGGCCCATTAGGCACGACCCATTTATCCCATCAGCTTAAATGGGTTGTGCCATGCCAGCTTGTGGGTCAAGGAGACGGTCTAGGCATGGCTTAATGGGCGTTTTGTGCCGTGCCAGGCTGGCATGAGCCCGTTTAACCCGACAAGCCAAGTAGGCACGAGTAGCCCATTTTAGCCCAAAAATTTTAAAAAATATATATAATAATTCAAAGAAATATAGAATTCAAAAAGATAAAATAAATTTTAGAAATGTAGTAATGAGTTTTTTAATATTTAAATGGCTACCTCGTAAAAAATTTTGCCAAGTAAAAATACAACTTGAGAAAACCTTGGTAAAGAAAAAAGAGTACAGCCTATAGCTCAACATTACGGATAAAAAAAATAAAAAGGTACATTGCCTGCATGGATGCTCTAAGAAGCGTTGATGTCGTTGTTGTCTAGATAGATATTGTTGAACGCATGTTTCAACTCCATATTCTCCATGCAGTGTTGAGCTCGCACATATGCTTGTTCCTAGTCTTTCACTATAAGAAGTACTTCCACCATCTCACTCATGAGACTTGTTCTATTCTCCTCCAATATTCTTTCGAAAAAGCGAAAGCATATTCAAAAGAAACCGTCAAGATATGAATGGTTAACATATCCCATAATAATATGGATAGCACCGGATATGTTAGCTTGTGGTTGTGCCACCATTGCAAAATGTTGAAGTCCTCTACATGTTGATGCATGGGATCACTATCCAGAAAGACTAATAGTTCCCCATGGGCATTGGTGGTATTGATTGCTCCATACTTGACATTGTAAAGCTTGATCTTCCAGAGGATCCTAGTGTAACAAAGATTTTGCCCTCACATATTTGTCTTCTTACGTATGGCGGGTGTCGTGGAGGTTGTTACAAGCAAACTCCTAAAACTATGTTCATACTTCGATAAACTTGGACAATTTAGAACGAACAGCTAAAAAATAGTTAGAATAATCTATGCATGCAGAGTCACCTAGAAATGAAAGAACATTACTGAATCCTACAATATTAGCTCTTGGATCTAGAATAAACGCACATACATACAAACACGGAATCTCTTCCTAATATTTTAAATATTTGGTTTTCATAGCAAACATAGCCTTCGTAAACACTATGTCATTTTCATTAGCTTTGAAGTGAGTCAAAATCGCAAGAATATGATGCATAATTAAAGGAGATGTTGGATAGTACACTTTGGATAAAGCAACAATGATTTCGTAAAAGAGTTCCAAAAATACTGGCAACTTCTCATGAACATACTAGTGCTGCTCAATCAATAGTGTGTAGCCGTCATGGCTATGATAGTGCGTGTGGATAAAAACAAATAAATGTGCTCTTATAGGGTAAAATATTTTGTAGCATGAGATAAGTTCAGTTCTATCTTACCAGTATGTCCACAGCAAACTTTTATGGATGTACACCCATCGAAATGCAGAAGTTCTTATATGCTGCAATTCATTTGTTAGAATGATTTACAAAAGAAATTGCAATGTGAAAAGCTTGAAGATATAGATCCAACCTCTTTAAACCACATTTAACTATAAGATTAATAATATGGTAGGCGTATCGTTGATGTAGCAAAAAGGATTCGATGTATGTATTAAAAAACGGAGTGAGAATATCCATTGTCGTGGAGTTTACTGAGCATTGTCTAGGGTAATTGCAAATATTTTGTTTGTAAGACCAAAATCTTCCACGAATTTAATAATACATTTTTCTATACTCTCACCCATATATGCTACATCAATTAGTTTAAAACCTATGATTCTCTTTTTCAATACCCAGTCATCATTCACATAATGAGCAACTACACTAAGATAATCCTCTCTAGACCGATCACTCCATATGTCCGAGGTTAAGGCCACAGAAAATGTACAAATTTCAAAGAATTCTTTTATTTTAGAATGACCATTATTATAGTATTTAAATAAATCTCTAGTCATTGTCTGTCTAGAAACTGAAGAAAATATAGAATTATGAGTAGTTCTAATGTACTTTTTGAGCGCTTCTAACTCACTAAAATTTAAAGGAAGATCATGTGTGGCAATCAAACAGACTAGAAATTCTTGAGCTACCTTGCGATTATAATCCCAACTACATATTGTAATGTTGGGGTTGTACTGTAGTTACGTCTGCCTCATAGCTATGCCTTGTTTTTCTCTACATCTTTTGGTATGTCTGTGCAAGTGGCTAATTCCACCTGTAGACTTTGCAGATAATTCATGACAACATATTTTGCAAACAACATATCTTACCTTTGCTTTAGCCTTGTCTCACTTCATTATCTTGTTAAAATCTTACCACACCTCTAACGTGCTTGGTTTGGACCTCTTTGTGTAACATCCTATTTTTTAGAGTTTATTTGATGTTTTAAAATTACAATTGACCATTTGGATTTTTTGGAATTAATTCAAGCTTAAAATGAATTTTTATTAAATAAAAGTATTTAATATGACTAAAATAAACATTAACAATTGTTGAAAGTATTTTATTTGGGTCCCTTGTGCTTCAAGAATTTTTCTGAAATTTTTTAGAGTTTTTCTAAGTTTATTTGCTATTCTCTAGAGCTCAATTGGATTTAATTCTATTTTTGAAAAATAGAAACTCCTAGAAAATCCTAAAATCTCAGTGGGCTGAATCCACTTACCCTCTCGGTCCAACCCATCTTCCATGAAGCCCAACCTGCCTTGGCCTGACCTTCTTTCATCGTTGGATCCACCTTGAGCCACATGTCATGATCTGGCTCAGCCTGCCTCTCTGCTCAGCCACCCCATCCTTGCCGCTCATCTTGCCGCGTGTTATCATTGCATCCATCCGTGTATCCCTACTCACCGTTGTCTCTACCAAGCTGGGCCCGCTGGTTAGTCTTTTATCATCTTCCTCCAAGTCATTTTCTCCCCGTAGTTGAGCCGGATTCTCTCCTCCACACCATCTTCGATTTGGATGCCGCTGCCGTAGTTGCCTTGGACGCTGCCTCCTCCTGATATAAAAGGATCACAAGATATCGCATCCAAGCACCCTGAGCCACTTCCTTCCTCTCCCTTGTGTTCCACACCAAAATTGAGGTTTGTCCGTGCCTTCGCCTCTATCTCCAGTGAGAAATCGCCATCGCCCCAGCTCCGCTCTGTCGAAGATGATCATCGCCTGAGACTTGCTAAGCCTAGAGCTACGTCAGGGTGAGCTCGCCTTCCTTAAGGGACCACCAAAGTGGGTTCTCGTTGAGAAGACCATTTGCACCGCCGCATAAAGCTCATCGTAGCTAAGAGCCGTCGGCCATTGGTCCTTATGCTAGGTGAGAAAGCATCGCCACCCTCCCCAGAACCTTTTGCGAACCACGCTGAACCAAGCTGAGCCTTCCTTCATCGGAATCACTGTCACCTGGCTTGTGCCACCATGAGCTTTGACGTCGGCCACATTTGCCAAATCGGAGCTGCTAGATGAATTCCCCATCACATGCTAAAGCTTAGGTTGTCCTCGCTGGAGCTCATCTTGTCGCGGTTCACCCCACCTGCTATGATTGTCACTAGCCATTCGATCTAGTCCACATCATCACCTATGTGGTTGTGCCACATCACCACTCAGGTTTGAGGTGCCGCCCACGTGTGTGCCACACAAGCCCCATTTTCCATCTCATCGCACCGCACCACTCTTGCCACATCACATGCCACCTCACCTACCACGTGTTGCTACCTTAGCTTATTTAGCCCTAGTGTTTACCACGTCCTACTACATGTCAGCCCTAGCTGTCATCTAATAGACGAGTCCACCATGAACCTGAACCCACCCGTAGACTTAGTCCATGAGTCGAGGGGCCCACTTGTTTGCCACCAAACCAATTTTTTTCAAAGAAAAATAATTTGGCCAAAATTAAAAACAGATGCTCACGTCATAATTAGGATTTCCTTTAGAAAAACAAATCCAATAAATCCTATTTTCCTTTTTATTTAGATTTCATCTGGTTCTAGTTTTGAAGTTTTTAGAGTTCATTTGAATTTTATTTAATTTTATTTGTACTTCATGTTGTTTTCTCTATCTCGTTAGATCACATCTTCGAATGAGCTAAAGCAAGATTTGAAAATCAAGAGCCATTAAATGAGTAAGGCTAAGGCATGTCGTGTCCTTTGATAATGTTGAACCTAGTTTTAAAAATCTATTTATTTATTATTTTGCTTTAAATTATCATGCACTACTATTTTATTACAAACCTTTATATCTGATAGTTATTGTCTAACTTCGTTAATTCCAACTTGATAATTTAAATGCTATGATTCCATTGTCACCATAGAATGGAAAATTATCTAGTGATGTAATACTAGTTATCACATAGGTTGTACATCAAGCATGCTTAGCTATGTTTATAGTTACGTTGGGTTTATCATCATATGCGGTTAATTAATTAATTTTGACTTAATAAGATATTGAATCATGGTTGTAGCCATAGTTATAAAACCGTATGCCATGCATTGGTATGTCATTGGTATTGGTTAAATAAAACTGGTTTTCAATTGGGTAAGTGATTGTGCAGTAAAGGGAAAAGTGTGATTACCACTTTAGGGGATGTGGATGTTTTGCTTAGGTAATGTCTAAGAACTTAACTTTGTGCGCTGTTGATCTGAGCCTTACCGTGCAACCATATGTCTAGTATAGGATAGATCTGGCTAATTAATTTGTAATATTTTAATTTCAATTTCGCCATTGTGATGAACGTAGGTGTTGGTTAGACATTTCCACAAGGCACAAGAGAGGTCAATTATTGACTAGGTGGTTAACCTAGTCGACGGTGAAACCTTAGTGAGCGAAATTGAGTTTGAAGTTGAGCATCGTAAAAGCCTTATTGTGATTTTCTTTTACATAGAGATGATCACATCGTGTGGGTAAAATTGTGCAACCTCTATATAGTGTAAAACTATTCGAATAGACGTGTCCCCGGTTATGGATAATATTCGGTAATTTCATACGAGGGGTAGAGTTTTCATAAAAACATGGTTGAGATAACTCTAGGAAGTGAACGGTCAGTTCACTTGTAGTTGAATGAATTCCTTTAGTTATTTAGTTATTAATTCAATCTCTTCTTTAAAGTTTGCTTTTAATTTAATTATTGTATTTACTTTAAATTATTGCTTTTACAAAGAACTACTCATCTATAATTTGGTAAGCTTTACATATTATATTGCATTATTGTTACAAACAACTTGCTGAGTACTCTATGTAGTTATAGCTATATCTATATATGTTCAGTTGAAGAAGAGGAATCATATCAACTGGAGGTACCTGAAGGAGGATATTTTGACGACTTCATGGATTAGGATTTCACTTCCCAGTCGATTGCCTGTGGGCATGTCGAATATCTACTAATTTTATTTATGTTTTTCACTGCTAGTTTCTTAAGCCCTTCCGGCTATTAAGTTATAAGTTTGGCCATAAGGTCATAACTCTGATAATTAATAATATTTGCATCTTTTTCTTTATTAATTATGATTATGGTTGATATTCCATCTATATTTTCACTGTGTGTACTAGCATGATCCTGAACTAGTGTGGAATACGTAGAGAATTTAGATTTACATATTCGGGTCTCGACACAGCACTCATAGAGCCTGACGATGGTATAGCCAGGTCCTGCTCTCCCATTTAAGGTGGACGTGGAGGTAGAGCCATTTCATTCCCCAAGGATGAAAAATCTTCTTGAGAAATTCCGTATTCACATGCAAGTCAAAATTTTTCATGGAGAAATGTGAAAACTACAAAGAGAAATTTACACTATTACCTATTTTACATTACAGCAAAGAAAAGTAAATATATGAAAATTAGAATTGTTACCTCTTTTCTTGACTGTAGCCATATTTGGATTTTTTTATTATTGGCAAAAAATATTTCAAATTTTGCCAAGTTATTGAAATTTTCACAAGAGAATTCGGAGAAGAGATTACTGGTTTGAGTGTGACTAAATGAGGGGGGAGGGTATGGTGCCTATTTATAGAAAAATAGATTGTTTTGTATTTTTAAACTCCCAAACGACTATTAATTTCAAAATTTCGACCATTCTTGGGCTAAACGGGCTACTTTCATTCCAAACAGGCCATGCCTACCACACCATGTTGCGCCAAACATGCCTAACAATCAAATTTTCGTACCTAACAAGCCTCTGTGCCTAACGGGCCTCTGTGCCTACTAGGCCTAATGGGCCAATGTGCCTATTGGGCCATGCAGGGCTTAGAACTATTCAGGCTGCGCTGTACTGGCATGCTAGGCTAGGGCGGTGGCCCAAGCATAGCCCAATGACTCTATGCTAGCCTGACATGAATACATTGTAGGAAGTGCCTACAGTACCAAGCTATGGGGCGACCCAGTGATCACGACCTATTTGGCCACTTCTAGATGTCACAGTAGCAAAAAAATTAGTGACACAAGCTCACAAGAGGCAAAACCAACCCCACGTCAGCAAAAACCACTATCCCAAACTACATCAGGGAGGAAATTGACATTGTTTTTGTAAGTATAGGATGTTAAATAATCGATTTTATAGTTTAGAAAAATTAAGTGGGCTTTTATAAAGTTTAGAGAGGTAAAATAGATTTATTTCTATTTTGAAGGTACTCATAGACATAGTTCCATTTTTCTAAGGCGCACATCCGTTTGTAATTAAGAAGAGCATGGTATCCAAAACATGTCGTTTTCTTCAGCAATGCCGGGTAGTGATGGTAGAAACACAATTAGGGGCTAGATTTTTGGGTTCACCAAGCCCTTATCCAAGAGGGGTAGGGGCAGTGGTGTAGGCGTGCAGAGCTACATCATCAAGGGAGGTGAGATTTCGAGGTTGAAGAAGGTGTGTAAGGTGACGAAGCAGTGGTGGGGCCCACTATGCCCCAATGCACATGTTTGTTTGTTCAGTAGCTCGATCCATAAGATTAACAATTGTGTTAGAGTAGATGTATTATACGACAAGATTATCAAAGAGAGAAAAAGAATCAGTTAGGATTTGTATTCAATATGATTTTCTTCCATATCTATAGTAGATTGACTTGAACTCTACGTCGCTTTGTACTCTATATGTGCCTCCGTGGCTCAAGTAATACATCCAACAACTATTCCAATCCATGTTATTCTATCTTTCTTCATGGTATCAGAACGAGTTCGCATAGGACTTGTTCATAGATAGATGTTTCCCTTTGTTTTCTCCCCCATGTCCCACCGACCGCCATGCACTCCTTTGGCGTCCACCACACCAAGTCAATTTGTTGCCATTGAGTGGATCAATCTGTTAGCCCAATGAATACATTGCTACAAGTTGTGTCCTTGTTTATCGTCCGATGCTCCTATCTTGCTGACATCCACGTGCTCTAATCAGTGTGCACAATTGCATGTGTACATGCATGCAAATCTTGTGCTTTTCTTCTGATGTTGTCCTTCTAGTGAACACGTCAACCCCAGCCTCCTACTACTTCTTCGTTCGTGTGGTGCCTCGTGCAATCTATCTTGTCCACGCTGCTGACTCGGCGGGGCCTCCTCGAGCTCTCTTCATTATTGACTTCTTGCTATTAGCTTCTCCAATCGCTGTGTTGTCAACTTCTCTAATGTTGTGCCATCTACTTCTTTGCTGCTTTGCCGCTACGTCTTGTTCTTGTTGTCCTCTCATAGAATTTGCAAGCAAGTGTTTCACTTCTTTGTGATCAGGTGGAAGAATAATCAAGAATGTGGTTGGGTGAGTTCATACGTCGCAGGTCATTGCATAGGCAGCAGTTGACCACGCCGGACTCATCAGGTTGCACTAGTTATCTTCATCATACGTACGTCGAGAAGATCGAACCACCACCACCATTGGCTTCCCCTCATCGCAAGCAACCTATTTTATCCATCTCCCATGCCTCACCACCCCTCCTCTACCATTGACCTTTCTCAAATAATGCCATGGTCGCCTCCACCCTGTCCTTCCTATTCTAACTGAGAGGCAGAAGACATCCTACTCTCTCCTGCTTTGAATGATATGTAGGACTCACAATGGAATTTTGTTTTAAAAAATAAAAATAAAGCTATGTGACGTGGCTATTTACGCAAGAAAACCAGTGCTGTGGTTACCAAAGGACAAAATACCCTGCCATGACAATTGAAAACCAGGTGACATATCGAAATCATTGCCACATGTGCACAACATCAATTCAATACTGGTGTGGAATGGTCTCAGGGGTTAAGTTGCTTGGTATTGGTAGTTGAGGAGGGTCATTTACCTGGTTTTGTAATTGGGGGTTAAATTTTAGACAAATGTGATAGTTTAGGTGAGTCGAATAGACTTATTCCGGAGAGAGAGATGAATAGTGGTCTATTTTTTATGACTCATTTTTAAGGACTTTGGTGAGATTGGGAGCTAGGGTGAAGAAGTTAGATGTGTAAAGGAGATAAAGCAGTGGTCCACCACTGTGCCCCAATGCGCATGGTTGTTCATTCAGTAGCGTGGTCCATAAGATTAACCTTTGTGTGAGAGTAGATGTCTTATACGCCAAGATTATTAGAGATAGAAAAAGAGTCGGTCATGAAATTTGTATCCAATATGATTCCCCTTCATAGTAGATTGATTTAAACTCCAAGTCACTTTATACTTTATATATATACCTTCGAGGCTCAAGCAATACATCCAACAACTATTCCGTGCTATTCTACCGCCCGTTATGGTACCAAGGTGACTTTGCACAGGACATGTTCTTAGCCACCACCAAAATTCTGTTGCGTGTCGTCCTAGGAGAGGCGATGCAATCTCCTGAGCCGCCATGCGCTATTCAGCGTCTGCCACACCAATCTCCTAGACACACCCTTTGTGCGAATCAATCTGTCATCCCGATGAAGACATTGCTGCAAGCTGTGTCCTTGTTTATCATCCGATGCTCCTATGTTGCCGACGTCCACACATGCATGCAACTCTTGTGCTTCTCTTCTGATGTCGTCCTCTTCTAGCGAGCACGTCCACACCGGCCTCCGCGCGGTGCCATCTATCTCGTCCGCGCTGCCGACTCGGCGGGGCCTCCTTGAGCTCTCTTCGCTGTTGGCCTCCTGCTGTCAGCTTCTCCAATCGCTGCGCCATCGGTTTCTCCAACGATATGTCATCTACTTCTCTGCTTCTTCGCCGCTACCCGTGCGTGAGTCAAGTTCGACTCCTTATCGTCGGCTTCTCTGATCGCTGCACCACTGTCGGCTTCTCTGCTTCTTACCCATGGCCGCTGCACCCTCGTCTCTTCCTCGTATCGCCATTATGTAAGGTCGCCGCTCAACATCCTGCTCGAGTACTTGCACGTACGGCCTCAACCAGATGGTCGCCCTTGACATCGTTCTCAGGCCGCCACCGCCTCCATTGAGCTTGCCTCCGCCGCCAATCGATGTCGCCGCCAGATCAAGCGGCCATACACCGAGCTTGCGCGTGCACCTTTGGCTCCATTTGCTGTCGTCGCCGCTGCTCACAACGCGCCATGCACCTTTCGCACCGTTTGGTTTGCTGCCAATAAACAAGATTAGTGGACTAGACCCGGTCAGGCACGCACCTTGCGCCTTTTTGCCTCCGACGTGGAACCTGCATTGGTCTGCTTCGGATGCCATACATCGATTATGCAAAAAAAAAAAATACATGGGGGTTAACTATACGATTTTCTTAAACATGATGTATTTGGCACAAGTGAACAAAAATGTAGGGGTCTATGCTACTTATTCGTTATTCTCTTATAAATGACATTTCAGACTTGTGTGCGACTAAGAAAGGGGTTGAATTAGGAGCCCAAATTTTCCCTCACTGGTACTCACTTCAAACTAGAGGTGGGAGTTGGGCCATGCCGTGCCGGCACGGCCCGGGCTCACCGTGCTTCGGGCCAATTCGTGCCGTGCTGGCTCGGCCCAGTTATTTTACCATGCCGTGCCGTGCCGGCCCGCATCACCTCTGGCCAGACCCAAGCACGGCCCAAAGCCCATCGTGCCGGCGTTTGTGCCGTGCCACCAAGCCCAGCCGAAGTAACTATGCACGCAGCGAAGGCGGTAGCGACGATGATGGCGGCGATCGCCATCTTTCTTTCTCTCACACCCACTTTGTTAAAACTGACATATGGAGGACTTGTGAGATCTTTCACTCTTCAACAACGAAAAGCCTTGAGGACGTCAGCGATGTGTTATAGAGACATCTTGCGATCTTGCTTCTAAAGTACGTACGAGAACATCCAATCGAGTGCCTAACCTTAGGTGCTCCGATCTTGTTCGTGAGGCAAGAACGCAAGCATTCTTTTTAAGTATATGATCAGAGTATCAGGGTACTTGTCTCCTTCCCAAATCCCCTCTACTCCCTCTCTTTCTTTGCTCTGTGATGTGTGAATGTGTGATGGGCTATGAGTTGGCGCCGGAAGAGCAACGAGAGGCGGAAGGGCGGGGACGGGGGGGGGGGACGCGGGAGGGAGAGCCGGCCGTGGGTGCTAGCGTGCCGGGCATGCCCCCGTGCCAGCCGTGCCCCCCGTGCTGGCCGTGCTCCATCGGGCCAGGCCGGTCCAAGCACGGCACCATATGCCGTGCCGCCCAACGGGCCGGATTTCCAGACCCAGCCCGCCCCGCAGTTCGTGTCGTGCCGGCACGGCCCACCACGTGGCGTGTCTGTGCCGTGCTTGGGTCGTGCCGGGTTGGCCGGGCCTTGGGTTGGCCTAAAATAGCCCAGCTCAACTCCCACCTCTACTTCAAACCCACACACTAGCTATTGAAAAACTAGAGAATGTACAAGAATTTGCGTAGCTGGAACACACACGAAAAATCGAGCCAAATAAGACATGTTGCTGTCACTCAGGCGCGACCGCGCGAGCGATCCACGGCCAAATGAAACCAAATCAATGCCAAAATACTCCACCTTGGGAAGTGACGATTCCTTGATGAAATCAAGACTAAAAAAACCTCAAGGAAAATCAAGCAAGATCAAACACAAGAAAAACCAAAGCTTTACTCTTTTCTTCATGGAACAAAAAAGAAAGTGGGAGGGCAAAGGGAAAATTCATGATTTGCCACTTCACAGGCTGCAACTCTAGGATTTACCATAGGATGCAATTGATGTTTTGCCATTCGAAATGTGTATATATTCAAGATTTGCCACATTGGATGTACTCTCCGCTTTTCTTTTTTAAATCCGAAAATCACTAGTGAAATGATTGAACTGCCCCTATGAACCAAACTGGTTAAACTGAAAATTGGGGGAAAAGAAGCGCAACATGGTAATTTGGATCACACATACAAGTGAAAAATGCAGAATTCATACAATTACACAGTTGGTTTACATCAACATGGGGTGTTTACTTGCAATTAAAAATAACACCACTGCTTACACATTCAAAAGAAAATTCGGTGTTGCTTCTGCTATTTATAGCCTAGCGAAGGCAGTTCTGGACTGGGCAGCGAGCGTCAGAGATGAGGCAGCGGTGATGGAGTGGCTCTGATTCCTTGGCATTCGATAAGGATCGAGCAGGAGGTGGCAGGCAAGGATGAGGCGGCACGGAGAAAGTGATGACATGCAAGTGCACAGGATCACAATATATCCTTCCCTTAGAGTATTGCAAGGTTTATCAAACCTAAAGGACAATACGATCTACGCATCCTATTGTCTAGCAACCTATCTGTTTCCTTAAACTTAAAGGACAATGATTAAAGACATAAAAAATTATAATAAAAATCTATTGTACCTAGCGGACCAACGTCTTAAGCTTTGTGGTTATATTGTTACTCCTTAAGTGATTCGCTTCCAAGGGTCGATCTCAGGCCCTTTAATTGCCATTCAATCTGCTCCTTACTTGTCGTCACCTTGCCTTGCGCTAACCTATGGAACATTGGGGCTTATTGAGAAATGCAAACACTAGTACCAAAGATTAATACAAAAGAATGTCTGGAATCATAATTTCCCATTCATCTCTACCGCTAGATGGCTACATACAAACATTAGCCCTTAGTGGAATACTCACACATAATTAATCACTAGTAAGGTGCCCGTGCGTTGCAACGAAAAACTAAATAAAAGTGATGCATACTATCAAATATGATCTCAAACTGAATAATAAATATCAACCTTTTCTTACGTCATCATATATCAAACAAAACATCCTCCCCTCCCTCCTCCGCCGCGCCGTCCTCGCCTCCTCCCCTCCCTCCCTCCCCCCGCGCTGTCGAAAGATGTTTTACCACATGCCTTCAAATGCATAATGTTAATAAAAAAAAGTTTTGGTGCCCATGTAAGAGTGAGTCCCCATTTGCGCAAAGTGTGATACTTGCATTGACGAACGGACCCAAACAGGTCAAACTTTTCACCTTTATCTACTTATCTACACATTCAAGCAATATGTCTGTTTAGCAAAATACACAGCACATTGCATAGCTGCATGACTACATCAACTGTATTAATTCAATAAAGAACATTAAGTTTTGTATGTACATAAACAAAGGTGTTTGACAAAAGGATATCCAATATTTAAGTCGATAACATTTGCTCAAACACAACAAATTATTGTATAAGCATCATAGACCAATGAAAGGACGAACATGGTTTGCTTGACTCAAAGCCCCCTCAGAAGGGGGAAAGGAAAAACGATCATGAAAGGTCCCCGAGACTAAATACATATTCAATTATTCATAAAGGATAAAGAAAATAATTTCATATTACAGTTATCATGCATAGACATCTGCACTCCGAATTTTAGTTGGAGGTGGTAAATAGCAGTTGACATGGTGGCAACACTAATAATAGACACAAGAGTGTACAAACCATAAATAGGCACACAAGAGTGTACACCTAGCAGGAACTGCACTTAATGTGTTTTATACCTCTCAACAAACTAATTGTGATCATCTTTAACTCACTTAAATCAAGTTTATTTGACAAAGGAGAAGTAAATGAACAACGATTGAGATGAGAGAGGAGCGTACTTTGTAATGTCTGCAGCTGCTGCTGAGCTTATAACATTTTCAGCTGACAAAAAGCACGACAAGATATTACATAAATTACATTGAGAAGCAGCGTATATTCCCATACATAACTGTAATGACTAACGATGCCACATTAAAACAATTCTCATGAAACACAAGGTTGCCCTTTAACACATGCAGTGATTGACTATGTTCTTCATTTCTTCTAAATTAGAAATAGATTATTTCTTATGTTCTCTTATTGGTTCATGCGATGAATTATATAGATATAGAGGCATTGAATGTATCTTGTCATTAATCAAAAGTTTATCCAACTTCATGCAAGCCAACTATCCAGGTGCCAATTCGATAAGGGTATAATCATAGATCTTCCTTTTTTGCTTCCTCGGATTTTACCACCAACCCGTTGAGTCACTCAAGCTAAGACGGACTCAAGTTCCCATGATAAAGAGAACTACCGGAGGTATGATTAGATATAGAACTAATCTAAACCCCGTTTGATAAGAAAAGAACACTAACCAATATCGTGCATACCAGCTCCACCCGAGATAGCACCTCCAGCACCCTGCATAAGGTATACCATTTTTAGACAAGTGCTACATCATAAAACACACAAGCTAAACAATCTAACAACTGATTGGCACTTACTCCCTGTGTATAAATCTTCCTAGCCCCTTCCAGCTGCGACATCTCCCCATCAAAGGTATTCGCCATCTCCAGTACCTCCGGTGTGCTCATGAAGCGCACGAATCTTCAAGCACAAGCCAACCAAACACCTATCAAAATTCAATCTTTTCGACACCATCAACTCGAAAAACACAACATAAGCCATATCAAGAAACCTCTCGAGGGCCACGCGACATGCCGCTCCAGCTGCAGCCGAATCGCCGGCGGCAGCAGCTGGCCGCTGCTCCTCCGCAGCTCCGCGAGTTTGCCTGAACGGCTTCATCGACCTCGGCGCGATCTTCTCCGTCCGCCCATTGCCGGACACCACCAGCTCGCACTTGCGTAGAGACCCAAAGGCACCACCTTTAGCCCACAAGAACAGCACGAACCCACCAAAAATGCGAGATTGTTCTCTTCCTAGTTCCCGGCTTTCTCACTGGAGCGGCGGGGGGAGAGCTGAAAGAGCAAGAAGTCAAGCAGCGCGTCGGGCTCCATGGCATCGCCACTCTGCGCCGCCGCCGCTAGCGATGTCGATTTGGTGGATCCCGGACAAGACCGGCTCCTCCTTCCTGGAACCGCCCAAGAAAGGTCGGGAGGAGGCGTGAGGTGGGAGGAGGAGGAGGCAGCGGAGCGGAGTGGGAGGGAGGAGGAGGAGGCGCGCGAGGTGGGGAGGAGGGGTCTGCACAATACGGCGTCCTCACGCTGCGCCGGGAGGTAGGCGGCCAGGCCAACGACGAGGACACGTGCAGAGGCAAGGGGAGAGGGAGGACGGCGGGAGCGAGGGGGAGGCGGCCGGGGGGCACTGTGTGGGAGAGCGAGGGGGGCGGGTAGAGGAGGGGGGAGCGAGGGGGAGGCGCGGGGGTGGGGACGGTTCAGATTTTATCTCATAATCAGATCGAATGGTTAAAAAATAAGGGAGGACTCATCAACCACCAACTCCTTCTTTTATAATAGTAAAGATAAAGATAGTCTCATTGTAGATGGGTTTTTGTACTGGAAGGGGTTTTCGCAGCCAGGAAGCCGAATTCCGCTCTCGGTCCTTCATGAAACTTGCTCCATTTGACGTGGCAATCGTACTCTGGAGCATTGGTTCTCATTGATCCAAGGCTGTTTTTCTTCTTCTTGGCGATATCTTTATATATTTTTTTAGGAAGGTGTCTTTCTATTTTACCTCCTGAAAGTGTGTGATTCTCTTGGTTCCTACGGATATAGAAAATAAACATAATTCTGATACAATTGACAATTAATTAAAGGTTCGCCGAGCAACCAAAGGATAAATCCATGAAAATATATGCAATAAACACTGAAAAATGATATACTTTTGAGGCGTATCATCAAGCAGCTGCGTGGCCAGTGGCTTGAGCGTGCGCCACAGGGGTCACGATGGCCATGGATTACGGCGGCACTCAAGGCTCGTGTGGTACAGTTTTGGCGAGATGAGGGTGTGCTGTAGCAAGGCCTGGGCAGGGCTGTGGGTGATGGTGTGCTATGATTGAGAGCCTGATGCGCAGCGGAGGAACACGGTGAGGAGCTTGGAGGTGCGACAGCAGAGCAGGGTGCCTTTTGAACCAAGACGTGGCGTGGGCAGTAGTCCGTGTTGGGGAATATGGGAACAGTGACGTTGAAGGTGGCATTTGGCGAGGCATGGATAAGCTAAAGAGCGATGCGGACTGGGTCAACTTGGCTGAGCTGGGCTGGAGGCAAGAAGGATGGTCGGCCAGACCTGGGTTTCAGCCCAAGGCTAAGTTACGATTTTTAATTTGTTTCCGAATTGAATTAATTCTGCAAACTCATTTGAATCTTTAAGTGATTCAAACGACCTCAAGGAAACATGGAAAAATTCTCAAAAATACTCTAGGATAGTAAGGTTATGAAAAATATTGTGAGCCTTTTCCATGTTGGGTTTTCCTGATATTTAATTGTAATTTGATTTCAGCTCTTTGTAAAAGAGTTTTTATTAAGGAAAATTCAAATTAAGGCCATGAAATGTCTTTAAAATATGCAAAACTCCAAGGTTTCAGAAAGTGTCAAACTTTGGGATGTTACATGGATGGTTCGGTGCTCTGGATTAGCAAACTTCAACTTTATGTAATTTTTTGAGGCAAACTCCAATTTCAACAAATTGTGGTGTCAATTGCTCATCACCACATATTGTTCACACTCTCCTAACAATTTTGAGGATCAAGAAAGTAGCACAAGATGCAAATGACTCTCCCCTCACAAGGATGACTCATTTTTTCTCCCACAAGCGCATTACATGGGGATGTTTGTCCAAGTAATAGCTTATCTCTTACACATCTCCTCACTAACACACTCCTAATCCTCCCTCTTTCATTTTCTCAACTCTCCTACTGCTCCTCTAGCATCTCTCTCCGATCAGAGCACAATGTCACATCAGACGCCATCTCTACACCATTGAGAGCATGCCTTCTAGAGTTGAACGAGACTTGTGCTGAGGGCACTCACAGTAAAGACAGTGCGTAGCGATGTCTATAGCATGCCATCTTATATAGACACAAGATTAGAAACAATATTCTCAATACATGATATCTAGCAACCACCCCACTCAATTAATTTCTTCCCTCTTATCTCACCTCCATCTCTCCTTTTACCAATCCCTATCCTCTAGCTTTCTTGGTCCTCTCAAATATACAATTTTTTGCATGAGACACTACTATTAGCAACACAGAGGACTCTATTGGCATCGTCCAAAACTCAATGAGAGGAGAGAGTCTATAATAGAATCCTCTACAAAACCCATCTTGCCCAACCACTGAGTATTGAGGAGCTCATTGGCTCATAGCAATCGAGCACATGCCATAGTTTCCCCAAATCTCATTGCTTCTTGTTTTGTTTTCTAATTGGATGTCACATTCCTAGTGTGCTACAACCGAGCAAGTGATGGAATTAGGGATTTGAATATACTATTTTCTTGAGTCATGAATCTCTGTTTGTTAGAGTACATGGTGTATTTTTGTCCTTTCTCCACAACTTGATTTGTGGGTATCCTTGGATGGAGGTGTGCTTCCAATGCTCCACACGCATCTTGGTGGCATGGTTGTATCCCGTGTGAAGTCAAGTTAGGTGGTGGTGCTCAACGTCAACGACGGGTGAGGAATGAAGGAGGTGGAACTGTGGTTCTTGTTGAGGGCTGAGAAGAGAGAACAGAGAGAGGGCATTGGTGATGTGCCTGTCCACGTAGAAAAAAGAAAACCTCTACAAGCATGCATGGATAGACTATGGCGCACACAAAGTCCAACAATCAGATTGATTTTGTCTCTATATCCTTTGCCTAAGACCCTCCAATTGTTTTTAGACTTTGATTTTGTTTAGTTGTTGCTATTGTAAAGGCACTTTGCCACAAATTTGAAGTCCCAATTCAATCATTCATCATTGAGTGATTTTTTCCACTATTGCACTTTCAATTCTTGTCAAATTGTTCAGGGCATTCTTTGTGAACAGGTCAGTCATGTTTTGATACAGTTGATAACCAATTGAGTGGTTTAGTGATTGTGAGGTTGCTGGCCGCGTTCGTGGATCTTCGTCAAAGTCACTACTCAGCAATGCAAGGATTTCTCCTTGAGCCGGCCCATCTTTTCTTCGGCCCAAGCCAGCCACCTTCTTTTTCATTCTTATTTCTTTTTCCTTCCATGGCCACCCTACTCTGCTCTGTTATCATGCACCAAAGCCATGTAAAGCGCCGACCGCACCACCTGCATCATTCCAACTGAGCCGTTGCGCGTTTCTTGGTTTGGAAATGTTCTGTCTCACCATGCACATTCTTGCTTGGCCATTTCCAATTGCCTTCATTGTGCATTGAAGAACTGAGTTGAAACTGATGCACGATTGTCGTCAAGTCTATGTTAGTTTTCTCTTTCTCTGAGCACATATATTGGAAGCCATAGTTCATGTTCAATCCCTATGCAACCCCAAACCTTCTCTCTTGTAGTCGCATAGTGCTCTCCATTTCCCAAAGTTGTTGTCGAAGTTGCTATCCGCATCACCCATGTCTGCCAGCTGCTCTGACTCATGTTCCACCCTCTTCGGTGATTCTCTTGCAAAACTATTCATGCCATCTCGTGTTCCTGAGCCTCCATTACTTTCCTCTCAAAATAATTTGACTTTCATGCAGGGAATCGCCAGTAATTAGTTCTTCCCTAAACCAGCCAAAATCACCTCTGGTCATTGATTCGTCATCTCCGGTGAGCCACTTCTCGATTCCTCGCATCCCCATCATTCTCTCCATCCCCTCTATCTTCCTCGCCATTCAATTTGGCCGAAGGTCTGTCGTGGTACTCTACCACTGCCGCCATCATCTTCTCCACCACCAGCCACTACCGCTAGCCATCTCTGGCAATTCCCTAAGCCTGTCGACCCCTTAGCGTGCTTCCACCCATCCTCGCCATGCCCGTCCTCCGCCCTCCGCGCGATGCCCCCGGAGCACCGCTGCCCGCACCTACCCACACTGGCCACCGCCCAAAGTATCACCCTAGCCACTGTCATGCTTCGTTACCATGCCACTGTTGGGACCTCTGTTCTTGTTCTTGGGATAATACCGAGAGGGAGAGAGGGGATTAGGGGTACCAACCGTCTGATTGCGTGGAGGAGGAGCTGGCCATCGCGGGTTCGGCGGTGAAGTCTGCGCACGGGCAGCGACGGTCGGAGAAGAGGACGGTGACGGCGGCGGCGGCGTAGATCCGGTGACGGGGATGGCGATGGAGCTTCCCGCCGCTGACTGCGCCCCCTCTAGATCGGTTAGGGTTTTGTCGGGTGGGGATTGTGACTTCAGGCGAACCTCGTAGTCTGAGCCACCGGCACCCCACCCTCTATTTATAGCACAGTGCGACGGGGGCCCATTAGCCAATAGTTGGGCTAAGCGCCCCCCAATCAGGGCGCGATCAAGGTCCGATTAGCCGTTGGGCTAATCGGCTGAGATCATTCTAACATTCTCCCCCTTGATCTCAATCTATACTTTATCTTTAATTACTTTTGACTTTACTCATTCCATCACGGATTAGTGCATAGAACATGTCTCATCGTCACGGTCAATCGCCAATAGATTCAATAGCTACAATACACCTCTCTTGTTCTGAAATTGTTACTTTAATCTTTTGGGCCATCTTTTAGTCCAGGAATCATAGGCTTTCCCTTAAACCCATGCCGGCTACATGTTCTCTGAACACGTTGGGTGGTAAGCCTTTAGTAAGCGGATCCGCTAACATCTTTGCGGTACTTATATGCTCAAAACTTATAATTTGATCCCGAACTTTATCTTTCACAACATAATACTTTATGTCAATGTGTTTGGCAGCACCACTTGACTTATTGTTGTGGGCATACATTACTACGGGTTCATTATCGCAGTACAACTTAAGTGGTCTATTGATGTCGTCAACCACTTTTAAACGGGTATGAACTTCTTTAGCAGTTCACGCCCGTAGCCTCATAACATGCTACAAACTCGGCATACATTGTGGGCGATGTAGTGACGGTTTGCTTTGAGCTTTCCACGATATAGCTCCTCCAGTAGTGAATACATATCCGGATGTCGACTTTCTATCATCTCCCGCATAATCAGAATCTGTATACCCCACTATATGGAGTGAATCTGATCTTCTGTATGTCATCATGAGGCCTTTTGTTCCTTGCAAATAACGCAAGACTTTCTTTACCAATTTCCAATGTTCTATTCCAGGATTGCTCTGGAATCTGCCAAGTAACCTGGTAACAAATGCTAAGTCAGGGCGTGTGCATACTTGAGCATACTGTAAGCTTCCGACAGCTGAAGCATATGGAACCGCTTTCATTTGATCGAGCTCGTACTGGTTCCTAGGGCATTGAAAATCCCCATATCTGTCGCCCTTGACTATAGGTGCAGGTGAAGGACTACATTTACGCATACCAAATTTCTTTAAGACTTTCTCTATGTTTACCTTTTGTGATAGTCCCAATGTCTCTTTGTTTCTATCCCGGTGAATTTCGATCCCTAGAACGAACGAAGCTTCACCAAGATCTTTCATATCAAAGTTTGAGGACAAAAACTTCTTTGTCTCGATGTGATGACATCACTACTAGCTAGTAGGATATCATCCACATACAGGATTAGGAAGATAAACTTCCCATCTTTAAACTTTGCATAAACACAGTTGTTCTCTACATTCTCTTTAAACCCAAATTTTCTTATTGTACTGTCAAATTTCAAGTACCATTGTCTTGAAGCTTGCTTTAACCCATAAATCGATTTCTTTATACGGCATCCCATTCTTTCATTTTCTTCCACGACAAAACCTTTCGGTTGTGCCATGTAAACATTTTCCTCCAAATCCCCATTAAGAAATGCCGTCTTTACATCCATCTGATGTAACTCTAAATCATAATGTGCTACTAATGCCATTATGATTCTGAAGGAGTCTTTACATGAGACTGGAGAAAAGGTCTCATTGTAATCAATCCCTTCTCTTTGCGTAAAGCCTTTTGCCACAAGTCGCGCTTTGTATCTTTCTACATTCCCTTGGGAGTCAAGCTTTGTCTTGTAGACCAATTTACAGCCTACTGTTTTGGCTCCTTTAGGAATAATTTCCAAGTCCCAGACTTTATTAGTCTTCATGGATCTCATTTCCTCTTCCATGGCTTCAAGCTATTTTGAAGAGTTTTCGCTTCTCATGGCTTCTTCAAATGAAGTGGGATCATCCTCCATTTGAAATTCCTCTGTATGATAAATCTGATAATCATCAGAAATAGCTGATCTTCTTACTCTTTGAGACCTCCTCGGGGCCTCTACATTTGGTGCATCTTCTGTTTGAGGCTGCTGTTGCTCCCCCTCATCTGTGGCAATGGGTTCTGTAGGATCCTGAAGAACAGGTTCCTTATTCTCATTGATTGTTGCCACAGGAGGAACAATAGTAGGTGCTGGCACCACAGTGTCTTGCACCGTCGGTGCAGCGACAGCAGGCACTGCGAAGAATGGCTCTTGAATCATCGGAGTGAGCGCATACGCCCGCTTCTCTTCAAGGTCAATCCGTCGAGTTACCATGCTTCCCCTCATTATTTCATCCTCTAAGAAGACAGCGTGTCTCGTTTCTACAAACTTTGTATATCTGTTTGGACAGTAGAAACGAAAACCTTTTGACTTTTCAGGGTAGCCGATGAAATGGCAGCTTACTGTTTTGGGATCAAGCTTCCCAAGATTTGGGTTAAATACTTTAGCCTCAGCAGGACTCCCCCACACACATAAGTGGTGTAGTGAGGGAACTCTTCCTGTCCATAACTCGTACGGTGTTTTGGGCACCGATTTACTAGGCACTCTATTGAGAATATGAATGGCGGTTTTTAACGCCTCCATCCATAAACTCAATGGCAGTGTGGAATAGCTCATCATGCTTCGCACCATATCCATCGAGTGCACGTTGCGTCTTTCATTACTCCATTTCTTTGAGGTTCGTCCGGTGTAGAATACTGGGCCACTATGCCATTTTCCTGTAAAAACCTTGCAAAAGGTCCAGGAACTTGTCCATATGGGGTATGTCGACCGTAGTACTCCCCTCCACGATCAGATCGGACTATCTTAATCTTTAAATCGTGTTGGTTTTCAACTTAAGCCTTAAATATCTTAAATTTATCCAAGGCTTCATTTCTTTTTTTGATTGGATAAATATATCCATATCGGGAGTAATCATCCGTGAATGTTATGAACGAGTCATATCCATCCACACTTTTCACAGGAAAAGGACCACAAATATCTGTGTGAATAATTTGTAGAACTCCTGTGCTTCTTTTGGCGTCTTTCTTAATTTTCTTTACATATTTTCCTTTAATGCATTCTCTGCATTGTTCTAAGTCTGAAAACTCTAATGGAGGAAGAATATTATTCTTAACTAGTCTTTCTATTCTCCCCCTCGAAATATGGCCTAAACAGCGATTGCCATAATTTCGACAGCGCATCTAGAGTTCTTTTTCGTTTCTGTTTACATTCGTGAGACGAGGATTCATTTACTTTCGCATGTGACGTTCCCATTATCGCATACGACATTCACATCATCACATAATGATAACAAATAAAGCTCATTTTGTAAGATGGCAAGACCAACACATTCTTTATTAAACATTATTTCACACTTGTCATTTCCAAAATGACAATCATAACCATCATTGTCCAAACATGAGACGCTAATCAAATTTCTCTGTAAAGAGGGAACATAAAGAACATTTCTAAGTAAAAGAGTGAAGCCATTAGCTAGCTCTAATGAAAGATCGCCAACGGCTTCAACTTCAGCTTGGACTCCATTTGCGACTTTAACGCATCTTTCTTTTCTTTGCATATTCCTCATCAAGCGGAATCCACGCAAATTATTGGCAACATGAGCAGTTTGCACTGAATCAATCCACCAAGTAGATTTTGAATATTGTACATACAGGGGCTCATTTATGAACGTAATGATGTTCTCACCTTTCTTTGACATAATCATTTTCAAGAAATCGGGACAATCCTTCTTGTAATGTCCATTTTTCTTGCAATGAAGGCACCGATCTTTCTCCACTGTGAAATTCATTCTTTGAGGCTTATCTTTGAGGCTTTCCGTCTTTGAGGAGGAATGATTAAAGTTCTTTTTCTTATAGTCCTTCACATAGTTGATGGAACCACCATGTGAGGATTTAATTCTTCTCTTACACACACATAGCTATGCACTTTTCTAAGTCCCATTTCTCGGGCTGCATATTGTAGTTGACAGCAAAAGTATCAAACTCTTTCGGCAAGGAAGCAAAACCAAATGAATTAGGAACTCATCCTTGAGGGCCAAATCCATTGGTTTGAGCTTGATGCCAAGTTGCTCATCCCGAGTATGTGCTCTCTTATGCCACTGCCACCACCAGAGTACCTTTCTGTCACAAGCTGCTTAATCAGCTGTGTAGCATAAGTCTTTGAAGAGCCGATGAAATTGACTCTTTATTTTCTCAAGATACTCTGTGCGATGTCACACTCTGCGATTGAGCTCACAATTGCGTGCTCAATCGTGTTCTTTATCACACCAAACATTTCTTGTTGGCGGTGACCCACTTTTTATGATCAAGATCATATGACATTTTATGGGAGCATAATCCCTGCATGCAGTGCGCTAAGCGGCTATCGACCTCATTGTCACCTCTCACCGGTGCCACAGTGCGTGGGACACGGTGTGGTGACTATCCAGTCCACCTCAGCCAAGATGAATGCTAGGTCAATCTTTTTCTTCCATTCACCGTAGTTGTCTCCTTTGAGAACCGGGATATCCCTGATGTATCCCATCAAGAAGTATCCTATTGAAACCACAATTCATATACAGTGAGAACATTTAAACATGATAACAACAACTGCATGCCTTAGTTTCAACGTTGGTTAAAAATAAAACATACAATTGTTTACACATTAAATCTACATCACCGTTGGGCAGAAATAGACATAATGTATAAAACTCATCAATTAAAATTATAATACTGTTATTATCAACGTTGGTCAGAAAATAATAATGGAAGGCAATTAAATACAGATATTCTTAAAGGCAATTTTATCAAATATTTGGTAATAGATATTACCATTGGTTTACAAAATAAAATAAAACAGTGAAAACTATTCTAGACTTGGTGCAGATATTCTTTCTCTTACGATGGAAGATCGGGACCAATTTACATGCACACATCTTAAGTCGAGGTGTGTGCATATCACTTATATATCACTCCCTCTTTTGTATTAAATACTTACGTCCCTCTTTAGATATTGTTTGTTTTCTACTCACATTGTAGTACCTAGATTCTTCAGAATTGTTCCAGTGATATGGAAAAACAAAGAAAAGAGTTGCTCAATCCTAACGGAGCTGGTTATGGCCTACTGAGAACCTAGCTCAGAAGTCTTATTTTTTTTTAAAAAAAAATCATAATCTTGGTTGCATTACGTAACTTACCCAATTAATTAATTTCTGCCCCTGTTAATTGGAGATCTTTCGGCCAACTGATCGGCGGCCATATCAATTTCGGCCAAAGAGAGAGAGAAGAGTTTTGACTTAGCAGCAGGACACACGAATTTGATACTTACTGGGTGGTGTGAAGTAATGTGGTACACACGATGTTCCGAAATTGACAAAAACAGAACTGAGGTTATCCAAAGAGTAACTAGACTGATATGCTAGTTAGTCATCTTTTCTTATCACAACTTGCGTCCCTCTTTAGAGATTGTTTGTTTTCAACTCACATTGTAGCACCTAGATTCTTCAGAATTGTTCCAGTGATCTGGAACAACAAAGAAAGGAGTTGTTCAATCCTAACGGAGATGGTTCTGGCCTATTGAGAACCTAGCTCTTAAGTCTTTTTTTATATAAAAAAAATCATAATCTTGGTTGCATTACGTAACTTACCCAATTAATTAAGATAGCGTTCAGAATAGCGATGACTTTTGTCTGATATTTTACTGTAGCTGGTTGATTTTTTACTACAGATGAGTTGACTTATTGAGCATAATTAAATTTAAAAAAATTTAAAAATAGAAGCGATATATTAGTCTATCACAAATAATGCAAATGAATATAAGAAAAAACAAAACATAAAAATACCAAAAAATAAAAAAAGCAAAAAAACTACAGTAAAAAAAAACTGACACCCATCGCTGAGCGGGGCCTAATTCCTGCTCCTGTTAATTGGAGATCTTTCGGCCAAACTGATCGGCGGCCATATCAGCGTCGGCCAAAAAAAAAAAAAAGAAAAAAGAACCGCTTAAAACAAAGTATACGAAGTGTGTAGGCTTGGAAGGTAGGTTTGGAGTTTTGACTTAGCAGCAGGACACACGAATTTGATACTTACTGGGTGGTGAAGTAATGCGGTACACACGATGTTCCGATATTGACAACAGCAGAACTAAAGTTATCCAAAGGGTAACTAGACTGATATGCTAGTTAGCCATCTTTTTCTTCTTCTTTTCTTCTTTTGGGGTGAGATATGCTACTAGCTACTTTCTGATGAAACACATATATTAACACTAGAAATAGATCAATTGCAAGGCGCATCAACTTTTTTAGTAAACGCTTTCAGTGATTTGGTACTGAACTTTCGGTCAGTTCTTGCACTATTCGAGCTCTTTGCAGGGTTGATCTTTTTAGTAAATGCATCGAGTAATCAAGAAGGATGTTCCAAATACTAGTGTCATGTTCAAACATGCCGCACGATCTTTTCATAAAAGAAGGCCACCTCCTAAGCAAGCTTCTGATCCTACTACTAATGAAACAGGGGAAGAGAGGAACATAAGATTTTCTTTTAAAGAAAAGCACAAAACCCCCATTAATTAACAATTTAATTAAAAAGGAAAACAAAAAGGCAACACAAAGCCACCGCATGGCTGGCAGCCGGCTCGTATCTTGCTTTGCTGCCTCCAATTCCCTGCTTCCGTCGTGGGCCATCCCAGTTGCCAAGCAGTACGGCGCCGAAAAGAAAGGAAGAGAGAAAAGGACGAGAAGCACAAGCTCATCCTACTCGCCCCGAAAAGCGAAGAAGCGAGCTCCTCCACAGTACACTCCCCTCCTCAGCATCTAGAGCTCTCTGTCCTCTCGTCTCCTCCCCTCTTAAGACGATGCCTTCCTCACCATCTCCCTCCTCCGCTCCCTTCCCTTCCTCACCACCACCGCAAGCGCCACCGTCTCTCAAGCCGATCGCCACCTCCATTGCGCGCGCAATCGCGCCCACGTCGTCCGCCGGGAGGCGGCATGTCGAGCGGCGGCGGGATGTCGGGCCCGCAGCCGCCGCAGCAGCGGGGCTTCTCGCGGGCGCTCACCGTGCGGCTGGAGGACTACTCCGGCGAGGAGGGCCGGAATGCCATCATGGAGGAGAGCGAGCTCGTGCCCTCCACCCTCGCGCCCGTCGTCCCCATCCTCCGCGCCGCCAACGAGATCGAGGGCGAGAACCGGCGCGTCGCGTACCTCTGTGCGTACTAGTACATTCTAAACGCATCGAGTAGTAATTAGACTTGTTGAATACATGGTATACACACGCATGGACGCTGCTTCTACCTCCGCTCTCACCTGGATACTACTATCTGCTTCGTTGGCAATATTTTTTTTTTTGCGCAAGTAAACAGAGCATCACATTCACGTTTCACAGCGCTAGTAAATCAAACGGCATTCTGAAAGGGTACATGAATACAGAATTATAGTTTATTTTATATTTAGCTATAACTTTTGTTTTGCTAAAATTTACAAATAAAAAGAAGAAGCTTGTGTATGTTTATCATGTTGCTTCGTTGATGGACGATTACTTTTTATGCATGTACCTCTGTTTTTCCTCCTCTGTTTCCTACCTGACTTCTTGTTATGACTTGTGCGTGGTTTTTGGTGCTTGCTCAACTAGGCCGATTTATCGCGTTCGAGAAGGCTCACACTATGGATCCAAACTCAAGTGGACGTGGAGTTCGGCAATTCAAAACGTACCTGTTGCATAGGCTGCAAAAGGTATGTATATGCTTGATGCTCAACGGTCAATGACATAACTGCTCGACAGTCAATGCCATAACTGAACTATCTACTTATCAACAGCAAAAAATGGAGAATCATGTTGACCTTGGCGTCATGATAAATTTGACTGGCCAGTAATCTTATGAAAGAGGATTAGAAGTTACGGGGCACTCGTTTTAGCGATGGTTTCTGATTTTTGACTGAAATTTCACTATAATTGACTTTTTTTACTGTAGCTGATTTAGCTTTTTGGGCATAATTAATTTTTTAAAAAAATGTAAAAATAAAAAAAACATGTTAACCTATTAGGGACAATACAAAGGAACATGGAAAAAAGAAAATACAAAAAACCTAAAATATCTAAAAAAATTTAGAAAAAGATGAAATACTGAATAGTGAAAAAAAAACAGAAGTCGAAAAAAAGTCGAAACGTGCTTGCTCAACTAGGTCGTTTCGCTGCGTTCGAGAAGGCTCACACTATGGATCCAAACTCAAGTGGGCGTGGAGTTCGGCAATTCAAAACGTACCTATTGCATAGGCTGGAAAAGGTATGCATATGCTTGATGCTCAACAGTCAATGCCATAAGGCCCATTACTGAACTATCTACTTATCAAGGACAAAAAATGGAGAATTATGTTGCCCTTGCCGTCATGATAAATTTGCAGAAGATTAGAACAAGTTATGTCATGATAAATTTGACTGATCAAGTAATCTTATAGAAGAAGATTAGCACAGGTTACTTTTTCGTATTGATTCCTTTGCTCAAGTTATGACCCTAATGCAAACATGCAGCATCGAAACCCTGGTTTAAGTGGACTACAGAGGATTTTGCCAACTAGTTTTACAATTTTACCGTGTGGCCAGAGGACTCAGAACTAGTGTTTCTAAGATACCACTCAATTTAGCTTTTAACTTATGGCTTCTGCTTTTTTTATTCATTAATTTCATTTTTTTTTCTGTTTTTTAGCTTTTTTGTTTTTTCTATATTTCTTTATATTACAGTCAGAACTAGTGTTTCTAAGATACCGCTCAATTTAGCTTTTAACTTATGGCTTCTGTTTTTTTATTCATTAATTTCGTTTTTTTCCTTTTTTGTTTTTTCTATATTTCTTTATATTAACTGTAATGGGCTAACATGTTTTTCTATTTTTATTTTTTTAAATTTAATTATGCTAAATAAGCCAATCCAACTACAGTAAAAAAAGTCGATTCTGATAAAAAATCATAAACCAATATAATTCTAAACACCCCCTAAAATTGGTACCAGACCAGGTACCACTTGGTGGCCCGTTTGCATTCAGTGACCGGTGATGGCCTTGGTACTAGCTGAGACAATGTTTCCAGTAAAATTGGCATAAGGGGGCGCTCGTTTTAACGATAGCTTCTGGTTGAAATTTCACTGCAGTTGACTTTTTTTACTGTAGCTGATTTGGCTTTTTGGGCATAATTAAATTTAAAAAAAATGTAAAAATAGAAAAAATATGTTAACCCATCACGGATAATGCAAAGGAACACGGGAAAAAAAAAGAAAAATGCAAAAAACCCAAAAAATCTAAAACAATTCAGAAAAAGACGAATTACTGAATAGTGAAAAAAAAGCAGAAGCTAGAAGCTGAAACTGAAAAAAAGCCAAAATGAGCACCCCTTCATGCAGAAACCAAGTAGTCCCCGTTAGTTTCTGACAACTTTGTGGAGTGAGAAGTTATATAATTTCGATTTTTTAAAAGAATAATCTGAAATTGGGTGCTCATGTATAAGAGTAGTATAAAACTCAAATAGAATCGTTGTGGGTTGTTCGTAACTCAAGAGTAAAATGCCTCAGTATGTTAATTACTCCAGCTGGCTTTCAAAAGCAGTAATACATGTTCCTCCACATGTTTGACGTTTGTTATTTGACAGGATGAGCAAGAAGCACAGCGCAAGCCTGCGTCAACTGATGCAAAAGAGGTTCAAAGTTTCTATGAGCAGTATTGTAGAAAAAATCTTGAGGGTCTTCAAAAGAGAAAACCGTAAGACCGACCAGCTTTGCACAGCATTGGCAATCTTTTTTGCACACATTATCATCCTTAAGCTATGTTCACTTATTGTTATTATTTTTGAATGATATAGGGATGATATGGCTACATACTATCAGGTTGCGTCTGTCATATATGATGTGCTAAAAACAGTGACGCCTGAAAATTCTGACCCTGAGGTTCTACATGAGAAAGCCTCCTACTCAGACTACAACATTCTACCCCTCAGTATTTCTGGTCCCACACAACCAGTAATGGAAATTCCTGAGGTCATATACCTTCAATTTCATTTGGACAGCTTTCGTAAATACAACATGCAGAATGAATGATTTTCTTGTTATGTGAAAACTGCAGATAAAAGCAGCAGTGGATCTTCTTCGCAGGATAGAGAACCTTCCAAAGCCAAGGCCGGATCCAACTTACGTGTCTGAAGAGATAAATAGCCCTTTTGTTCGTGATTTGCTTGATTGGCTGTGGCAAACATTTGGATTTCAGGTGCGAACTAAACTAATACTTAGATTCATTTCTACACTATTAGTCTATTACCATACCTGATCCAAATCTCTCATGACTGCATGATCGGGAAATTTCCAAATTTCCATTTCTTTTTTGTTGCGATGACTTATTTCCATCTTTTAGATCTATGATTTCTAAACCAATTCTAGAGATCAGCTTTCAAAATTTAGCAGTTTCAGACTTTCAGTACTTAGTTTGGTATGTAATCCAGAAATTTAATGCTTATGGCAAGGGAAACATACATCGTGGGGTTATATCATATAAGTATTTATTTTTAACTCAAAGTAAAGACATCTGCTATGTATATAATTTGACTTAAGTTATTTCTGAATTGTGCTATAAATAATAATATAAAAATGGCATGCTAACTAAATTTATTTATTTTATTCTACCTATAGTTGGTGTACTTAATGGGAAAAATGATTTGTTAACTCTACTGTGCTCTAGTTACAAAGTAGTATGGTGGTTTTTGAGTTGGCGGCTAGGCACACAAGGTTCTCTGTAAATGCGTTCTTTGTTATTTGTTTAGCGTTTCATACTACGTTTTGTTTCATTGTTGCAGAAAGGCAATATGGAGAATCAAAAGGAGCATTTGATTTTACTGCTTGCCAACATTGATATGAGAAATGGGGGTAATGCCCAGCAGGGTGAAAGACAGAGTCACATGGTAAATCTTTTCTTTGAAATTTCTTTTTATTTCACTAATATTTAATCAATTCAACATCTTGGAGCCCTTTTGCATATGATTCTCAGTTTCTATAAATTTATCAATGTTTAACTGATTCATGAACTTCTAATAGATACATAATACTACAGTGATGTACTTGATGAAGAAAATATTTGAAAATTACATTTCTTGGTGCCAATATCTGCATTTGGAGTCAAACATCAAGTAAGTAATATAACATTTTGTTGCACATCTGGTGCTCAAAATCAACAACCTTGTTAATCATAAAGAGTTTTCACATTGCAGAATTCCAAACAATGCCTCCACACAACAACCAGAACTTCTTTACATAGGGCTGTACTTGCTGATTTGGGGTGAAGCATCTAATGTTCGCTTTATGCCTGAATGCCTTTGTTATATCTTCCACCATGTAAGTGACAACTTTGTTCACCTGCTTGAGGTAACTTCTACATTTTTTTTGCGAATCGAGTTAACTTCTACTTATGATACATTCCTTAAATGGTTATTTCCCCCTTAATTTTGTTTGCTGTTTTATTGAAAAGTCCTTTTCGTATCTGCCAAGTTGCAGTAGTGCTGACAAGCCAGTAAATGTCAAATCTTGTCAGTATATAGACTATAGAGCTACATTGGCTTTTATATTGTGTACATGTGAACTTCATAGTGCTATTCATATTATCCCCATTGCACTAGTCTATGGATAGCAAATTAGCAATGGTTAAATCATATGAAGAAATGTCTTCTGATCCAAGTCAGAAGGTTATGATGTCATGTCACTGTAGAGTTCTGAATTCTGAGTTATGCACAATTGATTCCTATCATACCTATGAAAAAGAAATTTATGTCAGAAACGTGAGTATTGGGAAAAGCACATCAAGGAAAACTCTTGCCATTGGCTGATTACTTCAGGCAATACTTTTTACCACCGTATGCACAGTGATGCTACATTTATTCGTAAATTCAGGAATTCTGTACATTTTTTAGCACATTTCTGGGACCCCAGTATAAGAACGTAATTATGCCCATGTGTTAATGCATGTAACACATGGAACTGCTTATGGATGAGCAAAAACTTAAAGAGAACTATGTGAGGCTGAAGTACACAAAATAAGAGATGGCTTGACAAATAATATAAGCATCTCTTTTTGGTTTTCAATTTTTTTACGACATTTATATTTTTTATTAAATAATCATTTCAGATATATTTCGAAAAATGGACCTGCATGCTGGGAACACATTTTCACTGTTAGATCTATACAATGAATAGATGAATCGTTGATCTATTGCACAACCCAAAGAGGCAATATAAAGTACAAAACTCAAGGGATACAAGAGTAAACCCTAGAAATTAGAAAATACCACAAATACCTTTATATCCTTACCCTCCCTCAAATTCAAAGCGTATGCAATAGCATTGTATTTGAAACGATTAACACTAAAATAGGTAAATTTCAAAGTTTGAGTCTTGAAGATGTCGTCATAGCGTGCAACTCTTGAAAATTGTTTCGATGCCCATAAAGTATGGTAACGCAGATCGAAGTACCAAGATGACGGCGGTGTGGAAAGAAAGCGTGGCGACCATAAAACTCGGGACGGCGGCTTAGAAAGAAGCGATGGCCTTAAAACTTCTACGATCTATAGTAGCTCAGAGAGGAGCGACGACTACAGCCATACGAAAAGGAGAGGACCACACTAAAGGATGGACCGTGGCTAGCAAAATAGTTGGCTGACTAACAAAGATTTGTGGATTCACACGGCTTGGACGAACTGGAAAATAGATGATACAGACTTGAATGGACGCAACAGAAGATTTAAAAAAAAAACTCAATGCTACAAATACTAGCAACAAAGACACTAATACTAGTAGTGATTCCAGGTCAGACCGCCCTTGTGAAATACCAAAGACACCCATGCATAGTAGTTTGTCAAGCCAAACTGATTCAAATCCTTGAGTTGAAAGCCCATAGATGCAGATGTGGTTAGCTTTCAACCACCTGGGCCCCGCCACATGCTTTGATGCAGCATAATGGGATGTCAGTGTCGGTGAGTTGAGCAAACACTAGGAGAGAATAAAGCACCGGCACCAGAGAAGGCGTCAGCACACCACGATCAGCAAAGCGCCAAAGGCGGACATCACAACGGCTGCGTTGCAGAGCAAGGTGAACTCCACATGCCCAAAATAACCTCCTGGCGCTGGAGCCGCGAGGTCATCGCCCACTGATGATGCCCGCCTGCTCCAAATCCGGTCGATGGAGGCGATGGCAGCGCGAGAAGAGGCGGTCAGCTCCAGATTCGATCGGTGTGGCTCGGGAAGAGGCTGGAGGAGGTAGTGGCTGTGGAGAGCGCCGAATCCTTTTGGAGGCCATGGTGGTTGAGAGCGCTGATGCTCAGGAAGAGGCAGTGCGGCTTTAGATCTTGCCAATGGCGGCTTCCTTCTCAATTAAAGACATCCGCGGTGGCCGGGGAAGACTAGATCCGATCAGATTCGGGCGCGGATGGAGGAGTGATGAGGTGTAAGTGCAGCGGCGGCGGTGCGAGAGGAGGCGAACTGGCGGGATCCAGCGGCGGCGGCGCGATTCGACTGCTTGTTAGTAGCTTGACAAAGACATCAACAATGACCGGCGGCAAGGGTGGGTAGACGTAGCCCACAGAGATTGCCACCCTCGGGAGTAGAGATCGCTTCTCCTGGGGGTAGCGACAGTAGAAGACGATCGAGGCTAGGGTTTAAACGAAAACCTTATGTATGGCTCTAATACCATGTTATATCTATAGGATGAATAAATGAATCGTTGATCTATTGTACAGCCCAAAAGGATAATATATAGTACAAGATTCGAGGGATACAAGGGACACAAGACTAAACCATAGAAACTAGAAAATACCATAAATACATTTATATCCTTAACATTCACTAGTACCAGGAGAAAACTGCAAGCCCGGTTTCTCCCCTAATCCCCCACAACACCCATATGCAATCATGAACTATTGAAGTAGGCTTGTTTTAGCCTCTTCTACATGTTCCAAAATCACATTTGAAAATTAACAAAAAAACATATTTTTTTTTCAAAATTTTCCGAGATTTCACCGAGAAAAGATCTCGGTTGGTAGGTGGTTGTGATATTGGAATCCCTGCCTGCACGCAACATTATTTTCGCATAAACAAATCCCAAGACTAACACTGTGGGCATTCCCTGAACAAACACTAACTCATTAATCAATCTTTTTCACCCCAAATTCATGAACTAGATGGCAAGGGATTTATATGACATAATATCTGATGGAAGAGAAGATTATTTTGACCCACCCTTTCAGCGACAAGGGAGGGATGATGCATTTCTACAGCTGGTTATTCAACCCATCTACATAGTTATGCAGAAGGTATGTGCTCAGATGTTATATCTATGTAATGTTTTTCTAAATGTTCTTTTGGCTATGTTCATTTCTTTAATGTTCATTTCATGCAAAAGGAAGCTGAAAGGAGTAAATGTGGTACTGCAAGCCACTCAAAGTGGAGAAACTATGATGACCTGAATGAATACTTTTGGTAAGTTGTTCTTAATAGTTCATTTTTGTCCTTTACCTATCAGTAAGAGCTAAGAAATTCAGGTAAAAGAGCATTTCTTACTGGTCACCTTTTTTATAATAAACCTCCACACTTTCAGGTCGAAGAAATGCTTCAAAAAGCTTGGATGGCCAATGGATCCGACAGCTGACTTTTTTGCGGATCCTACAGAAACTGAAAATGAAGTCGAGGTTATTCATCAATCCTTTGCATTTTTTTCTTGTACAACAAATACTATCTGCAATCTGGAATAAAAATGAGAGGTGGTTATTTGATTTTCCAACAAGTGATGCTACATCAGACTATCATCGCATACATAATCAATTTGTTAATGTTTGTAGGGGTTTCTGTCTAGCGTAGTTATTACTTATACCATTCTTTCTAGTACAGTGGGAATATACTATAGTACATATGTTGTGAACTTCTAATATTCACTGTGTTATTTGCTCAATGTTTTTGTGGATTTGGTTCTGGAGTTTCAATCCTTCTTGGTTTATTTTTTTCTTGATATGGGCATTACATATACACACATATGGGCCTTGAGCCCAAGACTCACACAGCTCAACACTTTCTACAAGATGGGTGATAGATATCTACCATTCCTATCTTGTTACAAGCTGAATTACATTCCTTTACTCTTAAACCCTTAGTTAAGCAATCCGTTATTTGCCCCAGAGTTTACATGACACTTTTTAATAAAGAAGCGATCTATCTCCACATGCTTGGTTCTATCGTGCTGGACTGGATTATTGGTGATACTGATAGCTGACTTATTATCACACCATACATTCAAAGGACTGTATTCAGCTTCACCAGTTGATCTTGACACAATTGGCTGCTTCTTTTCTTGCTCCTCCATGACACAAGGTTCGCTCCAACAAAAACACAATAGCCAAAGGTCGATCATCTATCATCAAGACAGCTAGCCCAGTCTGTATCACTATAACCATTCACGTTCAGATGACCATTTTTTCTGAACCATAGCCCTTTCCCAGGACTCCCCTTCAAATACCGCAAGATCTGATAAACTGCATCCAAGTGTCCACTTGTAATACCACACTAATTGTATCGAAAATATCAGGCCTCGTGTGACATATATATAAGAGCCACCCAACAAGTCTCTAGTAGCTATCCTTGTTCATTAAATATCCTGATTGTGAACATAGCATGTGATTCTGATCAATGGGCGTTGATGCTGGTTGGCAACCAAGCATATCTGTATCACTAAGCAAGTCTAGGACATACTTCTTCTGTGAAAGAGCTATCTCTATAGGAGATCTAGCAATTTCAAGAAAGTATCTGGGTTAACCAAGGTCCTTGACCTCAAATTCCTTACTCATATTCTCCTTCAGACGTGATATCCCCATATCATCTTCTTCCATGATTATGATATCATCCACATACACTGCGAGAATTATAATTCGACACTCTACATTTTGATAAAACACAATATGATCGTCATTGCACTATTTATAACCTATACCACATAATGCATGTCCGAACCTATCAAACCAAGCTCGTGGAGACTGCTTGAGGTCATACAAAGACCTTCTTAACTTACATTCTTTTCCAACTATCTTGGGAGTAAAAAACACCAGGAGAAATATTCATGCACATCTCTTCCTGAAGATTACCATGTAAAAAGGCATTCTTAACGTCCAACTGATGCAAGGGTCACCTAAAGTTCATTGCATAGGAGTTTAAAGTCCTCACTGTAGCCATCTTCGCCACCGGTGCGAATGTCCCATCGTAGTTAATCCCATATGTTTGACTATATCTCCTTGCATCAAGCTTTGCTTTGTACCGTTCTATCTTTTTGTCTGGATTTTGCTTTACAATGTAGATCCATTTGCAACTAACAGCTTTCTTTCTAGCGGGAAGATATACAAGATCCCAAGTTTTATTCCTTTCAAGAGTCTTCAACTCCTCCACCATAGCATCATACCATTTTGGGTCCTATTGTGCCACTTTTTAATCTTTCGAAATAGCTATGGATTGCAGTGATGCAACAAGGGGACATGGATACATAAGATACATAATTACTTATATCATGCTCATAACCATACCTCAATGGGGGTATTAAATCCGTATTCCCTTCCGCTGAGCAATAGGCAAGTCACTAGGATAACTTGTCTTAAGACATAGTTGGTATTGGAAATAGCACCGGGCTCATCACCGGATGAATCTATAATTCTAATAGCTATCAGAACTTGCTGCTCCTCCAGTTGTATTACAACAGCCTCTTGAGTGTTGTTGCTGCTCTATCAGCTCCATCCTTGGAGTTCTTCTTGTGTATATTTTTTGGTTTTCCTCTTCATTCACTCTTCTCCACCTCCCCTCCATGTGATGGTTCATTCACAGGACATGAAGTTGAACCGATCACCATTTTTGACCTCCTTGATTGCTCATCATCATTGGTATTCAATATTTTACTCTCCCCCTCTCAACTATCAACATCAATGTTAGAAGAGTCAAGCCCCTTAAATAAGGAATTGAGGTCGCTCTTCTCTCCATGAAATGGCTTATAGATTCCCTAAATGTCACATTCATTTTCACAAATGTTTGACGCTTACTAGGACTCCAGCACTTGTAGACCTTCTGTCCAAAGGAGTAACCCCATGAAAATGCACTTCACCGCGCATGGATCTAATTTTCCCACAGAGTCTGATACCTAACAAAATAAGCAGGGGTGGGCGTGGGTCGAACCGCACCAACCCTCCCCTTCCCCGTCTGCCCCACGCCACCATTTGGAGGTGAATGGGCCAACCCCAGGAGTAAGGAAGCAAGAACCCAGGACCCATTGGACCTTTAGGGTCGACCCCTTTAAACTAACCCACGACACACCCCAGGAGTAAGTCGCGGTCTGTCACAAAGTCTGAGGTCAAGGATCTCCATTTCTTTTACAGATCAACTAGGACTCATTGCAAGAGCTTATCTATAGCAACAACAGACAATTTGCCATCCATCAGAGAAGCAAGAAGAAAAGTACAGAACAGTACGCAAGTAAAAACATAAGAATTTAGACAAAGATAATCAGAATCCAACATTTACATTCTCCAACTCAAGATTCCTCGAGCATTTACATAAGAGTAGTAAAGTTTTAATGACATGCAAATCAGCATAGCTTTATCGTGAAACTAGACTTTTAGCAACAGAAACTACAGACCAGACTCGGCATTTAGAATCTCCTAGTTTCTTCCAGCATTCAAAACAAGGTTGGAACATTTTTAATAGCTTAAAAACCAACACAGCTTGAACTTCAGCCTGAAACAGATAGCCAAATGGACATAAAGCCACAAATCAAGCATCTAGCAGCACAAATCAAGCACCGTTCTCCATAATATGATTAAAACACACACCAAAAGAACCGTTTCCCAAGCAAAGAAGGAATGATGATCTTTTCGGACCTTATCTTCTGTGATAATTTATCTATAGGTTGTTTTGAGACTGAGAACTTTATTGATAACCCCTTCAAACAGTATTAACAGCAGATCACAAATTCAGACAAGTTCTCACATTCAGCCACAGCACAATGTGAACAAATAAAAACAAATTGCAAGTGAACAGCTCCAGATAGCTCAAGGAAGGTGCAAAGCCTAGTTAGTTCCTTCAATTAAATCTTGGAATGAAAAGTGCACAGTTGAGTTAGAATCAAAATGAAAAGTTAACCTACCTACTAACAAAGTGAACACAGCACCAAAACAAAGAACTAAGTTTCTAAAAGCAATAGAAACTGTGATGGATATCTGTACTGATATAATCAATACTACTGACAAAACCAGGTGTGGTTCATGTTTAGTTGTTATACAAACCCGACCTAAATCTACCTATCATTTCAGACTGAATCAAACACAATTTTTGATGATCCACTTTGACACATATCAGAAGCAGCATCACCTGTCAACGACTATTGCACACTACATGTGGATGTTAGCAAGATGGCCATCACTGTTGTGTTCATAAAAACATCACTGTTGAGCTTACTAGAAGCATCAGCTCTTAAGCACTACTGGACAGAAACTATTCATTTTCATCTGCCCATCAGCTCTTAAGCAGTAGAGTTGGAAAGTGTTGCAAAGGAGAGCTGCATTCCACACAGTTCTCCACTAAACTTTGGTGTGATTTACGATTTCAGCTACCTGAACCCTGCTGAGCAATTCCCTAACTAGCTTAACAAGTTGTCACCAAATTGCATTAATGCACCAATTCAAGAATGAGGGTTAACGAAATGTTGAGATGTTAATTGATACGGTGCTGATCTCCGAATCCAACCAAACAATTCGGATTTCAGAAGCCTAAGAAGAAACCCGTATCACACCACACCCAATTCAGATGTCGGCCCAATCCAAACCCAATCAGACGATGTTTCGTACTAACCGGCGTGGACGACGAAGAAGAGGAAGATGCGTGGGATGGCCACGAGCAGGAGAGGTAGGAGGCCCAGTAGGTTCCAATCTGGCCGTAGAGCAGCGCGGCCGCCCACGCCGCGCACAGCAGCAGCGTCAGCCGCGTTGCGCTCTGCATCTTCCCGACCCCTTCCGCCGGCGAGGTGGCTTACTGCGCAGGCGCCCGCGCGGTGGTGGTGCGGCTGCTGGATCTCGGTCTCAGGTGGGCTCGCGCGCCGCGCTTGGTTTCGCTCGCCGCCACCCACAGAAATCCGCCTGCGAGCGCCAAGCTGGCGGCGAGCCAACGACAGATCGTCGATCTTCAGATCGACGAGAGTATTTGGCTCGATCTATCGGAAACCTAGGAATCAATAGGTTCAGAACCTGTTGCACCTAATTTTTTTATTGGGCCGAATCTGTGGCTCATACACTGGAATTTTTGTGCCGGTTCGGTGGCCCATTGGATCAAGTTGACTCATTCCCACCCCCCTAAAAATAAGTACATCCAAAACGGCCACGCGCTGCTGAAGCCGCCGCCCCGCCGAAGCCACCGAACGGGGTGCCTCCACCGCCGAGCCCGCCGAGCGGCCGAACCCACTGACGCTGTCGACCGGGCCCACACTCCCAACACCGCCGCCAACTCCACCGAGCCGGCACCTCCTTCAACCACCTCCTAACCTCGGAAGCTCTCAAAGTCACCCTCGGCACTGATATGCGTCGGGAGCCACCAGGAGACGCCTCTTCACGCCGAAGCGCCCATCATCCGACACCTTCCGCTTGCGCTCATACCTAACCGGCACCTCCCCCAACCACCTCCTAACCTCACCGCCACTGCTGCCGAACAGCACCGGAGCTAGTGGCAAGGCAGCCGGCAGGGTGTGCGTAGTGAGCAGGCTGCACCTTCTCGCCGACCGCCTGCGCGTTCTCCCACGCCGCGTCCTTCGCGGCCCCTACCTTCTCCCACGCCGCGTCCTTCACCGCGTCGGCCTTCTTCGCGCCGGCGTCCTTGGAGTGCCGCGGCGTCTCGTAGCCCTCGCCGGCCTTGTGCTTGGCGCTCTCGTATCCCTTGCCGACCTCCTTGGCGCCGCCTTCATAGCCAGCTACCACCGCCGAGATCCGGGGCCGCCTCGTCGGAAACCAGCTAGGGTTTCACGGTCGCCTCGCCCATCGGCTCTGATACCATGTGCATTTGGTTCTTGAGTTTCAATCCTTCTCTGTTTAGTTTTTTCCTTGCTATGGGTATTACATATACACACATATGGGCCTTGAGCCCAAGAGTTTTCAATACACGAGGCTTTACTATTTGGTTTCAAATATTTTTTTCGAAATGAGTTCCTGTTACTAGTTAACTGAATTGTGTAATTTAGTTTTATGTTGAAGATTTGTTCAGTCCTGTTTCATATTGTTAATGAGCAGGTAATACCATTTTGTGTAAAGTTGTAAACTTCTCTAGAAACACCATCAAATTTTCACTTAAATGATTTATGATTCCATTAAGAATGTTAAGATTTCTCAAAAAATGCAAGTTCCACATTGGAAATAAGATAGTGGCAATTTTGGGGAAAAACTTCTGGTGAGTTGTTTCATCTATACAATAGGAGAATGTTTATTCAATTTTGTATGGTCCAATAAATTAGTTTAGAAAAGAAGAGAAGTGCATTTGATGATGCATCCGCATAATAATACTTTATTTTGGTCTTCAATTTGTGTACATGCCTGGATGATAGAGCAGTCTGTGGTGGCCTCTCAAGCTGCTCCAAAGAAAAACACAAGTGAACATAACAGGATGGTAGGTACAAACATATTAGCAGCTAAAAGATGAGGAAATCTGAAGGATAGCAGTTCGAAAGATATTAGCAATAAAATGCATACAAGGAAATGAAATGGATAATAGCACAAACAAACTAGCAGTGACTAGGAAGTGAGGAAAAGGACAGGGGGCGCAAACACAATGGCAATACAGTTGACTATATAAGATTTTATTGAGTTTGAATACAACGAATGCATTTGATTTGGAAATCACATTAGTTTTGAGATATCACATTAATCAATGTTCCTTTTTTTGCGAGGATTAATTGATGCCCTTTCATGCCTTTTTTGATAATTTTTTATGTGCTTACATTTTAAGAGGATTAAATGCCACCCTGAATGAAACATCCTTCAATAAGACATAAAAAATGTCCCCATAAAAAACTGTTACACTTGTCCCTCCAGTAAGGCATATATGGCTGTTATTGTCCCAAAAAGAAAAACCAACACACCTAACCTTTTTCTTTGTTTTCATTTTATTTCCTTTTTCTCTACATTTTCTATTTTCTATCTGGCTTGTTCAGCTACCCAGCCTCTAGCAATCTGCTGCCTGTTGCTGTTCTATTCTGTGCAGCCACCCACCACATGTTAGTTCTTACTACTTGTGCGCTGCTGTCGTTGCTTCATGCTGCCTGTCACTGAGCACCAAGTGCCACTCATTTGGGTGATGTAAGCCAACTGTAACATGCGATATTGCCACTGCAGATGTGCTCCTTGACACACTGGTGAGAAAGAACTGATAAGTGTCCAAAGACAAAGAACTAAAGGGAAAGCATGTCCTATTTTACCTTTCCTTAACGGAGGCTTAAATGTAATCTAGACTTAGGGTGGACGTGTGCATTTGCATTCAATGGTTCATATGCATGTTCCTGGAGGAAATTTGATCAAAACTTAGTATATCTGGTAAGATAATGGACCTAACTTTAGCTGTATGCACTATGCAGCAACATGATCATGCAGTTAGCAGATGCAGGATGTCCAAAACTAATTTTGTTGAAGTTCGCACATTTTTGCACCTATTCAGAAGTTTTGATCGAATGTGGGCTTTCTTTATATTAGTTTTCCAGGTATATCTATTGGTTTGTCGCTGAGTACTAAGTTATATTTTCTTTATTTGCCATATGTTTTCTTTATTTGCCATATCTTGTGTTTATTTTCTTTTAGGCCATGGTAATTATTGCCTGGAGCCCTACTGGATCACTTTCTTCTATCTTTGAACCAGCTGTTTTCAGAAATGTGCTGACAATATTCATAACAGCTGCATTTCTAAACTTCCTTCAAGGTACAAATGTACTTTGAGACTCAAGAACTTTATGCATATTGTAACCTTACTTAGTTGTTCCACTCCAAATTTTTAAGCAACCCTAGCTTAACTTTGATTTGTTTATGGCATCACAATAGAATTTGAAACAACTTTGGCTCTTGTTCTTGATTCATACGCTGCACAATTTCTGAAATTGGTCTCTTAAACTTTTTCAGCCACACTTGAGATAGTTCTTAACTGGAAGGCTTGGAGGAGTCTGGAGTGCTTGCAGATGATACGATATATTCTGAAATTTGTTGTAGCTATTGCCTGGTTGATAATTCTTCCAACAACGTACCCAAGTTCTATTCAAAATCCCAAAGGCCTTATCAAGTTCTTCAGCAGTTGGATTGGAAATTGGCAGAGCGAATCGATTTATAATTTTGCAGTTGCTCTCTACATGTTACCGAACATATTCAGTGCCTTGTTTTTCATATTTCTACCAATTCGAAGGGCATTGGAGCGTTCAAATTCTGGCATTGTTAGATTTCTTTTGTGGTGGACTCAGGTATATTTGACTAGATCTATCTACATGTATTCTCAGCAGAATTGTTTGTAGTTGTTGGTTCAGTTCTCACACATGTTTTTTTATTAATCAGCCAAAGTTATATGTTGCCCGAGGCATGTACGAGGACACATGTTCACTTCTTAAGTAAGTCTGACATTTTCTTGATACCTAACTTTTCAATTTTATCATGTTTGTGTAAAAACTAATGTTTTTCTTCATAAAACAGGTACACATCATTCTGGATTCTGTTGCTTATATGCAAACTCGCCTTCAGTTTTTATGTTGAGGTTGGTATAATCTAGGCATTATAGTTTCCTACTGCTTAAGTATCAATGCAGAATGCACAAATATCAAGTATGGTATCATGAGTGATCAAGGATCCAGTTCCTACCACATACAAGCTTATCCCATTGTTTATATGTACCATGATGCAATGCAATATTTTGTGATGTGTATGAACTACAAAAATGTAAAAAAAACTTATCTACATGCCACTCAATTTTAATAAATTTGCAAACATACTACCCAAACTTTCCACCTAGTACAAAACAACCAAAAGCTACAACAATGCTAGCCCTTTTATCACTATTGGACTGTTCTGCTCCTCAATATTTTCCATCTAGTGAGCTCCCTCGACCATCTCGACCTCGCCATGAGCTCCCCCGATGCAAGCAAGCAACCCCACCACTAGTTCCTTCTTTCCTTCCTATCCCCCAGTAACCTCTTGCTCCAGTCCTTGCCAACTCATAGGAGTTTGGATGCTGCTGGACAATATGACGGGCTTAATTTTCTTAGTGGTAAAAGGGTTAGTGTTGTACTTTTGCTAGGTAGGGAGCTTGAGTTCTATTTCGCAATCTTGGCAATAAGTGTGTGCACATAAGTTTTTTTAGGGAAAAACAGCAGGGGAGAGCCCTACTTCTAGAATATATTATAGTAAGTAAAAAATGTACAAATAGTTACAAAAGAAAAAAGAAAAATAACTACCCCAGCCGCTGGGAGATATCAAAGCAATTTTCTCAGCAAATTTTGTGCTCATAAGTAGTGTGGTAATTAGGTTTCACTTTGTAAGCATGTTACAAAATCGAAGGACTCAAGCTACTCGCTCGCCTAATCAATGTGTGTGACGATCCTCTTCAGATGGAAAGAGAAGTCAATTGACATATTACATGCACAACAATAAATCATCAATGACACATACTTCAACTAATTTGGTAAACCCTTTCAAGTGAGGTGAGGATGAAAGCTTAAGAGTTGGTTGATTTAGATGTAACTTGGGTGTTAAACATGTATTAGAGCATCAGCTTCTCTGCATAGGTGTGTGATAGCTACTACCTAGAACTGGACTCATGGGTATGTATTGATGGGTGATTCTGGGTGCTTACGTCTATCCTTTTTCTGATGAGGTGATAGAACCTTTGGGTGTGGGCCTGACGTGTAACATCCCAGCCCAATTTGACCAAGACTAGATACTGATGGGATTAGTCCCACACTTCCAAATGTTTATTTGTAGAAATGTTAGAGGAACACATTGTGTAGGGAATTATCCATACAGTTGGCGTAACCCTTTGAGACAAAGTGAGGATGAAAACCTAAGGCTGCATTTGGTTTGGGGTTAAGACGTACCTTTGAAGTTTTAACCCGCCAAAATACCTCTATGTTAGGCACACTTAGTTTTATCCGGTCAAAGCACTTTACCCGCCTAACCCAGGATTAGGCTAACCCAATAAAAAGGTGAAATAAACTAACCCACCCCAATTATTCCTCATGAATTCCCGTTACCTCTTGCTAATCCTACTAGGCTACTACCCCAATTAATGAAGCCAAACAGTATCTTAGACTAACTTGTTGTGTTGCCAAACACAATTGCTGGGTTAAACTAATTTGGCCGGTTTAGGATTGGCAGATCAACAACACTTGCTTTCTCTAACCCCTTTGTTTTTTGTGTTACATGTAACCGAATTTTGATCTCTTGTGTAACCTCAAATATGCAAAGTGTACTGAGATTATTTGTGTTGTGATTACTGTTGGCAGATTTCTCCTCTAGTTGGACCTACCAGGACAATTATGTTTGTGGGACCGGGGCAATATGCTTGGCATGAGTTCTTTCCATACTGTAAGATTATGTTGTAGTAGTGTATCATATGTAATTCCTTTGCACAAAGTTTCAAGCGCTGATAGGATGCTGAATTTTCACAGTGCAGAATAATTTAGGTGTTGTTATTACTGTATGGGCACCAATTGTCATGGTATGTATCAATTCATGCATTTTGTGGGGGTTTTTTCAATTCTTCATTACCAAGCTGTTAAGTGTTAACTTGAGTTTGTCTTATAGGTATACTTTATGGACACACAAATATGGTATGCCATTTTTTCCACAATATGTGGGGGTGTGAATGGTGCCTTCAGCCGCTTGGGTGAGGTGGGTGGCATATGACTATTTGTACCCTTGACGTGTTGACTCTTTAGTTACTACTACTAATTCTTGCACAATGTTTACCTTCCATTAGATCCGTACCCTTGGAATGTTAAGATCGAGATTCGAGGCAATCCCAAGAGCTTTTAGAAAAAATCTTGTGCCTCTACATGATAGTCAATCAAAGAGACATGACCGTGAGGTTGGAGTTTGCTAAATTTTGTTAGCAATTTTGTTTGACACTCTTTTTGGTTGACTTGATAGTGGGTTTATTGTTGTTATTTTATACTTGTGGTGTAAAATCTTTTCACCAGGAGGACAAAAATTTGCACATTGATAAGTTCTCCGACATATGGAATGCATTTATTATCTCTTTGCGAGAGGAGGACTTAATAAGCAATAGGTTCGGATTTTGTGTTAGTCTTTCTTTCCTTTTTTAAACATGATTCTAAGATTGTTTTTGTGTTTATTTCCAGGGAGAGAGATTTACTGATTGTTCCATCATCGATTGGTGACACTAGTGTTTTTCAATGGCCTCCTTTCCTTCTTGCTAGTAAGGTACACTTTTTCAACCTTTCATTAATTGAACTACTCAATTTTCTCCCTGAGGCAATACTGTGGTGCTCATGGTTATGATATTTTAGATTCCAATTGCGCTTGACATGGCAAAGGGTGTCATGAAAAAAGATGAAGAATTGAGAAAGAGGATAAACCAGGATCCATATACCTATTATGCCATAAAAGAATGCTACGAGACATTGTTAAATATTTTGTACAGCCTTATAGCAGAACCAAGTGATAAGAAGTAAGCTGTCTTTCCTTTTGTTCCCTCAGCTGATGTTTGATCTTGTGCTTATGCTGGGACAAATAATTTAGCATATGGTTTTGTGGCTAACTTAGTTCATGTTGCATCGCTTCATGGGTAGTGTTGTTGATCAAATACATGATAGCATTGAAGATAGCATACATCGTCAGTCACTTGTGAAAGAATTTCGATTGGATGAACTTCCTCAGCTAAGTGCTAAGTTTGATAAGCTGCTAACTCTACTATTGGTACTAATAACCAATATTCTTGTGTTTTTTAACTAAATATCTTTTCTGTACCGCATTTTTCATTCTAAACATCTAAAAATTTATTGGACCATTTGCAGAAAACTGATCATGAGGACATTGACCCGATAAAGACACAGATTGCCAATCTGTTACAAGATATAATGGAAATCATCACACATGATATTATGAAGAATGGCCAAGGGTAAGATCTATGCTGAAATGTGCAATCTCAAGAATAATTTCGGACAATAACCTTTCTTTTAAATCCTGTAGTATTTTGAAGGATGAAACCAGAAACAATCAACTGTTTGCAAATCTAAATCTGGACTCAATAAAGGGTTATGCTTGGAGGGAGAAGGTCATGTGTCCTTTTGAGCAACTTATTTCAATAGTAATATTCATTTTCCTATAATTTACAAGCACTAGTGTCCTCTCATTATCTATTGGAATTCTGTGTTAACAGTGTGTTAGGCTTCAATTGTTGTTGACAACGAAAGAATCTGCAATATATGTACCAACAAACTTGGAAGCTCAGCGCAGGATCACCTTCTTTGCAAACTCACTTTATATGAAAATGCCAAGGGCTCCACAGGTCCGCAGCATGATGTCCTTTAGGTAAGAAACCCAACTCACCTACCCACCACGTCTTTTCTATAACCAGCTCATGTTGGCAAGTTTTTTTTGCTTCTTTCTTGGGACCTAGTTGCACTCCATCTTGAACTGTTGGCTAAGGTCAACCAGTTAAAAATTTTCTGTCTGATCGTACCTCTTGTCAAGAATGGCTGTCCAACATGCATGCACTCATGCAATGCCGCCAATGGCATTTGGAATTTAGTGAAACATGTGTATATGCATAGTATTTCCAACACCTCTCGATAATAAATTTTTGTCTGAAAAGGATATTTCAGTGACAGCCTTTCTGCTTTTGCATCAGTGTTTTAACTCCATACTTCAAAGAGGAGGTGCTCTTTTTGGCAGATGATCTTCATAAAAAGAATGAGGATGGGATCTCCATACTGTTCTATCTACGGAAAATATATCCAGGTACTCCGTAGATTTTTATCTCACAATCGAGCAAATTAACTATCTTCTGCTGTCAGTAAATGATTTTTCATTGTGAGCTCTTGCATGCTAATAGATGAATGGAAGAATTTTCTTGAGCGAATAAATTTTAAACCAAAGGACGAAGATTCACTTCAACTAAAGATGGATGAAATCTGTCTCTGGGCATCTTATAGGGGACAAACGCTCACCAGAACTGGTAAAGTCACTAATGCAATATTGTAGTACATTAATTACATCCAACTTGTTGTCTAACTATTTGTTTTTACTTTCTTAGTGAGAGGAATGATGTACTATAGGAGAGCACTTGAGATTCAATGTGTTCAAGATAAAACGGATCTTGGTTAGATTATTTCTTTCTCTATCATTTTTTATCCAATCTTTGTAAATCTGTGTATATTTCAACTCCATTTTTATATTTTGCAGCTAGATTGGACCACAATAGAACATCCTCTCAAGAGAGACCCTTCATTGAAGATATGGCACGGGCCATTGCTGATATCAAATTCACCTATGTTGTCTCTTGTCAAGTCTATGGCATGCAAAAAATGTCCAAGGATGCCAAAGACAAAACTTGCTATCTGAACATCCTTAATCTCATGATGATGTACAGAACCTAGTGCTTTCAACTTTGCAAAGAGATCTCTTAAATAGTAAGGTTACTCCAATCCATCTAACATTTAAGTTGCACAGGTACCCATCGTTACGCGTTGCTTACATCGATGAAGTAGAAGTTTCGACTGAAAATGGAATGACAGAGAAGACTTATTATTCTGTTCTTGTCAAAGGAGTAGGCGACAAGTATGATGAGGTACTTAATGAACATAAAGATCAAGTTTCACTTATTTTCACTTGCATTATGAAGTGTTATTGAGTTGAAGTTTACTGTGAAGGTAGAAAATGTCATGTTAAGGCTCCTTTTCTAGATAAGCACCATTTATTAAAATTTACACTTCTATTTGAAGTTTGTGGTGGTGTGTCACAAACAAAAAATCAGCAACAACTCACTATTTTTGCATATTGTATGTATGTTTAATTAATGACCTTTTCATAAATATGCTTTAAACTTGATTTAGGAAATTTACCGCATCAAGCTTCCTGGCAACCCCAGAGATATTGGGGAGGGAAAACCTGAAAATCAAAATCATGCCATAATTTTTACCAGGGGAGAAGCACTGCAGGCCATTGATATGAATCAGGTACAATTTTGACTTCCACATTGTACATGTTTGAGTTCCATGCATCAACCAACTCAACTTAAGCTAAAGTTGTTGCCGAAGGCGGACAATCTAGTCATACTTAAGCACTGCCCCTTACACCTAGGCTGAACCAGGCCAACAATGTGGACTTGAAGTCGGCCAGGACTTGGGCTGCCCCTATGACCCTCTTGGCCTCACCACCCGGACCTGTTAACCACCACAATTTTTTTTCGCAAAATTGTCTATAGGACACTGCACTTGGTTGCCGTTTGCCCCAAAACCGTGTCAAGTACCCCAAACACACTACAAAATTGTGTTCATTTGCTGATACTCTTTGCTGCCCATGCACACTGTAAAAATCGTGTTCATTTGCTAGTGATCACTCGTGTTCATTTGCTGATGGATTTAGTAGTGTCTTAATATTGTGCCAGCTAGGTCTCGAACTCAGTACCTTTTAATTCTGATACCATGTTAGATGTAGGGAGAAACACCAATAATCTCCATCATGGACCAGCTGGTCAATATATGTATGTACAAGTCATAGGAAAACTATGTATAAGCACCAATTGCATTAGCAGTACAATGCATAATAAAGTACTGGTCATTATTGCTCCTTTACTCGTAGGATAATTACCTTGAAGAGGCATTTAAATTGAGAAATGTGCTGGAGGAGTTTGGGAGTGTAAAGTATGGAAAGGGCAAACCCACTATATTAGGCCTTCGTGAGCATATTTTTACTGGAAGGTATGTCCATCAGAGTTCTGTTCAATTATATCTTGTTTATGTTATTTATGCTATATATTTCTGTTAGTAACTTTTTTTTTTGGTAATTTTTTTGCTATCGTAGTGTTTCATCACTTGCTTGGTTTATGTCCAACCAAGAGACCAGTTTTGTTACCATTGGACAACGGGTTCTTGCCAATCCTCTCAAGTATGTACTCTTATTTTTCATTTTGATATAGAAAATTTTAAATCCAGTGGATTTCTTGAATGGGAATCTATTTGAATTGAGTGTCAGTCCACTTATAACAATTTGTGTGGCCAAACTTATTTTCCTTTTGGCCAAACCCATGGGGAAGTATTTTTGAACTCATTTTGAGCACTTGCAAGGCAATTGTGCTCAAAAACATCATATCCTTAGTTCCTTACATACTTAACATTTATAAACTAGATCAAATTATATACAAGTTTTGTACCAAATTCCTAATGTGTGAAAAGTAGTTGTAGTCTAGTAGGGATGATATCTTGTACTCTGAGAACTTTCAGAGATTTTTATGAAGTGGGAGATTGTAACTCCAATTAAGATTTAAGGTAACGTTAGTTATGAATTGACAAAAGAAGAGCTAACCATGATTTGTATCCCCATAAGGCCATAAGTCCATAACCATTCTAGTTCCAGGCAGTTCTTGGCTAGATTGGACTTTTGCCCTAACTCTTAGCTCAAAACTGATAGTAAAATTGTGTTTTCATAAAATAACACTGATAAGTGGCTAGAGTTACTCTTAAATCTTAAGCCCCATTCAATTCGGCTTTTTTGATGGTTTTTGGCTGAAATGTCACTGTGACGGCTATGAGCTTTCTTTGAGGCATTCAATTAAAGGAAAATGAAGAAAAAAAAAGGAAAAAATAAAAAGGCACCATTATATCTTCACAGATAATATAAAGGAAAAAAGTGGGAAAAGTGTATTAAAAAGCCAAAGTGTTCCAAACGGCTTTTAGCTTCTGGAAGCTAGAAGCCAAAAGCTATTTGGAATGGGGCATTAATCACCAATAGCTTGGTCAGATGGTCCACCCAATCTTGTCAATTTGTTGGGAAGTCCGGTAGTCAATAGTAAATGACTAGTTCCAGTCATTTTTAACTAGACTATTGTTAAAGTGGGGTGGGGGAGTTGAAGGTGAGCAATTCAAGGTACTTCGAAGAAAGTTAACTAACAGAATTACGAGATGAAACCGAGGATCACTAAGATTTGACTTTATTTTCACTTTGTTAAATAGTTTGATTTAATCTTTTTCATGCTTCTATATTCGTGTGTGTAAGATGCACATTTTATTTTGATCATGGGGCTTTTTATGTTTATCGCTCATTATTGTAATGTAATACAGGGTTCGGTTCCATTATGGTCATCCTGATATTTTTGATAGACTCTTCCATATTACTAGGGGTGGCATAAGTAAAGCCTCAAAGACCATAAATCTTAGTGAAGATATCTTTTCAGGTAAGCCTTAATCTCATACAAACATCTTGCAGTCATCCCTTACCTAAAATGCAGTTACTGAATTAAATGTTCTTAGGTTTTAACTCGACAATGAGAGAAGGAAATGTCACACATCATGAGTACATGCAAGTCGGTAAGGGGCGTGATGTGGGAATGAATCAAATTTCAAGCTTTGAAGCTAAGGTGGCCAATGGCAATGGTGAACAAACATTGAGTCGTGACATCTATCGGCTTGGACGCAGATTTGACTTTTATAGAATGCTATCTTTCTACTTTACTACAGTTGGGTTTTATTTCAGTAGCATGGTAAGAATATCAATTGAAGATATCTATGTGAAACTTTCTCTAAAGAATGCCTAAGTTATTTCTTTCTTTCTAGTGAGGTATGTACAAGGGAACCTTACTAAAAATTTAAATTAAACCAAAATTGTAAAAAGTTATTTATAAAAATAAGGAATAAGTCTATTTGACTCCCTGTGAACTCTTGTGAGAGTATAAAAATCAACCTTTAACTATAAAACCGGACATTGGACACCCCTTAACTGTGAATACCGTTCACATTACCCTTTTGAGACCAAAACCACCCTAGTTTTGGTGATGTGGCATCCACATGGACAGGTTTTGTTATCTTGGTATCCTCATCACGTGCACATATACAACTGAGTCTGGAAACAAATCTTCCCTTTTTTTCCTTTTCTTCTTCACTTTCTTTTCCTTCTCCTTCCTCGTTTCTTTTCTTTTTCCTCCCTAAGCACCTCCTTCCTCCTCCCAAGCGCTGGTAGCAAAGCCTCCTCCCTGGCCCTGAGCCGCGCCACTCGGCTCCCCTGGCCGCGAGCTCTTCCCATGAGCCACGTCGATGGATCCAAGCTCAAAGCGCTTGGGGGAAGACCAAGAGTGGCTGGAGTTGGGGGAACCAGCTCTCTTACCTCTCCACAATGATCGTTGAGAGCCGCGGCTAGATCTAGGCCATCGTCGTGGGGGATTGAAGCAGAGCCACAATAGTAGCCACAGTGGCGACGGATCTAGGCCACTTGAGACAGAGCAAGCAATAGCAGCAAGAGGTGATAGTGATGAAGACAGGGAATGGGAGGGATGGATGAAGAGGGCCCTGGCTAGAGGCGAGGAAGAACCTGAAGAACCTGCAACATAGCTTGTGCAAGAAGCTTTTTCTTTTCCCCACCAAGGCACATCGCCACTGTTGCCATCCCCGATGTGCGTTGTCACCGCTATCCCCAAGGTGTGTCACCATAGATTGCGAGTTCTACCACCGACATCATCCTCGGCCCTTGTGAGCTCCACCACCATTATCTAGATCTGGTGCGTCGCATCAACTAGATGGTGGTGGCTCGGTTGGCCTAACGGCAGAGTCTGATGGGGCGGCAGTGATGATGATGATGCAGAGAGAGGAGAGGAGGGAGAGAGAAGGAAAAGGAGTTGAATTGATCATAGAACATGAAATGTGGGGCTTACCTTACATTTTTTCCCCTGATAATGCTGATTGTGTGCCATGTCAAATCAAAACAAGGCCACATGTCAAAACCATTGCCACTTTGGCAACACGTCAAAGTGGGCTCTTTCAGGATTTCAGTTATTATCCATAAACATACAGTATAATATGGTGTGCAAATGCTAAATATTCATAACAGAGGGTTTAGGCATCGTGTCACCATGTAATGTGTTCATTCTGCATATTTTGGGATACTGACCTCCATAGTTCCTTCTTTCAGGTTACTGTACTGACGGTTTATGTATTTTTGTATGGGAGGTTATATCTAGTTATGAGTGGTCTGGAAAGGTCTATTTTGCTGGATCCACGTATTCATGAGAACATCAAGTCTCTTGAAACTGCACTGGCTTCACAGTCTGTTTTCCAGCTTGGTTTGCTGCTTGTCCTCCCTATGGTCATGGAAGTCGGCTTAGAGAAAGGGTTCCGCACAGCGTTAGGAGAGTTTGTCATCATGCAGCTTCAGTTGGCCTCTGTGTTCTTCACGTTCCAGCTTGGCACCAAAACGCACTACTATGGAAGAACAATACTCCATGGTGGTGCTAAATACATACCTACAGGCCGTGGATTTGTTGTGTACCATGCAAAGTTTGCTGAAAATTACCGCATTTACTCCCGTAGCCACTTTGTTAAAGGGCTTGAACTGTTGATTCTTCTGGTTGTGTATCTAGTCTACGGAAGTTCCTACCGCAGCTCGAACTTGTACCTATTTGTCACCTTCTCCATATGGTTCCTGGTTGCATCATGGCTCTTTGCACCGTTTATCTTCAATCCATCATGTTTTGAGTGGCAGAAGACGGTTAATGACTGGACAGACTGGAGGAAGTGGATGGGGAACCGAGGGGGTATCGGCATGTCTGTGGATCAAAGTTGGGAGGCATGGTGGATAAGTGAGCAGGAACACCTCAGGAAGACTAGCATTCGTTCTCTTCTCTTGGAAATCATCCTTTCACTTCGTTTCTTGATCTACCAGTATGGCATTGTGTACCATCTGAACATAGCACGCCACAGCAGAAGCATTGTGGTACTTTCTCTGCATATGACATGCTTTGTTTGCTTCTTTTGTAGTTCGTACAGTTGCAGGATATCCTAATGTAATTCCTACTTCCTCTCAATTTCCAGGTATATGCATTGTCATGGCTGGTTATGCTCACGGTTCTAGTAGTTTTGAAGGTAAGACTTTTGCCTTCCATTTTGTCCGGTTACCTCCGATGCTTTAAAATCTTACAGATCGGATGTTGTTCCTTCTCTTCAGATGGTTTCAGTAGGACGGCAGAAATTTGGGACAGACCTGCAGCTTATGTTACGCATCCTCAAGGGCCTACTCTTCCTTGGCTTTGTCTCTGTGATGACGGTCCTATTTGTTGTATGCAACCTCACAATTTCTGATGTCTTCGCTAGTCTTCTTGGGTTCGTGCCTACTGGTTGGTGTATTCTTCTGGTGAGTGAAACCTCTATTTACCAACTTGTTTGAGCTTTATGTATGCATAAAAAATGGAATCAAAGAGCAAATTCAACATTCCTACCTGCTCATGAGCGAATCATGGTACCGAAAAACAAGATTTGAGTCTGTTAATTCTCAAGCAGTTGGTTGAAAAGCTCATTGATCGGCAGCAACTCTGGTTTTTTAATCATATATGGACATTACCAAGATCTATTCTAGCAATCTTATGTTTTACAGGTTCCGCCCGCTCAGTACAATCTGTAGCCACTGATTGATTTTTATGATTTCTTCTTCGCAGATTGGGCAAGCATGCTCTCCATTGCTTAAGAAGACTATGCTGTGGGACTCCATCATGGAGCTCGGGAGGGAGTACGAGAACATGATGGGTCTCATCCTCTTCCTGCCCATCGGCCTCTTGTCCTGGTTTCCCTTCGTCTCGGAGTTCCAGACACGGTTGCTCTTCAACCAAGCCTTCAGCCGGGGCCTCCAGATCTCAAGGATCCTTGCCGGTCAGAAGGACATTGGGGAGTTCGAATGACCGGTTTCATCCCCCGTGTTTGCTTGGACAGCACAAGCAAGACACGTACGTGTTCCAAGTGCATGTGCATGAATTTGCTTGTCATGATCGATTTGGCCGTCTGTTCCTTGATGAGATTTTCCAGTTTCTGGACTTAAGGAGTTGGTACATCAGTGTATATTTGTTACTTGATGTGATTCGCCTTTGTAGAATATAACATAGTAAGAAACTATCATTTATTCGTCCGTATATTTTGAAGGAATATGTTTGTTTTATGTCCTTTACTTTTGCAAAAAGCTCACTTAACCACTGAACTATGAAACCGATTATTTAACCCATTGAAGTTACAAAACAAGCTCAATTTATACCCTAAAGTGGTTTAGAAGGGTGGTTTCATTGATGTGGAGGTGGTTTTGCCACGTGCGCAGTTTATGTCAACAAATTTTGCCACATGGCATCCTAGTCTGCAATAGAAATTAAAAAAATTCCCTCTTCAACGTGAAGTGTGAGAAGGGGATCGGGGGAGGAATAATGGCGTCCTAGTCTGCAATAGAAAAATAAAAAAATCCCTCTTCAACGTGGACAGTGTGAAAGAGAAGGGGAGTAAGAGAGAGGAATAAGTTCATTTGACTTTCTGAACCATCGTGTTTATTTAAAATTTAATATTCAACTATAAAACCAGATAACCAATCCATCTTAATTATCAATATTAGGTATTTTACCTCCTAAGGTTATTTGAAGCTAGTTTAAGTAGATATGGCAGTCCAGTACCAAGTATCAATATTGGTACACCGTTAGCCCTATACTTTTCCTTTTCTTCCTCTCTCCTCCGTGGATGTGATCACGAGCGTCTCGAACCACCCACCTTATCAGCCATTACTGGGCACAACACCTCCCCCCCCTCTTGGCCCATGCTGTTGCCACCTCCTTCATCTTTGCATAGATACAAAATATGGGGAGGCGGAGAGGCTGTTGTCGTGAAACTCTGCCTTGGCTACCACATTTAATCGCCCTCTCCGATAAGTTTGTGGCAATTTTGTTCGTGTCAAAACGTGTTCCATCACTTTCTCATCCAATCCACAATGTTAATTGTATTTGTTTGGCTCGTAGTCACTGATTTTAGTGTTTTTCTTCACTTGAGATCGGGATTCACAATCACTATTCATCATTGTCGATGAGAATCTTTCCAATTATTTTGAACCAGAGAACCCCATCCTTCACCTCTTCATTTTGACATGCTTAACTTAGAGAGCTCATCCATCGTGTCGCCATCCCCTCATCCATCGTGTCGCCATCCCCACGAGCGCTCGATGCCACCACGGCGGTCTACTCGCTCCTATGATGTCTCTAGCACCCCACTTGTTGAGAACATTCTCCACACTAATGCATCGTCCATCTCTTCAAGTGTACAAGATGTTAATCAAGATATGTATGGGTCCAATGACAAGAGTTAGAGCCAAATTACTTAACCAATAGGTGAATTTATTTCTTAATGAGTTTACTTATGATTTACACGAGAATTGGTTACTACCTAATATAAATACTTTGTATGTTTTTAGGCTTGACAAGTTAAAAGCATTTGGAACCAAGAGGGAAATGAGGGAGGCCGGTGCCAATGCAAGAGAGGAAGATAATAGAGTTCATGTGCTAATAACTAAATAAATGCTACCAAGTATCAAGCTTCAAGGAGAGAAGCCAGCCGAGCGCATGGCAGCAAGAAGAGTTGTGCAGCCGAGAGGAGAAGAAAGAAAGCATGCGTAGAAAAGAAGGAATAAAAAAGGAAAATGGGAGAAGTTTTAATCCAAAGCCTAAGTTTTGGATAAGATTTTCAAGCCCAATTTGGACCTCCCACAAGTCTAACCAAAATCAAACTCGGAATCAATTCAAAACTCAATTTGGATTTGGTTCGGGACAGCCCACAGGGCTCATAATAAAAAGACAACAACTTTCACAAACGGAGTCCGATTTTGGTGGATATGGTGCCCACCTAAGAAACCTTGTGGTCGCACCGTAATGACCAAAGCAATGTGATAGCTGTAAATTTAGATTTCCTTTTTATGTGAGTTTGAGTATAATACATGTAGGAATAAGTTGTAGTCGATTTGGATGACTTGTGGCTGACCCTAGGGGTCATATATACTGATGTATTCATTCCTTTTTGGCTTAGACCACAGATAATAGATTGATTTCATAATTGCCATTAGCACTAGTTCTTCTCTTAGCTTTGCACATCAACTAGAGAGGGGAAATACGTGCATTCTACGTCGTGTTCTTGTTATCCCCTCACGGAATTTGTAGGCACATCTTCCACTTCCTTATGGTTGGGTGGAAGAACAACCAAGAGTGTGGTTGGGTGAATTCATACGTCGCAAGTTGTTTCACGAGCAACGGTTGGCCACGCCAGACTCATTAGGTTGCACTAGTTATTTTGATCCTACGTCAAGAAGAATAGGCATCCCTCGTATTATCTTAGTATCAAAGCACGGTTGACTTGGTAGGATTACTTATCCCTAGTTTAGATTAATTTTTCTTATTGTTTTTATTTCCTATAGTCCATTAAGCCTAAAAATTGTAGTACCAAAACCCTAGTTTAATCTATTATTTCTTGTTAGTTTTGTTAGGTTTTAGTCCATTAGAAATTTATTGAAGTGTTGATCTTAGTGTTCTTTTGTGCTTCTTAATCTTTGTGTCCATCAAAAACCCTAAAAATTGATGGTTGAATTCCTCAATTAGCACCCAAAAAGCAAATTGCATTTACTTTCTTTTGCAAAACCCTAGCAGTCCAGCCAAGTTCCTTGCACAAAAATCCAGAGGGTTGCTGTGATTAGGGCTGGCCAAATCATATTTGAACACCACTTGTTCAATTGGCCAGTTGCAAACCCTAGCCGCACCAACCCATTGCCGTGTGCGAAATTAGGAGTTTGTTATTTTACTATTGGCCAAAACCAAATTGCATTGCTAGAGCCTAAGCCAAATCAGTTTGGGAGGAGTTAGAATCTCAAACCAACTCCCCAAATTATGATTTTTGTGCTTCAGTTTTGATTGAGATTCCAGGAGTTGGCACCACATATTCTTGCCCTGGACTTACATTCGTGGCAACCGAACACATTGGTTACTTTGAGCTTCACTTATATCCATTCAACTTTTGAGACTAGCTATTGATAATTGTATTTAGGGCTGCTCTTAGACTTATTTTGCACTTCCTAAAATTTTGACTTGTGGAAACAAAGGGGAAGTAAAACCCTAGTGAGGCCAACACAAAGAGAGATGAAGAAAATGACAGCAACACAAATAAAGAGCCATGGCAAGAAAGATTAGAAAGATAAAAAAAAGAGAGAAAAGCTCAGACCGCATAGAATAGTACAGTCGTGTAATTGTCCCTTGGTTGCCCTAGAACCAAAGAGAAAGTTCATGCATGCAAGCTTTCATGCAGGTGTAAAAGAAGAAAAGAAAGAAAGAGAGCTGGCAGCATAACCTTGTGAGACACCCCTTGTCATTATTTTCATATTAGTGCAAAATGGGTTAGTTTAATCTCAAATTAATATTGCATCTCGCGAGCTCATTCTTTTATTTGCATTAAGCTACATTTATCTTTGCGTGTGCGCTCATATACTTCAGTTAAACCTATTGGATCAGCACCTAGGTAATATATACTAGTTTGGATTAGTACTTAACTTTATATAGCTAGAATTTCATATTGTGTAGTAAATACTCTCTACATACCAAGCACCTCCTTGTTTGTGCAATTACTCAATATTGAACCCACTTGATCATCATCTTGTGTTAACCCTTACTACTTGGAGTGCAAGCTAGTCCTCAATTCCAGCAAAAGAGAGGTACGAACTTGGTGGAAAGAGAATGTGAGATTGAGAGAATTCCACATATATTCAATCATATCATGTGTGCCTTGTTGTTTTTGCACAACTAACCATGGTAGATTATGAGTTGGTGGAACTTCCTTTCTATGAAAGTAATGATCCAGAGGAGTATTTTGAGTGGAAAAGACAAATGAAGACTGTGTTTAAATTTCAAAAGCTTCCCATAGCCTAAGCGATGATGCGAGCCACTAGGGAGTTTGAAGACTATGCTTATAGTTGGTGGCAACAACTATTTGAAAGACGACTCATGAAATCTTGGGTTGATTTGAAGGTGATCATAAGTGAGTTTGTATTATCTTATTATGAGCAGGAATTGGTTCGTCATGTGGAGAGCATCACACAAGAGTACAAAGATGTCCACGACTACTATAATGAGTTGAAACATACATTGTGTTGTACCAGTGTCACTAATGCATTAAAAGAGAAGGAATACTTCAAAGGATGCTTGAATTATAAGATCGCCGCTGCACTTCAACATAAATATTTTAATAGTGTGTATAATCTTGTGACTTGTGCTCTTGAGGAGGAGAAAAGAATTAGGGAGCAGAATGAGATTCATCAAAATTCATGTAAGGAAGAGAGCCACATAGCCATATTAAATGAGAGTGATAAAAAAGTGAATTATGTGATTCTACCATATGTGAGGATGAGAGAATCCACATTTTGAGTGAGAGAGATACAACAAAAGAGATGAGAGAAGTAGACGATGGGCCAAGTGAGGATATTTCTAAAACTACTGACTTACACTCTACTTCTAGTGTTGTTTCTCACATTGTGCAGGTTGCCTTTGAAGATGAAGAGTTGAAGAATCTACAACCAGCACCATTGAAAGCAAGAAATGAGAAGATCACCATGGTTAGAGTAGGAGTGCTTGCTGCCCCATGGTCATATCATGATGAATTGATACCGATAGCAACTATATCATCTTAGGAGGACATTAAAGGTAACAACATTGGTGCTGATTTGTTAGTTCACAAAGAAAAGGTTAGTATTGTGAGAACTCTTTGAATCAAATGGAAATTTCACATTCTGAATTTGATATGCTTAATTTACATAATGTGAAATTGGTTACACATAAGGAAGTTCTTCATAAAATATCTCCTAGTAATTCTGTGATTGAGAATCTTACTGAAATGTCATATTTAAAATCACTAGCTAGTACTTATGCATACACATATAAGTTCAATTTGATTAAAGATTATGGTATAGATAAAAAATTTTATGATTATCGAATATGTATTACATATGATAAGATTACTGAATTGAAATTGTAAGTTTGCATAAACATTTTTTTGTGTAATGTTATGAACTCAATGAGATGAGTTTCAATAATGGTGCTTACTGTTTAAAAAGATTTCTTAAGCCTACTTGTTTATCCTTTGTTGAACAACCATGTACAAATAATCAGAGTAACGTAGTTAAAGTATGAAAAGCACTAAATTTTTTTCCCCACATTTGAACAACTTGATCAAAGTTTACCTATTAATATCTTATCGATGTACTTACAAAAGTCGAGGACAAAATTTTCTCATAGGAGGGATAATAATGTGAATGAATGGGTACCAAAATTTATATACCAAATACATCCTATGGTTGTTATTGTTCTAACTGGTTTGTGCAAAATAACAAGAATGATATAATAATTGAGTCATACATATATCTCATTTATACGTTGTTCTCTTTATTTACTACACTTTCAGGAAATCATAATGTGTTAAACAGAAGGAATGTGGATGATAAATATATATACCATACATATACGTTGTATTCTTTGTTTAGTATAATTTCAGGCTATCAAAAACCGAAGATGACTTTTCTTGAAGAAGGGGAAGATGATGAGGATATCTCCGACACTAGTGTATCGTCCATCTCTTCAAGTGTACAAGATGTTAATCATGGTATGCATAAGGGTCCAATGACAAGAGTTAGAACCAAATTAAATAACCAACAGGTGAATTTATTTCTTAATGAGTTTACTCATGATTTACATGAGAATTGGCTAATACCTAATGCAAATACTCTGTATGTTTTTAGGTTTGACAAGATAAAAGCATTTGGAACTGAGAGGGGGTGAGGGAGACTGGAGCTAATGCAAGAGAGGTAGATAATAGAGTTCATGTGCTAATTACTCAAGAAAAGCTACCGAGTATCAAGCTTGAAGGAGAGAAAGCCAACCTAGTGCATGGAAGAAAGAAGGGCTATGTAGCCAAGAGGAGAAGAAAGGAAGTATGTGTGGCATAGAAGGAAGAAAAGGAGAAGAAAAAGGGGAGAAGCCCAAGAATCCAAAGCCCAAGTTTTGTATAAGATTTCCAAGCCCAATTCAGACCTCCAACGAACCCAACTGAAATTAAACTTAGAACTCAATTCGGATTCGTTTCAGAACAACGTAGAAAGCCTGTAATAAAAAAGTCATAACTTTCACAAATGGAGTCTGGTTCGGATGTTCTTATGCTTGTTAGAAAGCTTATTATAAGGCCCATGCAATGGATATTTGACCACCTAAGAAACCTTGTGGTCATGCTGCAATGACTAAAACAATGTGACGAGTGTAAATTTAGGTTTTCTTTTTTGTGTTCGTTTGAGTCCAACACAAGTAGGGATGAGTTGTAGTCGGTTTGGATTACTTGTGGCTGACACTAGGGGTCATATATACTCATGTATTCATGCCTGTTTGGCTTAGACTATAGATAATAGATTGATTTCAGAATTGTCTTTGGCACTTGTTCTTCTCCTAGCTTTGCACAATAATTAGAGAGGGGAATTGGGTGCTCTCTACGTGTGTTCTTGTTGTCCCCTCGTGCAATTTGTAGGAATGTCTTCCACCTCTTCATGATCGGCTGGAAGAATAATCAAAAGAGTGTAGTTGGGTGAGTTCATATGTTGCAGGTCATTGCGCGGGAAGCAGTTGGCCACACCAGACTCATTAGGTTGCACTTGTTATCTTAATCATACATCGAGAAGATTGGGCATCCCCCATACCACTACTACTCAAACCACCACCACCATTGGCTTCCCCTCATCGCAAGCAACCTATTTTGTCGATCTCCCATGCCTCACCACCCCTCCTCTGCCGCTGTCGTGGTTGCCTGCACCCTATCCTTCATATTCTAACCGAGAGGTGGAAAACATCTTACTCTCTCTCCCTTTCATTGATATATAGGGTTCATAGTAGAATTTTGTTTAAAAAAATGAAAATAAAGCTATGTGATGTGGTTGTTTATGCAACAAAACCAGTGATATGGCCGCCAAAGGACAAAATACCCTCTCATAACAATTGAAAACTAGGTGACATATCGAAATCATTGCCACATGCGCACAGCATCAATTCAATAACATCAATTCAATACCAGTGTGGAATGGTCTCAAGGGGTTTAAGTTGGTTGGTAATGATAGTTGAGGGGGGTCATTTACCTAGTTTTGTAGTTTAGGGTTGAATTTTAGACAAACGTGATAGTTTAGGGGTTCAAATGGACTTATTTTGGAGAGAGATGAATAGGTGGTACTTTTTATGGCTCATTTTTAAGGACTTCGGTTACTCATTAATTTAATATATTGAAGAAGAATTCTTTCAAAATTTTCTATTGTTGTCTAGGATGTCACAGTAGCAAAAAATTATTGACACAAGCTGACAAGAGGCAAAACCACCTCCACGTCGGCAATAGCCACCATCCTAAACTGCCTCACAGTGGAAATTGACATTGTTTTGTAAGTATAGGACGTTAAATAAATAGTTTTGTAGTTTATAGGGTTAAGTAGACTTTTTACAAAGTTTAGAGAGGGTAAAATAGATTTATTTCTATTTTAAAGACGCTCCTAGGCATAGTACTTTTTTCTAAGGCTCACATCCACTCATTACTAAGAAGAGCATGGTATCCAAAACATGTTGCATTCTTTAGCAATGTTGGGTAGCGATGGCGGTAGCAGAGTTAGGGGGTTAGATTTTTGGATTCACCAAACCCTTGAATAGGAGGGGTAGGGGCAGCGGTGTAGGTGCGCGGAGATACATCATGATAGGAGGTGACATTGGGAGGTTGAAGAAGATATGTACGGGAGAGGAAGCAGTGATGGGGCCACTGTGCCCCAATGCGCACATTTGTCCATTCAATAGCACGATCCATAAGATTAACTGTAACATCCTGAAATTCGATTGAGCAAAATTTTCAAAAATTGAAAACTTTTTATTTTGCATCTTGTTGGTATTCCAAATTTCCTTCACAATTTTAATTAAGTTCTCCAAAATTGTGCTATACACATTAAAATCAGGGCATAACTCCCCAAAAGAAAACGCTAAAGATAAAATAATAGTAATAATAAAATCATATAATAAATAATATACAGCAAATACAAAGTAAATTAAAAGGCAATGAATGAAGAATAAAAGTCAGGTGTAAGACGGTAAAACGAAAAGGAGAAATCCGAAATTTAAACAATGTATTCGAAAAATAAATAAAGGTCTCAAGCTTGACAATTAACTATAAAAGTAAATTTATTAGAACAAACTGCACTTTATAATTTAATTCAACGACTAGCAAAATGTTCAATTATAAAAATCCAAAATCTTCAAATTTTTATATGTGGCAAAACCCTTCTTTCTTTTTCCCCTTCCCTTTTTCCTCTCTCCCTCTCTTTCTCCTCTCACTACCTGCTGGCCCCGCCTCCTTTTTTGTCGGGACCCGGAACAACAATTCCGAGCCCCTCTGTGTAAATCGCACTATCCCAGGAAAAGCTAGTGCACACAGGTTTAACAGCAATGTATATCATGCAAAAATAACCACGAGATATTATTAAACGAAAATACGGCCTTAATACCAAGTCTTACAATAAGGCACAAGGCCAACAAAATAAACAAAAACAGCGGAAAGAAGGTAAAGGTGGCAGCACAGCCCATCCAGCCTCCCCCAGGCGAATGACTGTAAGACGCGTCCTACTCACTGAAGTAGTCCTCACCGTCGTGAGTCGCCTCAAGTCCGCAACAGATTTAGCAAGGTGAGTCTGAATACTCCCAAGGTAAGCAAGTAAATGCTTACGCAAGTTACACCAGAAATATATGAGTTGATGCATGCATAAGGGATTTCAAAGGAAGCTTAATAGGGTAATGTGCGGAAAGCAATACTTGAATTTAAATACAATAACGTAAATCTGAAAAGCTGAATTTTAATACAGATATGAAATATTGTTTTAACAAGTAATACCGTTAGTGTAGGCTCCAACCCACACTAACCTATCCACGGGAATCCACCCGGACCATTACCAAATCCAACGTTTGTTTTGCGAAAACCAAGTTTTATGAAAGTTCAAGTCTAATCTGTGAAGACTCTACTCAGCATGTCCATGACCGTGGACACGGCTATCCGAGATAGTTTGTTACTCTGCGGAGGTGTACGACTTTACCCACAAGACATTCCTCTCACTTGAGCCACGCGATCAACACACTGCCTTAGGTATGCGGCGGAGAGTTCATGACAAGGCTGTTCCGATGATTCATAGCCAACATAATCACGCCGCCACTAAGGTTTCACCATAACTCGAATCCACGAGTTGGAGCCCCCTCTGGTGCCATGTGAGACTTCCCACAGCCTACGCCGCGCTCACATTTAGCCTATAGCGAGACTATTATTGGAACTTCACAAATTACTTAGCCAGGTTCGTCCCATACCGGACTTGTGGTAGTACGAAGTGACTTCGTAAAATAATTCACAGAAACGGTCCTTAAGTTGATTTAGGCTCAACCACATACCCCCGTGCACGATAATCAACCAGGTGTCACCAAACACGAGGCATACCGGCACCCACCACCTAACCATTAGCCTAAGTCCAAACATGTTTTCTATTTTCCTTTTTTTAAAAATAATTTCCGTAAAACCACCCTTGACTCTCCGAAGTCAAGTCTCATTTTCAAACTGACATTTCATGTGAAAGGTTCGTCCCACCTACAGTTATACTAAGCCAGGCTAAGCATTTCTACAAAATTTTCTAGTCAATACTATGGTACTAACTAGTTTTCAGCTAGGGTGACAAGGTGTACGATTTAGAATTTCAAATGGGCTATAATCAAAGGATTATGGGTATATCTAACATTTAAACGGGATTTAAATTAATTTGAGTAGAAGTACGCATGCATATATAGTAAAACAACATAAATATATTTAAAATACTGGGTCCAATATGGTCAAAGGTGTAACTTGCCTTGATCGAAGTCTGCTGCGATTAAATCGAATTCAAACTCTCGGAATCGTCAATATCTAACGAAAGAATCAATTCAAAGCAAATTCAAAACAAAACTTCAAATGAAATCCAAATAACTTCCAAAAATTATAAAATAAACTGTGAGACAGAATTTTGAATTTTGGATGTGGACCAACAATTCTTGGAAAGGAATTGAGGCTTTTAAAAGAAATTGGAAGTTTTAATTTAAATTCAAACCTTGGAATTACAAAATATATTCAAACAAAATTTAAATAAATTTCAAACTTTCAAAATTATTCTAGAAATGGATAGATCATGATTGTAGAAAAATTTAGAAATTTGAATGGGTCAATTTGGAGTTAAAATGCAAAAGTTATAGCCTTCCAAAGTTTGAATTCAAAATAAAAGAAAAAGGGTATTTTCTGGATTTATTTTTAAACCGAAAAGGATTTATGACGTCAGCACGAATTATTTTCTAAAGGAAATTATAGATTATGACGTCAGCCTAGGATTAATATAATCGGGCGTAGGTCGACAGTGGGGCCCGGTGTCATGGGCCGAGTCCATGGACCCGAGGAAGAGTGAGGTGGCGGCGCGCGCGGAACGGATGGCGCCGACGTGGCGCCACGGGCTACCGCGTGGTCGCCGTGGGCTGCCACGTCACGCTTTATGCCGGCGTGGCGGCACGCGCGCGAGGTGGCGAGGGGGCGGCGGGTGGCGCGTGGCGTGGCGCCGACCGCCGCCACTGCTGCCACGCCGCGCCAACTTCGGCCCGACGGCCGACGATTTGGCCGGCGGGGGCGCTCGGGGCCGATAGTCGCCGGAGCTCCGGTGGCGGCGGCCGCCGATGGTATCAAAATGACGAGAGGACGCGGGAGTGCGCCGGTACCTTGCGCGGAGGCCGAGGATGACCGGAGAGGAAAATCGGCGGAGAGGGGCGGCGGTCGGAGAAGGGTTCACGGCGGCGGAGAGGTTCCGGCGACGCAGCAGCTCGGGGGAGTGGTCGCCGAGGATCGCCTGGGCACCAGCAAGGTTGGGGAGGCGTCGGCGAGGGGTGAGGTGGCTCGAGCCGGCGGCGATTGCTCGCCGGAGTCGCTTGAAGCCGCGGTGGGGATTCGGGCGCAGGGAGACCTTTGGGCTTGATTATGCGCTCGGAGGCTCGGGGTGGCGGTGTGTTGAGGAAGCACGGGGAGTCCTTTATATAGGCCGAGGAGGGAGGTAACGCTCGAGCAAATCTCGCCGGAGTTGCAACGGCTCGGAGGTTTAAGGTGGCGACGGAAACGGCCGCAATTAGGGCTGATTATGCCTCAGATGGGTGCGGGGAGGCGCTGATTTGAATGCACCGGGGCGCGGGGGATTAATCTGGCAAGAAACCGAAGCTATTAAAGCTTCGGTTTCTCGATTAATGGCGGCGGCAGCGGCGGCGATCGCGCGAGGAAGAAAGGAAAGGGGCGGGGACGAAGGGCCCGACAGGTGGGAACGCACGTCGTGAAAGAAGGAAAACGGAAAGGGCGAGGAGAACGGCTGGATGTTTGACAAGTGGCAGCGGAGCGAGAGGGCGACCGCTGGATCGGGGTTGAACCGGTAAGTGACCGTGGACGATCGAGATGCAATCCGGCAACGGGGTTTAGATCTGACCCGATCGGGTGCTTTAAGTGACAAGGAATGGCTGCGATTGAAATCGGCAACGAGGGGCGGTGTGGATCACGCCACGTGCCGAGCGGAGGGAAGAGGGACGCGGTGAAGCGGTTAAGTGAGGGCGTGCGCTGGGGATTGAATCGGGCGGAGAGGTGGACGGCCCGATGCTTGCCACGCGTCGATCCGAGGATGGGGAAAGGTGGGATTGAACCGGTAAGTGACGACGGGCGGCCGAGATTAGATCCGGCGGGGTGGAGGTGGCTCCAATGGCTGACACACGTCGCCCGCGGGGAGGGTTTGGGATTTGTTTTCTTTTTTATTTCCAGAAATGCTAATAGGCTTTAGAAAACTCGGAAAAAAAACCAAATAAATTTTAAAAAATCCAGAAAATTTCAGAGAACCTTCTAGGACTAATTGGGACTTAATAAAAATATTTTCCACCAAATTTGATAAGTACATTTTGAAAAAGCACAGTTTGACTTAAGAGGGAAGTTTTTAATTCTTTATAAAATTCTGAAAATTAATATAATCACAGATTTGACTTTAGGAAAGTGAAATACAGTTGTTTGACTTTCATGAAATGCTATAGGTTTACTTTGGCTTTCACAAATCAAGGTTTTTAATTTTTTTCCTCAGAACAGGCTTAAATAAAAATCCAGGGAAAATCCAATAAATGCTTTAATAAAGGAAATAGAATTTTGGGATGTTACATTTTTCCCGTGCGTGGTCGCTGCCTCATTCCCTTTCTCCTGCCCCAGCGCCAGCCCATCGCCTCGGCTCCTTCCTCCCCGCACGCTGCTCTCCTTCTTTCCTTCCCCAGAGCGCCGCCTCCGGTTCTGCTCCGCCGCCACTCCCGCGCGCCGCGATTTGCTCCTCGCCGGTTCCTGCCGCGCCCGGGTCTCCTTGCTCGCCCGCGCCCCTACCGCGCCCTGCGCTGACCTACGCGCCGCCGCCTAAGGCGGTTCCTTCTCCGGTGACGTCAGCCACAGCCCCGCCTCTCTCCCCTCCTTCCTCAGCTATAAATAGCCCGAAGCCTCCACTGCCCTGGAGCCTTCTTCTTTTCTTCCTCCCCCGCTCTATCTCGCCCGTGCTTGCTCCCACGTTGCCGCCACCGCCCCCGGCCGCTCCGGCGAAGCTCTCCCCATGCTGACCGCGTTACGGCGCGCCTCCTCCTCCCAGGCACCTCCCACGGTAGCTGATTGAGTTTCCTCGGAGCGAAGCTCGTCGCACGGCATTTCTTCCCCATTGCCAGCCGAAGCCGCCGCCGCCCACGCCATTCCTTCCTCACCCGGCCTCGCGCCAATCCTATGCGGTGAGAGCATCTCCACCACGTCCTGGAGCTTCCCCAACCATCCCCCGGCCTTCGCGTCGCCCGAGCTCCTCTCTCCACGGTGACCACCCCGCGCCGCCCCATGCCCATGCCGCCGTGTCTCCTCGGCATCTCCCTATCCCCGACGACTGCATGGTAAGCTTCCTAGCACTCTCCTACAGCTCGTGCTCCCCTCATTCCTCTCTTCCTCCACCGGCGCCGCAGCTCCCCAATTGGCTCCGCCGTCGGTTGACTTGGGCCGCCGCCGCTGGCATCCGTTGCCGTTCCGGCCGGTGCGCCGCCGCCTCTAGCTCCATTGCCTCCCCAGGAGCCCGTTTGCTCATCACTGATGACCCTCCGGCCCGGCCTCGCCTTCATTGCCGGCGCCCGACAGCATGCGTCGCCTCCTCTGTTGTTGGCCGAGCAGCACCCCTCTCTCTCTCTCTCTACATTTTCTTGTTGCTGTTTGTATGACCCGTGACCCCAACTGAAGAGTAGCAAGTTTAGAACTCATGTTTACCTGTTTTGACATTTTGTCTAAGGATGAATTCATATACATGTATAAGTCTGTGTTCAGCTCTACAAAAGACTGTGTATGATTAAGATCAATTGCAGGGATAAGAAATTACATGTGAAATTGTAATAACAAGGTTGGCGCAGATTGTATGACAAGGAAAACTTAATAGCCTCATATGAAAGTAAGTCTTGATTTTGCATTATTTAAAGCTGTAGGAAATTGAAAATTTAAATGTCATGCAAGCCTTCTTAAATGATAGCTAATGCAAGTAGTTAGTATGAATTCATATAAGAATATAATGGCCTACGATCTAGTCGTGAGTATATATGTGAATATGTACATGTATGTATGATAAGCAATAGGAGTAAGTTGTTAAAAATCAAATAAGCTCCACTGTTAGAAGAGCTAGTTCGGTTTGATAAATAATCCAGAATGCTAAGAGTAATTTTGTAATTAGTTTTGAATGTAATTGTAAAATCAAATACTGCATAAGGAATGAATTACAATTGAGTAAAGATTATAGAGTGTGAGGTTTAGGTCATAACTATTGTCTTTAGAACTTGGAGCTTAAGTCAAATGAGTATGGCAAGAATGTTATAAATATCATGAAGGCTCTTTTTAATATATAATAGCTAATACAATCCAATTAGCCTAAATCCGAATAAAAATATAAGGTATACAATCTAGTTATAAGTATGTATGTATATGTGGTAAATAATAGGGAGAAAATGTATCAAAAATCAAATAAGACTTAATATTGGCTAAAGTCATGTGTTAATCAAGACTAACAAACTGATTATTTTACAAGGATTAAGTTAGTTGAATATTGGGTAATACAGATTCACGAATAGAGATCATCTTGCATATAGTTATTTAAGATCCAAACTTAAAAGATAGGCTTTACATTCAATTGTAGGTCCAGAAGAAGATGATATTATAATGTAGTTTTGCAAATGAAAATGATAGTTAAATTATATAGCTGGGTCCATAAGAAAAGACCCTAATTAAAGTTAAAGATTGTGAAAGATAATGAATGAAAATATATGTATATAAGCATCAATGGCCATCAGTTCTCTAGGCATCGTAAACTATCATCATATCAAAGTGTAACTTCATACGCTTGTAAAAAAAAGGGACCCATGGGACGTTAATAGTTAAAAATAATCCTACTAACCTACACTGTAATAATCAAGTTAATGTTAGAGCAAACTAAAATAATACATCTTCAATTACTAGAAATATACACAATAAGACTAATTTGGTAAATCACAATAATCGTGTACCTTATATATGTAACATATGCCTTAATTCGTAAATGTTAACCATGACAAAATACTGTTAAGTCAAATTCATATGTCTATCCTAACTCATAGAACTTCCTTGATATAAAATTATAAAAAGAAGATTATTAATAAAGTAGGTTGAGCCGTAGTATTCTGCGATCTGCTATATCTAGCCAATCTTATGCTCCTTCAAATACTCCTCCTGCCATAACACATCCTTTGTCCTTTTTCACCATTCATCACTCCGTTTCCACTCCGTTGGTTCTGTCAATTCTCCGCATCCGATCAATCCTACCCAAAAGTCACCTCTTTGTCTCATAAAGTTTAATTTGAGATTATTTGGATTTGCTTGGATCTTTTGAGTTATTTGCGTTCATTTGTTTAGCACGTAATTAGAACTCGGAATCCTGAAGAATCAAAGGATCAAATGAGACCAATACCCAGATGAAGATGAGAAACCAGGAGTTCGTGATCAACAAACGAGAAAGCCTTAAGTGAGCTCAAGACCGCGGTAAACCGCGCCAGGCAAGTCAATACTTTGATCATGTTGAATACCCATTTTACAAAATTATTTAAATTCAAATTATCAAATGCATGCTGTTATTTTATGTATCATCTTATGTTAGATTTCGTGCTAGCTATCCTTTTTACAGTGCTACTATTATACATTCCTAGCACATTTATACTGTGAACATTGTTACCCTAGGAAAAACTATAAGTGTAGAGTTTCAAAAGAATCGGTTACATCTATATTACTTGGCATAGCATTGCTTAGTCTCGGGAGTGTCTACAATGTTCCAATATCATATGCAAAGAGAAATTTTGGGAAAAGTGGCAGTTGGAAATGGTCGGGTATGTTTGAAATGATCATTATTTTATGCTCCCAAAAATCTCTAAAATTGCTGATACATCTGGGCGGATGGTTCGGGGGTGTGGTGCAGAGGTGCACGAGAGTGTGATTTGTGGTAGAACCGCCCAGATACTTAAGGACCGAATCGGGTCATGACCTCCCAAGGTACAACAGTACAACCACAAGCTGGCAAAATGTAGGCAAGGCTAACTAATCTGCATAGCTCTAGTGTGGTTACGTGAAGGTATGAACACGAGCAAAGGGATGGATGGTCTCATCCCCGCCTTTGCCCGTGATGGCTCACGAGGGACCCTTCTCGAGGAATGAACGCATCCTACAGAAGATAGACCTTAGCAGGCGTAACCACAAGTAGGATTATGCAGTGTAACAGTCTTGTGATAATCTACTCAACCACATGGCTAAGGAATCATGTGGGGCAATGGGCAGATCTATCTCTTGTGGGAAAAGTGTACAAACTCTGCAGAATCAAAACTATTCGAATAGCCGTGCCCACGGTCAAGAGCGGACATGGGAACTTAACTTTGATATAGTTCTATTTCAAAATAATTTATATGGTTGGGTCTGGAATGGGAAAATGGAGGACGAAGGAATGTCCTGGTTTGAGTTGTCCTGGGTGTCGTCCCAGTGGTAAGTTAAGTGGCTATAACGCTGGGAACTGGTTTGGGATACAAGCAACTTGGGTAATGGATGAGATTTGTACTTATTCTATAAAATCTTTTATTCAAAGGTATTATACATTCTTGTCCAAATGGCTAAGTCTAGGAGACTTTTACATATACATCTTACGTCTTATGAAAAAAGCAAATTTTCGGCAAAATAAAATAAACCTGAGCTACCTTTGTCAAGCCATACATGTTATATACTTGCATTCTGTGTATTGGCTCGCTGAGCACGGGGTTGGAGTGCTCACACTCGCATAACAAAATCCAGAATCAGGAGTCGAATCGCTACACTTCAGCAATACGCCAAGCCATGACGATGAAAAGAGCAAGAAGGTCAAGAACTAGGTCGCAACCCCCCTAGTTGGCTGCCTGTGGACATGTTCTGTGGGTCTCACCTGTGTACTTTGTTTTCGCTGTTGCTTTCGTCGTTTTCGGCCTGATCGGCCCATGTGTAAGTATTCTATTTAATTACGCTTCCACTTGATATGTACTTTGATGTTCAATACTGTAACTGTGAGCACTATCTACTGATCCAGAGAATAGTGCGGTGAAATCACAGAGAATTCCGGATTGAAAATCCGGGTCCAACATTAACCTTTGTGTTAGAGTAGATGTCTTATATGGCAAAATTATTAGAGATAGCAAAAGAATTAGTTAGGATTTGTAACCAATATGATTCCCTTCCATCTCTCTAGTAGATTGACTTAACTAGTCGCTTTGTACTCTATATATATGCCTCTCAAGTTCAAGCAACACATCCAACAACTATTTCGTGCTATTCTATCTTCCTTTATGGTATCAGAGTGAATTCACATAGACCTGTTCTTAGCCCCACCAAAATTTCATTGCACGTTGTCCTAGGAGAGGCATGCAATCTCCTAGGGGCTACGCTAACCAAATCGCACATAAATGTTTCCCTTTATTTTCTCTCCCATGTCTCCCTAGCCTCCATGCACTATTCAATGTCCCCACACCAAGTCAATCTGTTGCCTTTTGTGCAGATCAATCTGTCAGCCCGATGAAGGAATGGCTACAAGGTGCATCCTTGTTTATCGTCCGATGTTCCTATGTTGCTGACGTTCATGTGCTCTAATCAAGGGCACAGTTGTATGCGTACATGCATGCAACTCTTGTGATTCTCTTATGATGTTGTTCTCTTCTAGTGAACACATCGACCCCAGCCTCTTACTACTTCTTCCTCTGCGCAGTGCCTCGTGCCATCTATCTTGTCCGTGCTGCCGACTCGAGGGGGCCTCCTCGAGCTCTCTCTTTGCTGTTGACTTCCTACTATCAGCTTCTCCAATCGTTGTGCTATCAGCTTCTCCAATTGCTGTGCTATCAGCTTTTCTAATGATTTGTTGTCTACTTCTCTACATCTTCACCGCTACCAACGCGTGAGTTAATTTTGACTCCTTGTTGTCGGCTTCTCCAATCACTGCCCACTGCTGGCTTCTCTGTTTCTTTGCTGCACCACCGCCACCCTATGAGGCTACCACCTTCACCTTCTTCAAGGTTATCGTCATCACCCAATGGATGATGTACCCTCGTCTTCCTCATATGGCCACCAATGAGGCTGCCGCTCCAACCTCCATGAGGTTGCTACCGCTGCCTAAGGTCATCCTAATCCTCTCTATCTGCTGTCGACATCCTGTGAAGTAGTTGCATGGCCTCCATCAGATGCTCACCCTTGACATACTGTCGCACTTCCCCCACCACAACTACATGCCGCCGCCACCTCCATTCAGGCTGCCTCCACTGCCAATCGATGTCACATTAGATCAAGCAGCTATACCGACCTTGCATGTGCTTGTTAGGTTCCTATTTTGGGCCTACGTATGGTGGTAATTATGCTCATATTTTAGTTGCAGAAGGGCACTATGTCTTTGTTGTCTCTCTTCCCCAACACGATGTCGTCTTCATCATCAATGACCTCTCCAATGGCAATCATCGGCTAACTTGGCATTCTTCATTGAATTCTACTCTAGCTCGAGCGTCCTCGTCAGCTTATTCTACAATCTAAGCGTTTCTATTAGACCCAGATTTTGCCAATCTAGAATTCTCTGTGAATCAACTGTACTATTTTCTGGATCAGTAGATAGTGCTCATAAATACATTATTGTATATCAAAATCATATTTTATGGTAGCATAAATAATATAGTAATAACTTAAACATGGGCCAGTCAAGCTGAAACATTAAAACATAGTAGCGAAAATGGAACTTCACATAGGTGGGACCCTTAGGGCGCACCCACAGGTAGCCAACTGGGGTTCACGACATGGTTCTTGGTCTCATCTCCCTCGAGCTCTATCGATTCCTTTAGATGACCACAAGGTTTGACTTTATCCTTCTTACTGACTGAATAATGGTAATTGAGCAAAAATGAGTACAATGGTACTCGAAGCCAGCCTGTCTGAGAATGTAGTAATAATAGATGTAAGGCTGTCAAATGGAGGCTTGAGGTTCTTTTGTTTGCCAAAGGTGTCATTTTCAAAGTTATAATAAATAAGAGAATTCTCTAAGACTTAGCAGTTTTAACTAAAAAAATTCTCTAAAGTTGTTTGAGAGAATGCATTAATAATAGTAGTGCAGGTTACATCTACTTGCTACAGCGCATGGTTACCTCCACCGTATGCTAATTTTGTTACCAGGGCTACATCCGCCCATTATTATCACTAGGCTATGTTCGCCTAGAGAAAATCAATTCAGGACTACATTCACTCGATAAGGTTTTATCCTACCTAAAAAGTTTTAAAAATAGACACTAACTCGAGTAAGTTCCCATGCTTGCCCTTGATCGTTAGCATGGTACATTCGAGCAGTTTATACTCTCTGAGATAAACTTTACCCACAATGGATAATCAACTTGTTATGTTTCACATATTTCTTTGGATATGTGAATCAAGAAGATCACCACGAGGCTTTTACATTACATCTCCCTAGTGAGGCCACACCCGCTAAAGATTCCACCACTATGCGGCTATGTTTGCCCACTCCAGAAGCCCCCTCTTTGATACGGGGTGATGATACGGGGTTGCCCGATCATCTCGACGTAAAATGGATACTCGCGGGAGTCTTGATGAATCGTAGCTATCCTCTAATGCCAATGCAAGGGGACGAACACTCTTTAATCTGCCAAATCACACTCGCGTCGATTTTGCCGACCACCAAGCGAAGATCTATCGTGCACCTAATTTCCAGCAGAAAAGGCTGAACGATCTTGATTGAAGAACACTCCTAATTCCCTCACGGAATTTCGGTAGCAATGATAAACTCGAACAAACTTTAGTAGATTGATTATTCTCAAAGTTGGTCTCAGCCCTTAGGCTGCAAATACATGGCTTATATAGGACCTTGGGACATCCATAGAGTCCACAAACTAAGTACAACTCAACCCTATATGGTTTTAGATACGAACTTTCACAAAAAGGAAACTAGATTTCACAGCTGTTATATTGTTTTGGCCATAACTTTTGATCCATGATGAATTTGATGTTGGGACTAGATCCATTGCGTAGCCCTTTAAATTATCTTTCCAACGAGTACAAGAACACCCAAATTGGACTCCGTTTGTGAAAGTTATGACCTTTTTAGTAACTGCCTGTTAGGCTGTCCCGAACCGAATCCGAATTGAATTCTGCGTTGAATCCGAGTTTGAATCCAATTGGCCTTGTGGGAGGTACGAATTGGGCTTGAAAATCTTATCCAAAACTTGTAGTTTAAGTCCTTGGGCTTCTCCCTTTTGCTCTCCCACTGTATGGGTTTTCTTCCTTCATGTCTTTGACATCTAATGTGATTATCTTCTTCCTTTTGCTTCTCCATTGCTTTGCCATTGACAAACCTAAGAATGCACCATTTGATAACATGAGGTAGTATTTCATTCTTATGAATAACAACATTATATTTAGTTTGAAATGAGTTCACCTAGCAATGTTTCATGCGGCTCAATAATTCCTTCCTGTTGAATAATATATTTAACTGAAAAGTACAAGACACGTGCGTATCCGCATCACTCTTGCACCTTCATGTCAATGGCCTCCAACCACTAATTTGACTGTGTGCCACCGGATGGCGTAATCACATTGGGTTGATACAAATTAGTTGGCTAGGTTATACCCATTATAGATTTATGGTTGTACTATTTTATATTAGGATGTCGTCACAAGATTCAGTCTTGAAAGTTATTTAGACGATGCTACCACAAACTAAACATTCGTGTGCTATGTCCACACCAAAATCTCTTACCATCTACCTAGATATGTAAAGTAAGTTTTAAGGTTTCGAGAAGCATACAATCCTTTCAGACCAATGTATCAGCCGCTTCCCTCCAGTGACTACCTAAAACCAGTTTCATGTTTAAGATATTATGATTAGGGCAATTTAATGCCCTGAAACTTAAGCAAGACTAGCATGATGCTTAAGTACAATCTATAGCTAGTCAAGTTACCATTTAGTATCTAGGGTGACAAGGTTTATGAGTTTCAAGTGTCTAAAGGATGGTATAGTATTACAATATCAAGTAGGCATGTATCTAACCTTAAGTTTAACATACATTTGTATGAAAAATAACAACATGCAATTTAAAATTTTGAAAGGATATAAATTTGCATAAATGTAGGCTCAATATGATTAAAGTAATTACTTGCCTTTCTCAATTTACCACAACCATGATTTTTCTCAAAGCCTTCCCTGCCAATGATCTCGAACTCTTGGTCTTTCATCTTTATTTTGATCCTGCTTGAACTGTCGCTTCTTCGAGACTTCAATTTCTAATTACGCAATAAATAATCAAAATTCAAATAAATCAAAAGAACAACCCAAAAGTCTAATTAAATTCAATTGAGCTTATTTAAGTCTTACTATGATTGAGGATATGAGAGAAGATTTAGCGAGCACGAGATCCTCAATAAGATTAAATAGAGTTTGAGTGATAGGGGGAATGGCGGAAATGCTTTGCCAGGAAGGATAAAAGAAGGATCGATGTCGAAGGGATATTCTGCTTCAGATTGAAATGTGGCTTAGACATAGCCAATTGCAAGGTACCAAGGCTTGATCTTTAATTTAGAGACTTTTTTAATTAATTTATATTTATTAAGGAAGTTCCATAAGTTAAGATAGGTATGATAATCTATTTGAGAGACAGGGCATTATTTAATGAGTGTTCAAACTTAGGATTCTAGGCATGAGTTTCACATGCGATGAGAGTAACTTTAATTTGCCGAGCTAATATCTAGAGTTCATAGTTTCTGGTAATTCAAGATGGAGGGTTTGTTATTTAACCAATTGTTATTTGCACACTTATTATTTTGCTGATTAGTAAGATTGTCATTAATGATCAATGGTTTACGATCTATTGGAAGGATGAGTTATGAATTAACAAGGGTCTATTGATGAAGTTGTGCCTTGAATGATTAGTACATTAATTATTCTCAATTATTAATTTATTATTGATGTTTTTTACATCCAGAGATGAAGACAGTATGATTAATGTATTGGCAAGATTGCATTTTTGTCGAGATATCTAATTTAAATTGCAACTTTTAATTTAAGAGGCAAAGACACATTGGTTCATTACCTTTCTTTAATTCAATTGCCATTCACACAAAATGATACATGTTATCAGTGTCTTTGATTAGCAATTGGATTTGAGATAAATATGAAAGACTTAAATTTAAATCATTTAACTCAATTATTTAAGCGATAATTAATTAACTATTTTTTGATGGCATGCACTTTAACCAAGATTAAATTCTTAATATTTTTAATTGGCATAAACCTTTTAATTTAATCTCATAATTAAATTTTATGCTTGTTTTTATTTATAACTGAATTATTTTTCACTAAATTTTTATTTGATTTCTAACTAATTAATTGGATTTTCTTGAATTATTCTCTAATTAAAAGAAGGAGGGCCCACCTGCCATTGGAATAGAAAGAGAGGGCAGAGAAGTTGCATAGGGGAGCGAATAGTGGGGGGGCGCACAGCTAGTGGCAGCATCACCGGTGAATGGCGGCAAGAGGAGTTGTGGCAATCGGTAAAAGAGGACGCCTGGGGGTGAGGAGGTTACAGGAGGTGATGATACGGGCTGAGGTGCATCGAGGCGGGCCGACGGCAACGTGTGGCAACCGGAGGTGGGGGCCAAACGTGGAGACAGTACCAGATGAGACTGGGAAGAAAACAGAGGAGAGCATGAGCACAAGTAGGGTCTAGGGAGCTCGCCAGGAGGGATGGCGGAGCCAAAGAGGGATCGAGGTGGACCAGAAACATGCTCAAGCGATGGTGCAAGATGGTCATCGTGGACGAGGAGCTCAAGCAACAGGAAGCTTCAGCCGAAGGTAGAGAAAACTGGAGGGTGTCGAGGGGGTGCTCCCGGAGAGTGGAATCGGCGAGAGGAGCTTCAAGGGAGAAGGAGGCGATGACCAGGTGGAAGTGAGGAAGAAGAGGGTGTGGCATGCTCCAATGCATGGATTCCCAATTAAACAAGAGGGGGAGAAGAAGTTTGGGAACACATCTTGATGCGAGTAGTTTCGGGATAGCTCCGCTGAAGAGGTCGGAACGGCAAAAGGGGGGTGTGGCCGGCGTGTGGGCGTGTGGGTAGCTCGAGGGAAGGAGAGGGGCAAGGGGGTTGCAAGGTAGGTTCCGAGGGTACCTTTATAACCAAAGATGCGGCACGGACCATTGCTATTGCTCGACAGTAGGAGGTGGCGAGACCGGGTCACATGGGCGTGGTTGAGCGGTGTGGCATGTCTGATGGGCGCAGGTCGCACAAAGGTCGTGCGGCGGGAGCGCTGGGGGTGGTGCGGCGTCTGCGTAGGCAAATGGGCGGCTTGCTTAGGCCAGGTGCAGCGCACACGGGTCGGTGTGTAGGACATAAGAGAAGAGGAAGAAAGAGAGGAGAGAGAAGTGGGGTGGGGCCGTTGCCAGTGAAAGAAAGAGGAGAAAAGGAGAAGATTGCTAGCATTTTTTATGGAATTTGAATTCTGGCTTCGAATTTTGGATTCAAAACTTGAATTTCATAATTGAGTTTGGAAAGACATTTGAACTTCAGGATTTGAACTCTCCGTTCAATTAATTGGATGGGAATTTTAATATTAATTTTGATTTCAAAATTTTATTTTTATTATTTGAATTGCTTGGCAAAAACCTAATCAAGTATCTCATATAAAAGCCAAAATTTTGAAATACACTCGAAGCAATAAAAGATTTCAAAATTTTCTTATTTTTGATAATTCTGAAATTGGGATGTTACAATTTACGGGGATGTTAGAGCACATGTATTATACAGCAAGATTATTAGAGATAAAAAAGAATCAGTTAGGATTTGTATCTAACATAATTCTCTTTCATATCTTTAGTAGATTGATTTGAACTCCAAGTTACTTTATACTCTCTCTATATATATATATACCCGAGGCTCAAGTAATCATCCAACAAATATTCCGTGCTATTCTATCTTCCTTCACTTTGCTTCTCCCGCCCAAACATCTTGCCATCTTGGGGAGTGGCCACAGTTCGTTGTTACGTTCCTTGATCACAAGATGCAAGATGCACAAGTAATTTGAGAAGAATCGGAGAGACTAAGGTGGGATTTAAGAGAATTCGGGGTGGGATTTAAGAGAAGAGGAGGGTACAAGGAGCAGAACTGACAATTTACAATTTACAATTTGCAGAGTAAGAGGAAGGAGCAGAACAGAGAGGATACAAGGCTTGGGTTCAGTGCGGTCTATCCATCTGACCTTGCATCAGCCCAATGCCAACATGTACGAGTCCGAGACATTCGTCTGGAGGAACGATGCGCGTTTCTCCTTCCCAGCAACTCATGTGAAGTAACAAGGATGCTCTCGTGAAATCTTGCAAGGAGAGGTTGTCGACGCTGGCGGCCGGACTGGCGGGGCCGCCTGTATAGACGTAGCTGGTGCCGCGTCTGCCGCCGGAGAAGCTGCGGCCGACGACTGTGCGGTGCCCAGCTGGGGCGAAGGCTGTCCTGGCCCTTGGAAACTAGCACTTGCATTGGAGCGGAGGTGCGTTGACTGGTGTCGTCTGAATGCGGCCGCGGCCGGGGAGTCGGTTGCTGCGCGCGCGGTTGTAGTGCGTACGTGAAGCTGACGTGTCCTGGCTTGCAGTCGTAGGAAGGCCTCCCAGCCGTTTAATCTCAAATAGACGGCTCAGATCAGCAGTGGCTACGTTCAACTGTTCAAGACATGGAGCTCTGTCCTTGTATGCCAGCGAGAACGGGCTTGACAAATGGAAAATTACAAAGACATCCTCACGAGATTTTCGAATCGCCCTTAGTTGTCTTGTGTCATTTACACCCTACAATTTCCCTCCATTCGCAAACTCCCCCTCATATCATTTACAGCTTTTTGTTAAAGAATAAATCCATAGCCCCCAAGTCATTTCCAGTGTCACATGTGACATATATACAGGGACGTTCTTTTAGGCTATCATATGACTTTTAATTATAACTTATTAGTTTAATAAATAGTGATTATTAAAAGAAATCAAAGACAAAAGCTAACTGGAAAGCCGAAAAGAACAGAATATATTAATTAGATTCATTATGTAGAAGTGAATGTCTCATGGATAATCCTTCTTTTCATCTTTTTTTTTTCTATCATTTCTCCCGACGTTCTTTCTTGTGCCATCTTAGTGCCCATTCTCTTGCATGCGTGTGGATGATAGGGATTGAGGTGAAGACAAGGGAAACATAGGGGTTTTATTCGTTTCTTGTAAGCTGAGACCTCACTGGTGTAGGTGGCGAGGGCGATCGTAGTAGCTGTCGGGGTCGATCATCCCATAACTCTTCTTTTCAAAAAACACCCATTGTAAATGTGAATTAGTGGAAAAGCTCACAAAACAATGCAAAATTTTTATATATTAACCACATAAGGATAGATAATCATATATTTGACTCCACTGAGTTAAAGCCCTGGTGATCACTTCGACGCCTACTGCTGTTCTACAGGCTATCAAAAGCACGATCTAATGGCCACGATAGCTTTCTCTGCAGTGTAGTCCTTATCTCGCACGAACAAAGAGTAAATGCTGAGCTGACACGAGAAAGCAGACGAGACGGAAAAATGACGGGAGAGGTGATTATTATATATGAGATAGAGGGATAATGAACCAAATCATCCGCTATACAAACCTCGGGGACTCTTTAGCTAGCGACCGCCTCCACGTCGCCCTTCCTCTCCGTGCGTCTGACACGTGCGCACACTCGCCTCCGCTCCGTCTGCCGCGTGTATGCGCTTGATAGCAAGCCGCGGCTCTCTTCCGTGGGGAGACTTCGCATCATAGTCCTCCAGGTTCAGATCCGTCGTCCATGCCGCCCGCTTCTCCACTCCCGTAAGCCCCTCCTCTCTCCCCTTCACTCCAGGGCTCCTCCGAATCCGGCGAGGTAACGCCTCGTGCGAGCCCTCGCGCCGCCGCGCTCCCAGCGCCTACCGCCCCTTTGCCACCCCCGCGCGCGCATCTCCTCCCACCGCAACAACGGCCATGGCGCAGCCGCTCGTTGTGAAGAAAGATGATGACTGCGACAAGGTACGCGCGAATGAATCAGTCTCTCTCTCTGCGCGTTGTGTGCGCGTGTGTGTTTGTGTTCGTGTGCCCAGATCTGCGCTCGCCGAACCCTACATCTGGCGCGATCTGATCCGGATCACCAAGCCCATGACCATCGTTGTTGTCAGCGGAACTCGTCTAGTGGCTAGGACTGGGTCTTGACGACGCCACGACTCCGCCGCGCCGCGCCGTCATGCGTCCGCATAGCTAGGATCGACCAACGGCCTCTGTTGTAACATGTATATGTACACCATTCGAGATCAATACAAGTGCGGTTGATCCATCCTTATCTCTCCCTTCTACATGGTATCATCGCGTCCACGGTTCTTCTCAAGAATCCCGCCGCCCTCGCTTCGCAACAATGGCGCCCTCCTCCACCCACTCCGTCCTCCTCCATAGACGGCGTTCTGCCGATCCGCTCCTACCGCCGTTCTCCGGCGGTCACCATCCGCTCCCACGTCCGGTCACCTCGACCTCGGCGAGGGCAGCTACTGAGCGATGGAGATACCTCTTCGCCTCGGCCCTCGGCAAGTTCGGCCTCGAGGGCCACGTTCGTCGCCAACCCGTCCGAGGAGCACGGCGGCGAGTGGCGCATGGTTGACTTCGTGCGTTGTCAGCTGGATCCTCACTGCATTGTCTCCCAAGGCGTCCTCGACATCGTCGGCCGCGCCGCAACACCGCCTTCTCTGCGACGCGGCTGTCGAGGGCCTCTTCCTCGACAACGAGATGCGCGCGGTGTACCTCGGCTGAACTACGCTCCACGCGGCAAGGCGACTGTCGATCAATGATTACTGCACCAAGCTGAAAAGGCTTGCCGATCAGCTCGTGACGATGGCCAACTTTGTCTCCGAGCCGAGTCGGTCTTGAACCTCCTTCGCGGCCTCAACCCCGCTACCGCTACGTCAAGCGATCATCACCTCAAATTTCCCCGCACACCTTCACGCGCGCGCTCCTTCCTCATCTTGGAGGAACTCGCCCAAAGACGGCGCCAATGTCGGCGGGCAAGCCCTCACCGCCACTCATGGTGATCGGTCCGACGGCTCCTCAGCCTCTAACACGCCACGCACCAACAACCGCTTCAACAACGGCGGCGGCAACAACAGATCAATCGGGGCGCGATGCGTGGACACGGCGGCGCACCCTCGCTCCACCAACCGGGCGCGCGTGGCAGCGAGCTACAACCCGTGGCAAGGCATGGTGCAAGCCTAGCCTATGCCTTTCCGCGCACTGGGCGGCGTTCGGGACCGCGTCCTCCGTTCCATCCACAGCGAGCAATGACGGCGCGCACGCTCCCACCGCACCTCCTCTAGCGGGCACAACAACGTCTTCGACATCAGGGCTCTCTACGCTCTGCGATCGCCGGTGCCCGCCTCCACCGAAGCGCGTCCGATCGGTACCTCGACACTGGTGCCACACCTCACATGTCGTCTTCCCCTGTAACTTTCCACCTTCATCTCTTCAACCCTCTTCATCTGTCATCATAGTGGGGAATGGTGCTCGCATGCGATTCGCATCAAGCCCGCACTCTCCTTCCCATCGCTACTTCCTCTCTTCAATTGAATAATGTTCTTGTTTCGCCTTCTACGATCAAGAACTTGATCTCCGTTCGTCGCCTTACTCGTGACAATGATGTTTCCATTGAGTTTGACCCTCTTGGCTTTTCCATCAAGGATCTTCATACTGGCGGAGATACTCGATGTGAGCGACAACGGCGATCTCTACCCCTTCGGCTACCACCACAACAGGCCCTTGCTACAAGTTCGAGAGGTCTCCCTTTGGCATCGCGGCTTGGGCATCCCGGTTCTCTGTCCAAACTCAAGTCCTTCAACATTTTCATTTTGATGTCATAAAGCGATCGGCATGCTTGTGCTTCCTGCCGCTTAGGCAAGCATGTGCGGCGACCTTCCGGCAACTCTATCGGCCAAACTTTTTCCCTTTTCGGTTAGTACATTCGGCGTTTGGATATCTCCTGTAACGATTACTCGGGCTATCGGTACTATGTTGTTTTTCTTGATGATTACACACATTATATTTGGACGTTTCCACTGCGCGTCAAAAGTCGACATTCTTCCCACCATTCGTGCGTTCATGGCTTATGTGCACACCCAATTCGAGCTACCCATTCTAGCCTTCCAAGCGATAATGGCGAGAATTTGATAACACCGCCTGCGTCTTCTCTTCTCCGCCCACGGTGTTCAACTCGAGACTCTCACGCTACACGCGCGCAAAGCAGCAAGGCGGCGCGTCGCCGAACACTTAACGGCGCGCCGCACTTTATCGATCCACGATGCGGCAGGCTGAGTTACGCGCGGCGCTCGCCACGGTGACTCACCTCGTCAATCGCCCTCGCCTGCGCCACGAGTCCCGCAACACCGTTCGCCTACTCTTGGCGTGGCGCCACGCTACAACGAGCTCCGGTGTTGGTTGCGGTGCTACCTAACCTTACGGCCACGACACACCACAAGCTCGGCGCTTCGCTCGATGCCATGTGTGTTCATCGGCTACCACTGCGACCATCGCGGTACCGCTGCTATGACATCGCGTCACGGCGTGATCACGTCGCGGCATGTCGTCTTCGGCGAATTGGTCTTCCGTTCGCGATGACCACGACGCCAACGCCGCTGTTCCACGGCGACCCGTCTTTGTCGACGACATACAATCTCCACCGCCTGCGTCACGATGCGAGCTGCCCCAGCGTCTCGTCGCGGCGTCCACCTGCCGCTAGGCTGCTGCTCTGCCTCCACATCCGCGACACGCATGCACGCCGCGCCATCCGCCTCCACCGCTTGCGTCGCGGCTGCCACAACACGGCGCGCCATCGGACCTCTGTCTTCTCCATCCACGACATCGCACGGCATCCGCGCAAACACGCCCGTCGACACCGCCTCATCTGGGCACATGGGACATCCATGGTGACTCGGCGCGCAGCATCCACAAGCCAAACCGAAGTATGCGATGGCGGCGGCTGCGTCGCTCGCCACTTCCCAGCGGTGTCGTGGTGCTCTCAAGACCCCAAGCGGTATGCGGCTATGCAATGCGAGTTCGATGCCCTACGAGCAAACAAGACATGGCGGCTCGTCCCTGCGTCCACCGGGCGCGCATCATCAACGGAAAGTGGGTTTTCAAGCACAAGATGAACTCGACGGCTCTCTCGGCGCTACAAAGCTCGATGGGTCGTCGGGGTTCAATCAACGCCCGGTGTCGACTTCGGCGAGACATTCTCCCGGTGGTTAAACCCGCTACGATCCGAACGATGCGACACTTGTGTCCACACACCGTGGCGGCTCATCAACTCGGCGTCTCCAACGCCTTCTTGCACGGCAACATTCGAGAGCAAGTCTCGCCAGCAACCCACCGGCCGTCGACCAACGCCACCACGATGATGTATGTCTTCGTCCGGTCCTTATGCGGGCTGCGGCGGCGCCTGGTCGCGTGGTTCGAGCGCCGTCGGGCATGTCACGTCCACAGGCTTTGTTCGGTCCAAGGCGGACACCTCTCTCTTCGTGTACAACCGCCACGGCGCCATGGCGTACCTCCTGCTGTATGTCGGCGACATGATCCTATCTGCCTCGGCCGTACACTGCTGCGACGCCGTGGAACGCCTACGGGGCGCGTTCAAGGTGAAGGACATGGGTCTGTTCGGTACTTCCTCGGCATCGATGTTCAACGAACACAAGCCGGCTTCTTCCTTTCTCGATCCAAGTACACCGAGGAGCTCTGGAGCGTCTTGGCATGGCCAATCGCAATCCGATCGCCACGCCGTGACACGACGCCAAAGCCTTACGCTACGGAAGGTCGACTCATCGGCGACGCCACAACATACCGGAGCATTGCTTGGAGCCTTGCAATATTTGGCGATCACACGGCCCGACATCGCCTATGCCGTTCAACAAATATGTTTACATATGCATGCGCCCGAAGATGTCCACGGACGATGCTCAAGCGTGTGCCGGTATGTCAAGGGACCAGCGCCTCGGCATTCGGCTACGCGCGCGGCGTCGCCCACCATCACGGCTTACTCCGACACCGGTGGGCGGTGCCGGACACACGGCGCTCTACCTCCGGCTTCGCATCTTCCTTGGCGACTCCCTCATATCGTGGTCCTCTAAGCGGCAAACTACGGTATCGAGTCGAGTGCGAGGCGATATCGTGCCATTGCAAGCGCCGCCGCCGAATGCTCCTGCTACGACATCTACTCGGCGAACTCCATCGCTCGGTACCTACGGCGACGTGGCGTTTCGCGACAACATCTCGTCCGTCTACATGTTGCGGAACCAGTTCATCATCAGCGTACCAAGCACATCGAGCTCGACATACACTTTGTCGGAAAAGGTTGCTATCGGTGAGCTCCGCGTCACGCATGTTCCCAGCGCCGCGCCCGACTAGCTGGCGTGTTCACCAAGGACTACCACGGCGTTGTTCCTTGATTTGAGAGACGCCTCTCCGTCACGGACCGCACGTCGAGACTGCGGGGTGTCGGCGAACTCGTCTAGTGGCTGGGATGGATCTTGAGCGACGCCACGACTCCACACGGCGCGCCCGTCATGCGTCCGCATAGCTAGGATCGGCCAACGGCCTCCTGTTGTAACATGTATATGTACACCATTCAGAGATCAATACAAGTGCGGTTGATCCATCCTTATCTCTCCCTTCTACAGTTGTGCAATGTGTTGGGGTTGATTGATTGCTCGCTTGCTGCTGCGTCCAACTTTATGAAATGCTGCAAATTCATCTTTTTCCTGATAGCTTTCTAGCCCAATTTCCCTTCTATTTCTGCTTCATTCCTGGCTCTGCAAGCAACCTCAGTTTTTTTATATAATTTTTGGTTCAGTATAGTTAAGCAGAATTTTTTCGCTATTGGTGAGGTAATCTTAAGCTTCTGATTTCCTCAACTTCTGGAAAAGACATGGTATTATTTTGCTTTGTTTCTTTTTGGATGAATTCCTGCTTCTCCTCTTTTTCTTTTGCTGTTTCTCCTCCTTTTCGATTTTGGTCAAACAATTGATCACTCATCAGATGATTGATGTCGGAGTTAACTCTATACTGAATTTATGTCTTTATGTTGCATACCCTCCAATTTTGTGACCAGAACATGATCGAATCGTGGAGCTTTCTTTTGGAGATTGGGACGGTTGCAGCTTTTCTGCTTCTGATTCATCATTGCTTTCTTTCATCATTTTCTATCTATTTTGTTCATAGGCAAGGCAATAACACAACCCATGTTCAGAATTGGGTTAAGTCTCCACAAACAAATTCATTTCTTGGAGGTTTAGCTACTGCTAATGCTGTCTTGTGGTGTGTTGAGTGGGGAGGAAGAAATCTTAGCGTTGCAGTATTGATCTTCAGCTTTGGCCTACTTTCTGAAAGTGCATATAAAAATGGGAGCTTCTTTAAAAAAATGAAGCTAAGAGCAGGTAGTGATCCTTTCTTTACTCATAGTTGTTTCGTCATGTTAAGAATAGCTTGTATTCTTCCTTGATTCTCTGAGTCTGAGAGTTCGTATTATTTTGCAGGTAACTGACTGGTGTTAGATTAACATTACAGAGGATCAAAGTGTTTTCGAAAATATGAGAAAAGCTCTCTTTGTTTAGCTTCTTGGCATAATGGCAGCAACATCGCCAACCAATACAAGGCGCAAGTACTGTGGTGGTGGGACAGTCATATCTGCCGAAGAACTCAAAATGGCTTCAAGAGAATCTTGCAAGTAAATTATGTTGACATCTTTGAGTTATTCTTGTGCCATTTTCTTAGATGATTGGTTCCTTTGGATTCTAGAATCTAGAAACTGAGCATGCTGGCTACTGTCATGGTGATCGGCATTAGAGTTGCAATCACGATTACGGCGATAAGCAAACACAGGCAAAAATTGAATTCAGAATCCATGGCAAGCTCACGGGAGTTCAGGTCTATAGCAGAAATGCGAGTTGATTATACTTTATTATTTTAATATGCATTTTGAAACATACAATAAAAAATCATTTTGCCGTTGAAACCTGAAAAGTGAAAAATCTCCACACTGTACAGTATTTTATTATAGAATACTCCTTTTAGAATTTGTGTAATTTAGTTTTCAGGGGAGTATAGAAGCACTACTCTTTGATTAATAGGATCACTGCCTTGATCTAATAGCATTGCTTTATGTGGTCTCAAGGATGTAAATGTGAGAAGAAAAGGTTCCTATATCTAGACAATATTATCTCAAAATGACTTGCACTGTGATGGTATGTGTGTAAAAGTCAGAAAAAATATTGTAGAAGCACATGGACAACTTCAATGCTGCAATATAACAACTTAGCAAGAACGTGTTCTTCTGCAAGCACTCAGGTCTTGGTTTAGTTGGCTACTTTAATGAATGACCAAATGATAGTGTTATATCATTTATTTCATGTTAGTTAATTGAGATTGGCGTGAAAGTTGTACTGAATTAGTTTAGTAGTTGAGCACCACGATAGAAAATATGAACTCCACTTGCACATCAGCAGCGCAGTAATATGAACTCCACCTGCACATCAGCAGCGCAGTACATTCATGTGCAGTTTGTTATTATTATGCTAGGTACATTCATGTACAATTTGTTATTATTATGCTAGGTAGAGAATTATCTGAAAAGTTAGGTTATAAAAACTACTACTCTAGAAAAGCTTAACAACTTTCAGAAGTGAACAATCAGAAGATATCTCTAACGAGTGATGGTACCAACTTTCTTTTGGTCGGTCATTGTGATTCTTCTGGGAAAAACCTGAAGATGTTAAATCAACTGATAAGTAAAACACATCGTGATTGATAATTCTTATTGCTGAGTCTTGCCAAGGATTCAAGTTCTAACATGAACATGATTTTGTAACATCAGCAATCTTGGAGGAATATTATATAAAGGATCTTACATATGGAAATGCTTGATCATATATGTCACTTTCCTGCATAAAATGGTTAACATCAGAGTGTAACTTCTGAGTGTAGGTATTTGGGAAAATGATCTATTATGTAGTTTGAACTTGCAAGATTACTACAAGTGCGACGTTTTTTAGGCACTAGCATGCATGTACTGTGATGATCATACATGGATTATCATGAATTTGTGGATTGCCATAAATTGTTCATTCTGTGAATAAACCGCCACTCCATAAGTAGTAAAGGGAATGCTATTCTAAGTTGCATGTTCTAAAATTCAACTTTCCTGTTAAAATGCATAAATTAATGGGTATTATGTGTTAAGGATAGAAAGGATAGAATATGATTGTTATTTGCTTCCGTATATGCCTCAGTTTTCTTATCTGTACATAGTATATTTCTTTGTACACAACTCTTGTTCAATTTCATGCCCTTGCTCTTCTTCACCAAGTGAGTTCCACGATTGGTGCTTCTTTTAAGTAGGATCAACATACATCTCTGAAATATCTTCAAATGTATCAAACTACATGCAAATACTTAATGTTTCCCATTTGAACACATGCTATACTAAGTATCCACATGAAAACATGCTAAAGCTATAGTAAGTTTTTGGTGATTCTCCTATGAATGATATTTAGTTCTCTATTTGGTTCTTTTCTTTGGACAATCACAAGGAACATTATGTTTAAACAAAATCTATTTGCCAAGAACCAAAAAACTTACAATATTTTCATTTATCTAAATTTTCAGATTAGATAAAATGACCGGTTGGCTGTCAGCCCGTGGTTTCCGAAATTACGTACAGGCCATCGGTTCTTTCAAAAAAGTCCTTATTTTTTTACGAAAAAACCTTCTGCTCTCTTTTTATTGCGAAAAAGCCCTCAGTTTTTCTGCGAAAAAGCCCCTGCACTTTCCTTTTGCTATGAATTTTCGTCCCTTTTACTTCGGCCCACACGGTGGCTGGCGCGGCGTGCCGCTGCGCCTATGTAGCTAGTCAATATGACTTACAGGGGGTTTATAGATTCCCCCCTTAATTATAGCGTAAACATAAAAAAACAGTGAAGTATAAATAGCGGATAACATGCATCTATCTCTGGTAATACGCCAACGCTACTATACCATGCTCGTGGCTGTAAATGCAGAAGAAAAATAAAATCTACATGACAATGACTATGGTACATCCATCATCTAAGACAAGGTCCCGCTCATTCCTGCTTCAGTATCTAACTTTTGGTTTCTAGTTTGCTATTTCTTAATTTTATTTTATTTTCTAGTTTTTTTATTTTTTTAGCATTTTTTACCTTTTTTCTATATTCCTTTGCATTGATGTGTTTTTCTATTTTTAAAATTTTTTAAATTTAATTACACACAAAAACTATCAGTAGTTACAGTAAAAAAATCATAAGAAAAAAAAACAAGTTGAGCAGGGTAAAACTGCTTCCTACAATTTCTCCCACACCTTCTTTGCCCAAATGCGTCACAGGTTCACAGCTGCGACCTCCGTTGCCGCCCCCATGAACTGTGTGTTTTTTTTCTATGGAACCTTTTGAAGTGTTGTGCATACTCCATATAACAAACCCGGGGGGCTCCCCGATCGCTCGGCGGTGCCACGTCGGCGCATTCGCTCCCGTGTTGGCGCGTGTCTGCGAGCGGGCGCTGTGAGCGCTCGTGCGTGCTGGGTAGCAAGCCACGTCCTGCTTCGTGTCGGTTCGCCCTGTTGTGCGTCAGTTGGTGTCCTACGTTTGGCGTGTGCGCTCGATACCCAGCGGCGCCGTGGGAAGCTTCGAGAGGAAGCCATGTGTTTTCTACGCATGCGTTTGTGGATGCGCCCGGCCCACTGACATCTATGTCCCGGTTGTTTCTCTCTAGTTGTGGTGCGCATTCTGTTGGTAAGTCTTCCCTTCGCTCTTGCCTTTGCTTCCTGTGTGGCCACCTGTGTTTTTCGGATTTTGGCAGAGGTTTCTTTGTTTCTCTTTATGGATTCAGTGGCGCATCCGATTGCTGCTTCTTCTGGTTGTTTTGTTTTCCGGCTTCAGCGACGCGCTCGGTTGCTGCTTCTTCTGGTTTTCTCTTGCGATGGGGGTTTCTTCAGTCGCTTGCGGATTTTGGCTACATTGTGATCTTTCCTGTTTAGATTCGGGTGCTTGTTGTGTGCCCTCGGGTTTCTTCAGTCGCTCGCAGATTTTGGCTACATTGTGATCTTTCCTGTTTAGATTCGGGTGCTTGTTGTGTGCCCTCTTCAGATTGTTCTCGGTTTAGCGCCGCTTATTCTTATTCGTTGTGGAGAGTGGCCAGAATGTGTCTTTTTTTTGCGTCGATTCTTTTTCCCTTTTTTGAACTGTTCATCTTTCCACTTTTTGTTATCAAGATATGCTCTTTTGTTCGTCTATTTTTTTTTGGAGTTGTTTTTTTCCCCATTTGTTGTGCTTCTTGTTTGCCTGCTGCTAACCGTTGCATGTTTTCTTTATTTATAGACCTGGCGGAGTTTACGTTGTGTGTTTTTCCGTGTAGGTTTCCTTTTTTTGCTCCGTTTTAGGAGCTCTTCGGTGTTGCCGCACGGTTTGTTTTCTTGCAATTTATGTTGTGCTTTTCGTACGAAGTGTTTGTGTTTTCTGTGGTGGTGAACGATTTGGGTTTCGTTTTTGTCATCGTTGTATGTTTTGTTGTATGGTTTGTTTGTTTGAGCTCCGTTTATTGTTATCCTTTTTTGTCATCGTTGTGTGTCCTGTTTGTTTAGGGTTCGTGTAGTGTTGTTCGTCCGAAAATACTTCGGTTTCTTCATTGTAATTGTTTTCCGAAGTGGCGTCCATGTTTCCAGTTTTTTTTTATATTTGCGTGAACCATTTTGTTTGCGTTAGAGTTTCTTCTTTGGCTTCTTCCTTGGTTCTTACCGTTTTTCTCCGTTGCTACATGTTTTTTTAGGGTTTATGTGTCGATTTCGATCTAAATCTGCTGCGGTCCGTTTAGTGCGAACCTATTGCTTTTCTTTTAACTTAGATGTTTTCGGAAGTGATGTACGTGTTTCTTCTTCTTTGTAATATTCGTGTGGCCTTTTTTATTTTCGTGTGGACTTTTTTATTTTCGTTAAGGTGTCTTTTTTGGATTTGTCGTTTTTTCTTTGATTTCGTTACAGGAAGAGGCCGCTCGCTTTGCTGCTTGTTTTACATTTTGTATAGTATTCCTGTTTTGAGATATTGTTTTACTAATTTATCTGGTATCCTCACACTCATTGCTTTTGCTTTGCAGGAGGTTATTTGTTTAGGTGCTTACGGTCCGTGCTGACTTCGTTTGTGCTGCCTCTACGGTCTCCTCTCGTTTTACAGCGCCTTAATTAATTGTCCACCATTCTGCTACAGTTCCTTCAGAATTGCAGTTCTTGTGCTTTTATTAGAGGTGCTGCTTCTTTTCTGTTATTTTTACACTTTTTTATGGTGCTGTGTTCGGTTTGTGTTAAAATACAGATGCTTGCTCCACCTACGTATGCTCAAATGTTACCTACGTTGGTGTTCACGATTGGTGAAGCACTGTCATCTAAATTTTTAATACTACTTAAATTGCTTTACGAATGTCTTTCTTAGTTTTCTCTCTGCTTACGTGACTTTAAAGATAATATATACTTTCGCGGTAGCTCTTGCTTTTCTTCGGAGTATTTTGTTTGAGCCTCAGTGCGTTTATAACCAGCACCATCTCATTTTCTTCGATTAGCCAGCTTTGCATGTTATCGCTGTATACCTTCCTGTTTGCCTTTACATATTACGGATGTGCTCATACTTGCATGTACATATGAAACCGCTGAAGCTGTTTCAGTTAGAGCATGTTATCACTATATACCTTCTTATTTACCTTTATATATTATCGATGTGCTCATTGCATTTGCTTATGAAGCCGCTAAAGATTCTCTGTGTTTGCATTTTTCGGTGTTGTTATATCTATGAACCGTTCTATGATGCTCATGTTTTTTTAGTAGTGTGATTTTCGAATGCTCTTGTTTTTGTTCTAATATTAATTTTGCTTTTTCCCTTTTTTGTTTTTTTTGTTCTTTACTGCTTTTTTCCCGTATGTGTTCTTTGTGGTTGTGCCCGAAACTGGTTTGTCTATTAGTTTTAGGTATTAGTTATATGCTGTTTCAATTAGGCCATATTATCGCTGTATACCTTCCTGTTTGCTTTTACATATTACCGATGTGCTCATCGCATGTACATATAAAATCGCTGAAGGTTCTTTGTGTTTCTGTTTTTCGATGTTGTCATATCTACGACCTGTTCTACGATGTTCTTGTTTTTTTAGTACCGTCATTTTTGAATGCTATTGTTTTTGTTCTAATATTAGTTTTGCCTTTTTCCCTTCTACGTTTCTTTTCTCTCTTTACTGATTTCTTCCCGTATGTGTCCTTTGTGGTTTTGTCCGAAGCTGGTTTGCCTATTAGTCTTAGGTATTGGTTGTATGCTGTTTCAGTTAGGATAGGAAAGCGTTGAGCAGTATCTTTATTTGTGTCCCCTTCCTCTTGCCTACTCCTTTTTGTACGTGTTTGCTATATTCTTACAGTGTTTTTTGTAACCAACATCCTTTCTGTCCTGCCAGTGCGACTGCGCCATCTCTATCGTGTCTCTATTGGTTGTTGTTCATTTTTTTAGTCGATATTTCCCAGTTTACATTTAGTATACTCTTTACCTCTATCTGTTTTTTTATACTGCCGTTTGTTGCTCTTTCAGAACGATCTCCTGGTGGAATTGTTCGTCTATTGTTTTTCCCTAACTAATTTTATGGATGAACCGTATTTTACTAACCCTCATCGCGAAGAAATTCTTCGTGATAAGCGGCCAGTTGATTCGGTAGTTTCATCATTGTCTTCCATAGATATTTTACCTGCTGCTTTACCCTCGGCGTTTGTGCATATGCTACCACAGTCATGTATGTTTCATACTTTTATTATGTACATTATATTCACTAGATTCTTTTTGTTTTCCATCTTTTTTTACGTTTTTATTCTCTCATAGTTTCTCTCCCTCCCCCCTGTATTTGCTTTTCTGTTTTACAGCCCTTCTCCCCAATGTTAATGCGCGTTTTCCATGGATGCGACAACATGGTTGTTTATGTTCTTTGTAACTATTTTCTTCCTCATCTTTACTGTGTACAATTTAAATTTCTTTTTTTACCGTTTTCCTCTCTTTTGCTTACATGGTAGGAAATCATTTTTGCCCACTGGTTAGTCGTGCTGAATCTGCTACTAATAGAAAAAAAGGAGGATATCCAATTTGCTTCGTAGAGTTCTAAAGCAGATGCTTTTCTTTCATTATTGTTTACCGTTTTTGCCCCTTTGCTATTTCGTTTTTTTTGCTCCCCCTTCCTCCCCCATAGACATATCTTAGTGTACTTTATTCCATGGTTTTTATTGCTTTTTTCCCCGCATTTCAGGTAGTATGTCGTCTTTTAGTCCGGTTTTACTTAGAGAACCAGGTGTTTCTCTTTCTAGAGAACAACTTTCTTACCTTAAAGGTTCGTTAGTATGTGCGATTTTATTCTTCTTTATGTTACTTTCCTTGCTTCCTACTATTTGCTGTGTGTTTTCCATTATTACTGCTGTTGTTTGTTCTTCTTTGTTCAGTGCATCTTTTTCTTGCATTTTTTTTAGCTGCCTATGTCAATCGATCGTATTACGGTGGTCCAGATTATGAATGCAATAAATGTGGAGCCATTTTTTGGTTCCAAGAAAGATCTCAACATAGAAGCTCTTCTAGGCATCAACGGATTGTTTATAATAGATGTTGCCGAGGTGGGAAAGTATCCCTTCCCCCACATAAGGATTTTCCATACCCACTTCGAGACCTTATTGGTTTTAATAAATGTTCTCGCTCAAATGAATTTATGCGCTTAATACGGCATTACAATTCTTTGTTTGCATTCACTTCCTTAGGCGTAGATATTGATAGATCTATAAACACCGGTGGAGGTCCTTATGTTTTCCGTATTAATAGTGTGGTTCATCACCATATTGGTTCATTAGTTCCTACACCGGGCCAGAAGCCCTAATATGCTCAGCTTTATATTTATGACACTTTCAACGAGATTGCCAACAGATTGTCTGTGTTTAGCAAAGAAGATAGTGGAAGTGATGAAGCAGACTCTTCTATTATTGCTGCATTGATTATTATGTTTGACTGTTGCAATCTACTGGTGAAAGAATTCAGAATGGCACGTGAACGGTTGTTTTCTGAAAAAAAACCCAGAGGTTTACATTCGTCTTATTGGTTCATCAGATAGTCATGGTGATAGATATTCTCTACCAGTTGTGCCTGAATTAGCTGCTTTAATTGTGGATGAATTGTCTTTGGAAAATAACAGATTTGACGTGATTGTTTAAAGTCATCATAATGAGCTGAAACAGATTTCTCCTTTGAATCCCACCTTGATGTCTCTTTAGTATCCATTATTGTTTCCGTATGGTGAAAAAGGTTTCCATCTTGGTATTAAATACAAAGAAATTGATACCAATATTGCTTTAGTTAGAGATGAGGTGTCTATGCTTGAATATTATTGCTATGAGTGCCATTATCGAAAAAAAGAAACAAATGCCTATACATGTTGTGGGCGTCTCTCAAATCAAATACAAGTGGATTGTTATTCATGCCTTGAAGCAAATCGTCTGTCATTCCATTTTTTCAATCAAGATGTGTTAAGATCGGAGACATACCAAGGCATTTTTGATGCTCTTGGTCAAGGTACATCGCAGGGCAGAAATATTGGTGTAAAAATTCTGCTTCCTACAAGCTTTACTGGTGGTCCTCGATATAATGCTCTCAATTATCAAGACGCTATGGCTATTTGTCGTGAATATGGTGCTGCTGATTTGTTCTCTACTTTCACATGTAATTCAAGATGGCCAGAAATTATGGATGCACTTAAACATGAGTCTGGTCAAAAATATATAGACCGATCTGATATTGTTACTCGGGTATTTCATATGAAGCTTACCGAATATATTTCTGATATTAAGTCTGGTTGCACTTTTGGTGTCGTCCGCGCAGGTTCGTTTCTTAAATTCGTTATACATGTGTAACTTCTTTATATTTGAACGTGTTGTATTCCTTTCTGCTCTAAACTATGCTCTTTGTTTGTTGCAGTTTTGTATACTGTTGAGTTCCAAAAGAGAGGCTTGCCTCATGTTCATACTCTTATATGGCTTGCTCAACATGATGGAGACTTAACGGGTCAGTTTATAGATAGCCTTATATGTGCTGAAATTCCTAATCCATCTACTGATCCACTTGGTTATACTCTTGTTGAGGAGTTTATGATGCATGGTCCGTGTGGAGATCTTAATAAAAAATGTCCATGCATGAAAGATGGTCTATGTTCAAAACGATATCCCAAGCAGTTAAACTTAGAAACAACGATTGATAAGTGTGGGTTTCCAGTATATCGTCACCAAGATGGGTACCATTTTGTTGTCAAAAATGGAATTAGGCTTGATAATAGCTGGGTTGTTCCATATAATATTGCCTTGCTCAAAAAGTTCCAAGCTCCCATCAATGTTGAGTGGTGCAACAAAACAAATCTTGTGAAGTACTTATTCAAATATCTTGCTAAAGGGTAAGATAGAGCAAGGATGAATTTTTGTAATGCTAGGCAATCATCAACCTCAACTGATCCACAGCCTAAAGAAGGAATAGATGAAATAGCAGGTAATCACTTTTGCATATTACAAAATTCATTTTACTATTCTACCCTGTTTACTGTAAGTGACCACTTTTCACTATTACAAATTTCGTTTTGCTATACTCCATTGTCTAAGCTTCTCCCTTCTTTGTCCTCTATGTTATTACTTTCCTATCTAAAGTCATCTTTTCTCCCCTCGGTTTTTCGCTGCTTACTTTATACTGATGTTTATCTGCATGAAAATATAGATATTTATCCTCATGTGAAGCACTCTGGCGATTGTTTGAATTCAAAATACATGGTCGAATGTTTTCCGTCGAACGATTATGTGTGCATATGCCAAACATGAACAGAATCACATATCATGAAGATACAAGCTTGCAAGGAATTGTTGCTGATCCAGGAGCTCATAAAACTATGTTGACTGAATGGTTTACTACTAATCAGCAGTCTGTAGATGCAAGATCGTATACTTATTACCAATTCCCATTAGTGTTAACAAAAATGGTTAAAAAGAAAACGGATGTCACCAAAGATTGGCCGCATATACAATGTACATCCAAGCACTGGTGAATTATTCTATCTGAGAATGCTTTTGATGGTTGTCTGTGGTGCACAAAGTTATGACCATATAAGATTTTTGATGGCATATGTTATCCTACTTAAGGAAGCATGCAAAGCTCGTGGTTTGGTTGGTGATGATACAGAATGGTTTTTGCTTTTTGATGAAGCTATTATTTGGGCTACACCATATCAACTCAGACACCTTTTCATGGTGGTACTTTCTTTCTGCAGTGTAATTAGTCCTCAGAATTTATTTGATAAGTATTGGTGATTCTTTGCTGACGATATACAATACAAAATACGTCAAGGGCTGCAAAACCAATCGTATTTGTTAGACCATGTGACCAGGTCTATGCTATTTTAGATGATGAATAATTGACAACGTTAGTTATAATATTATTTGGCATAATTATGCGAGGTGTGTTGTGTGTGTGCGGGTTGACGTTGGTCAAGTTCAGACGAACTTGTGCCGGAAAAATATTCTTTGGTTTTTGCATGTGCAGGTTGAAGCATGGAGGCGATCGTGGTCAATGACGAGAAGGACCGGGACTAGGATGGGGAGATCCGAGGTCAGGCGGTCGAGAGAGTCACGAGATGGTCGAGCTCATGTTTGGGCACGTAAAGATCAAAGGTGGATGGCGTACGTATACGCACTGTATACGAGTCGGCGTAGAGTTCAGGTGATACGTGTCGTATAAGAGTTGTATACGGAGTGGTTATTTATGAGTTGTTTTCGTATTAGAGTAGAAGATTAAACGGGATGACTAGAAAATTGAACAGGTATACATAGAGGTGTATACGGCTGGGAGGTCAAGTCATATACAAAGTCATGCGCGTGCTTCCGTGTTGGAGACGGAGTTAGTCCGGATGATATTTATTCGTGCATGCTGGCCAAGAGAAAGGTGTGCTTTTGCAGCGGCTTTCTGGAGGTGGCTTTTGTAAGAAAATATTGTGTGGCTTGAGGCTGTGCGTGTGCCGTAACTTTGGAGAGAAAAAGAGTTCGCCAGCTTTGCTTTTGTTCGGTCTCCGCTCGCCGTTTCCTTTTCTTCGATCATCTCTGTCGCTGGGTGTACCGCGGCTCCTTGCACTGCCACGTCTTGGCGCAGCAATCGAGTTGGAAAAATCTCGCGACGTGGTGGTGGACCTTTGGAGTGCTGCGCGCGTGCCGGACTCTGCTCTAGACGGTGTGCGGCTAGGCGAACGAAGTATTTTGATACGGCGACTGGACACACAGGTTAGATGAGAATTTTCTGGTCCATGTGATGATTGCATGCAGGCGTTGCATTTTGAAGTCTTCTAGCTGATAAGATAAAATAGCTTTGCCTTCATGATTGATCTGGAAAAATTAAAATAAAGAAGAAACTTGCTTGATGGATATTATAAAGTATGGTGCCATGTGCATGTTTTGTGGAGACAACAATTAGAGGATACATGATTAAGTGAGGGACTAGATAATTGCATTGTGCTGGCCATAGTCTGTTCTCTTTTTATCTCTGTTGGACGGCAGCTTGTTTCTAGTGTGCTGGGCATGGTTTTTTATTAGAGAAGAAACAGGTGGTGATTAGAAGACTTAAAGCCGGCGATTTTTTCCTTGGTGCACGGTGTGTGTATTGGTGAGTTCAAGAACCCATCTAAAGTTGATTTGTGTCGCGCAAATTTGAATTACTGTTTTTAATCTTTTGCTGGAATTCTTGTGGCTCATCTCTGTGTTTCAGTTCGGTATTTTGATTTGCAAAGTTTTTTTATCCTTCTGGTTTGCATCCGTTCATCGTGGTCTGTGTAAACCGAGATTATCTAATTATCTTTATTGCTTTAGAGTCCTCTGCGGCTTTCCGAGTAGATCGATTGTAGTTTTGTGTTTAGGGGAGAGTTTTAAATTTTATTTTTAGCTTCCGCAATCATTCACCTTCCTCTGATTGCCATCGACGATCCTACAGTATTCCATACCAGCTACCTATTTGCAATCCCAATTGTTAAATAAGCTATCTGATATGTTTTCAAGGAATGGTCTCAATTTTAGTTCATACAACATAGCCAGCGAATCAGCGTACAATGATTGTTCCTCTGCCAATCGTCTTGTATCCGAAGAGTTAGCATATGATTCAGTTCTTCTAGCAGAACAGGCTGAGATATTACATAATAAGTTGAATACTGAGCAGTCTGATATCTACAAAAAGATTATGATGTGTGTTACTGGTAATAAAGGCGGTTTTTATTTTGTATCAGGCCATGGTGGTACTGGAAAAACATTTCTATGGAATGCTATTATAACAGCACTAAGGGCTAAAGGTCACATAGTTCTTGTAGTTGCTTCATCTGGGATTGCTTCCCTTTTACTTCCAGGTGGCCGTACAGGCCACTCCCGTTTTAAGATTCCTCTTGACATTAATGCAAGAAGTTTATGTAATATCGCACGTGGAACAATGCTTGCTCAGCTTATTATCAAGACTTCTTTAATTCTCTAGGATGAAGCACCCATGATGCATAGGCATTGTTTTGAAGCCCTCGATAGAACATTGCGCGACATCATGTCTACTGACGATGTTGGTCGCATGGCAATACCTTTTGGTGGAAAGCTTCTTGTTCTTGGTGGAGACTTCTGACAAATCTTACCTGTTATTCAAAGTGGCACTAAAGCAGAAATCATTGAGGCTTCGCTTATTAGCTCTTCTCTTTGGCAACATGTTGAGATCCTAAAACTGTTTACCAATATGAGACTTCAAAATCTAGCTCTCTCAGATGCAAACCGTAAAGTTTTCAGTGCATTTGCTCAGTGGGTGCTTGATATTGGGGATGGGCAAATTCCAATGACTAAAAAGCAAGGAGAAATTCATCCAACATGGATACCTATACCACAAGACCTTTTATTGTTGCCATGTAATAACAATATGGATGCAATTGTTGATGCTATCTATGATTCTTTCACTGCAAACTATAGTAGCGCTGAATACCTTGTAGAACAAGCTATTGTTTGCCCAACTAATACTGTTGCCGATGAACTAAACAGAGCTGTTTTTGATAGGCTTCCCGCTCATCCAAAAGAGTATCTCAGTTTTGATTCCATTTCCCAATGCGATAGCCACATTGGTGATGCTGACCTACTATACCCACCAGAATTCCTAAATTCTATTGTAATCAATGGTTTCCCACATCATAGCATCCGGTTAAAAATAGGTGTTAAAAATAGATGTTCCAGTCATGCTGCTAAGGAATATAAATCAATCCATGGGCCTTTGCAATGGAACACGTCTCATTATTACAAGACTTGGTGATCGAGTTCTTGAAGGCCGCATAATTACTGGAAGTAACATTGGTCAGCTTATTTGTATTCCCAGAATTGTGCTGAATGCTACAAGTTCTTAGTGGCCTTTTACTCTACAACGACGCCAATTTCCTGTTAGGCTTTCATATGCAATGCTATTAACAAAAGTCAAGGGCAAACTTTGAGCAAAGTTGGAATCTATGTAAAGAATCCGGTATTCTCTCACGGCCAATTGTATGTGGCAGTATCACGGGTTACATCACGTTCATGCCTCAAGTTACTCATTGAAAATGATAATGGTGTTCCTTGCATTGAAACAAAAAATATAGTCTACAAAGAAGTATTGAGCTCCGTTTAGTACCTTTTTTGCAATTCTTTTGGGGCCTTCTTGTTGAGCCTATGCATCCAAAAAATTTGCTACACATTCCCTCATATCAGTTAATCACATCAACTATGAAAACTTCCACCAGTAGTTATTCCCCTCCTTTTATACCTCATATACTAGTATGTGCCTATATACCTTTCCATAAATATAAAGTAAATAACCCCTTTTTCATACTGAAACCATTTTGCTGCTCCTTCAAGATGTCCTAAAAAATGTGTAGTACAGGTAGGCTCTCATAGATGCAATTAGCTTTTCCTTTTCTAACATATATAATACGCACATGCTTTTTTTTCGATGATTGTAATGCTTTCACAATTTGGTTTATTACTTTTCTGTATGAAACGCTTATACAGTCTATTCCTTTTTTTAGTTTCCTCCCCTCACATAGCTAATTCTAGCGTGTGCACACCAACCTTAATTATTAGATTTATCTTACTTCATACTAAAGAGACTCACAGAAAGCATATCAAGCAGTTTTTCACAGCTACACATAGTTATTTTACTCTTGTCTTTTTTACAGGCATCTCACATACTAATTTTTTTCCCATTTATGTTTTATGTTATGGAATCAAATTGCTTTTTTCTCTGTCTATTCTTTTTGTTGTCTTCTATCTACTTCTGCTTTCCTTTTAGCCATACAAGATACATTCGCTTTTTGTTCCCTTGTATCTACTTCTCCTTTCCTTGTAGTCACACATTACTATTGCATTTACTCATTGTAAATAATGCAATACATATAAACTTAACCACTTATACATATCAATCATTTTGTTTTTCCTTTCTTACTTAGTTTTATGTACTGCCCATGTTATGCTGCTGCTCTTTTTACTTCCTTCCCTTGATCTTGACTATTTTATAGACAATAGAGCTTACTTCGTCCTCCTTTTGTTTTCCAGAAAAGCTCGTACAGCTCACAGCCTACACTTATTTATAGAATGCCTTCTTTTTTAGTTTATGTATTGTGCATTTCTGCTTTCCTACACAAATAAGGAATCTATGTGTTTTTCTTCGTACTGCATGCGCTTTTCTATTGCTTAAATATGTCGACAAAATTGTACATCGCATAGGAGTTTCGATAAGCATTCTCCTATTTTTCTTTCCTGGGAAACACAATATGTTCACACTCATTGTTCGTATGTATCATACATATTTCCGTTTTTTTATTGTTTCATTACAAACATTGCTTACGTATTGTTCATACTGCTATACTTTTCCCTTTTATGTATTTCATTATGCTTTACTTCTATGCCTACAAACTATTTTTCCCTGTCCCCATTTTACTATCGCCTTTTTTCTTCTTTAATATGTTTCATTGCAAAAAAGTATATGCTACCTTCATTCATAGTGTTTATGCTATCTCAGGTCGGCTCCTATACTCTACATTCAGTAATGCATGCATATATGTTATATATACTACATTCTTTTCTCCACTCTTCCATATACATCACTTGCACTATATAATTCCTTCTCATATTACCTACCTTCAACTTTATTTACCTTTTTCCTTTTCCATTATTTATTATGTCATCCTTAACTATGCTCCTTTGTTGCGTGCATCGCACACATTCTTTCCCTCTAATTTACTTAATCTTTCTATTTATTTTAGAATGTTCCCCACAAAAAAATGCTTTATTCAATGTAGTCACATTAGCTCAATGTAAGTAATGTACCATATCTGAAACTGTTTCCTTATGTATTTCATACAAATAAGCCTTTGCTCCCTATTTTGTCGCATATATCATTTACACTTCTGTATATGTTTTTTACTTCCCTGTTAGCAAACCTCATTATTGCTTCTATAATAATTCTTTTATCGCTTTCTTTACCATATATAGAAGTACTCTTCGTTCTACGATACATGCTTACCTTTGTAGTACTTGCTTCATACTTTTTTATCCTACGCAGCTTGCACAGAATGTATACATCGCTAGATCAAATCAATCAGAGTTCACACAAGTGGAAGATCCTTATTTGTTTAGCATGCCTCTGGGAATTTAAAAATCCTCAAAATGCAGCTGAGATATATCACCTAGACTTTGTCATGGTTGATGAACAGGTTTTAAATCTTGATCTCACTGAGTTACTTACTATATACAAACAATTCTCTCTTCACTTTGTAGTTTTACATTTTCAATACACAAAACTCTATTATAGTGTTGCTGTTATTCAATATCGTTTCTTATTTTCATACCACACCTATTTTTTCCTATTTAACACTACCTTAACTCTTTCAAAGGGGTATGCTATGGAAGGAATAGTCCCACAAAGATGGCTTGATAAATTTACATCTTTGCTAAAAGAGGGATCTATTTACGAATTGGAATATTTCGAGGTTCTCCAAGCAAAGCAGACATACAAGGCAGTTGATAACAACATTTCAGTACGCTTTTCAAAGTACACAAAGGTTAACGAAATGTTGCCACAGCCAAACAATTTCCCTCTCTATGTATATAATGCAGTACCTTTTTTCGTTCTGAATGGTCGTATTGGGAAAAAGGCTTTGTTATCAGGTATGTCTACAGCTAAACTTATATAGCTAGTGCATACCGACCCATATTATTGTTTACTAATTTTCCTACTCCATAATATAGATATCAATCTATACAATAACCTATACATACTTTATTACAAGTCTTACATATTTTCATATATCAAAAAGGTCTGCTATTTTACCATCCTTCTTTATATAGTCTATTTATTATGAGTTACTATTTTGTGTTCACGCCCAGATAGCATATTGCATCACACGTGTGTCTACTAATGTTTTTTTACTATTTTTAAAACTTACTATTTAGCATCGTTTTTACCATACCTAACCAATTTCTCTCTAATTATTGATTCTCTGTATGTGCCAGATATTGTCGCTCTCATAACTTCTATTTCGCCAAGTATGGAAACAACAACAAAACTTGGCCCTACGATTAAACGTACTGTCAAAATAACAGATGGAAAGTATGTATATTCTTTACACTTTCTATTACTTTTGGTTCCCTTACAGTTTAGTATCTGTGTCTATACCATTGTTACATTAATATTACCAAAACAATATACCTTACAATCTATTCACAGTGAAATAGGAATTATAACTCTCTGGGGTCATCATGCTGAACTATTTGATGCTAATCTCCTTTTGGCTAGCTCTCAGAACGCACCAGTTATTGCTTTGTTTGTTGGCATGTCAGTGGGTACTTACTCAGGTTTACTATGTTACCTTTTTCCTGTTTATCATGCATGTAAAAAAACCCTACTATACTTATTTCCATTCTTATCTTGTACTATTAACATTCTATAATTGTTTTATGTTCACATGTAGGCCATCTTGCGTTGCAAAGCACTTCAGCATCAAAATGATACATTAACATACCGATACCAGAAGTTCACGATCTACGGAATATGTACTACTTACCATTTTCATTCTAAATGCTTCAATAGCCACTGACTAAACAGTATTTCCTTTCTAAATTTTCCTTGCGTGCTTTGTAACTTTCTTGCTAATGCCCCTCACAGGGTTACTAGCCAGCCACACCAAATTGAGTGGCAAGAAGACAACCAAGCCTACAGCAATCCAATTCCCACAACAGTACGCGAATTGATACAGCTCATACCTCACGAGGTCTTGGTACAAAAGAATAGTTTACGTGTTAAACATACATTAACAGCTTTTTTTTTACGTAACTATTAATTTGTTCTTTCCAAATATGTTATGCACAGGGACAACGGTACAGCCTTACCGTTCTTATTGCAGACTTAGTGCCAGCACAGTCTTGGTGGTATATAGCATGTTCTTCTTGTTGGAAAAGAACTTTTCCAGATGGAGATCGATATAAATGCAAAAGATGTGATGGTACATCGGCAGAACCAAGGTACACAATTATTTACATATTTATAGCCCTCAGGTTTTTGGTGCTCTCAACATTTGCCTAACAAAAATATATATATATAATATACTTTCCAAATATTTTCACAGGTACAGATTAAACGTATATGGTACTGATCTTGATATCGATGACGAAAGCACATACATACATGTGGAATTCATGTTTTTTGGCGACATAGGCCAACAATTGATTGGAAAACCCCCAATGCTTTTAGTTGCGGTAAGCGAAGGCCAAACAGACAATATTCCAGCCGAAATCAAATAAATTATTGGCAAAAAATATGAAATTATAGTGCAGATGTCAGAAGGATCATTACAGCGTGACATACCATCGTTTCATGTCCGGTCAGTACTGCGTCAGACAGACCAGCCTATGCTTCTATTAACAGACAGACCAGAACCCTCAACAACTGCCCCATCAGAAATACAAACTATTGTACACCATGAGGAACAGCCTACTTCTGCTCCATCAACACCGCCAGTTGCCACTACGCTTTACACAGGCACGGTTACTCCTTTAACAGCAGCGCTTCTCGATACTCCACAGGTAAAAAAAGTGCACACACTGTTACTTTTTGTCGTTTGAAATCAATAGCTTGCACATTTTATACACATAGCGTTCCTTACATATATTTAGCTCTGTCTAATCATTTATATATCTATTAGAACACTTCATCAGAATTTCGCTCTGACGAAACACCATCTAGCACATTTGTACCTGCTAAACCTAGCCGAGCTGCTACATCTACCGAAGCAACCAGAAGGTAATTATCTTTAATATAATATGCTTCTAATATCAGTACTATCTACAAAGTGAAAAACTCGTACCTCTAGAATCCCTATTTGTTATCCTTATTACTTTTTTTCAGATCTATTCGCCCTGTCAAAAAAAGTAAAGCTGCAAAGGCACTATTTCCAGACGAACAACAATGAGCTTCAGCATTAGGTACGCAGCACCATACTCTTCGATGCTATTGCTTCTTGCCATAACTACCCTAATGAACTACACTATCTTGTTATTATTACACCCTCTGTTTTTAATCAAGAAAACTCCCTGCTTTCTCGTGCCAGATAATACACCTTTCCCGCATCACTGTTTCCCAGTGCTTCAGACATCTACCGCTCCAGACCATAGTGTTGTTCGTCAGATCTCCGGTTCCACTAGGTCTCGCTACAACCAGCTGCATACATTTTGTTGTACATATTGTTACTCATTGTGCTAACCTTTTTGCTAAACCTGGCTTTGTTAAATGCTTCTATATTGTAGCTAAACCATTTTAGCTACCCTGAAATTATCTAAACATCTCTTCGTTTTTTTCCCCGTCCACCAAGCACCATACTGTTTTTTTCGTGTACCTCTTTGCTTGCTCTTCCCATTTTTGTTTTACGATTCCATTTATCCTCACAATTATTAATACTTACTAGAATTCATACCGTCTATTTTATTAATATGAACATATCTGTTTTTCTAATTCGTTTCAAACCAATTTCGCTCAACATACAAAAATGCTTTACTGCACTATAAAAACCTATTCAAATAGATCTTCCCACCAATAAAACATAATGTATTGTTTTCTGTTTATCATCTCTTAGGCTACTCCATCTACAAAACTCTAAACGAAACCCATCTAAACCACATAAATTTGATATTTCCTAGCGAGAGTGTTTTCACCGATAAAAAAACCGTTTTGGCGTTAAACTAAAATATTACGCAACTAATATATTTATATATGCAAAAACCATTTCGCACTTCTCTAGAAAATAGTTATGTTCTCACTATAATATATTTTTTTGCAATCGATAAATTTATATACTCATATAAAATCTTGATACAATAACACTATGCAACAACAAATTAGCTCCGTGTTTCACTAAATTGCTCAAAGAAAACTAAGATCACTATCTATATTAGCAATTGCAAAAGAAAACCCATAGAGTTTACATTTCTATTAAACAAATTTATTCGCACAAACCCATCTACGCAGACTGTTACCCACCCAAACACCACTGTTGTTACATAAGCACTCGCGAAATCATCCTCACTCAGCTACCAGTATATCATAAACTTACCACCCTGTTGTTCATACGTCAACAAAAATGTGACCGCATGGACATTCCAAAAGTCAATCACAGCATCGTCCGCTTCTACAAAAAACTCATACTCATTTCCACGCCACTCATCGCTCGACGCTACGTGACATCTGTAATCCACTCACTTCCTTTCCATTGAATCAAAACCAGCGTATTTCTTCATTGCTACATTCCCAAGACGATCAGACCAAACGCCGGACTTTACCACGCCGCTCTACATTTCGCCTCTCGTTCTCTCTGCGTCCGCTCTCTCTCAAAGCTTCCTCCTCCCTTCGTTCTTCGTTCTTGCAAACAGCACTTTGCTTCCTCAATCGTCTTCACAGCGTTAATCCACATTGTTCTTTCTCCGCTAGGTGCTCTTTCCTATTTACAATTATGTTTCTTGTTCGGTTTTTATGTTTTTTTCCCCGGTGCAATTTATGAACGCAAATTCGTTGTAGTTCAATTAAAATTCTTACTCACCCATTTCCTTCTTCGCTTACATACATTTTAGTTAGCTCCGTTCCTTACCACAATTATTTCTCCTTTGCATCCTTTCTTTTCTCCTCTCTTCGTTTTTTCGTACAGCCTTTTCTTTTAGATCACCTCACTTTACGAATAATTTACAAAACTACATTTACTTCTCTACAAAACATAATTATTTCAGGTACATATAAAAAGTTTAACCCATACAAGTATACACGAAAAAACAATGCTATATAACAAAGCTATTCAAGTATGATGCTTCACTGAAAGCAAATTGTTCAGCCTCTATTTTCATTATTCACATTTATAAAGCAAATTTCTCTCCGGAATTAATGCCGTATATTCTTTCTTTCTTTTATCTTTTTCTTCATAATTTCTTGTGCTACCATACAGAAATCGTTTCGGTAAACTCATTCGTCTCTAACTTATTGGATTCCCACTGTGTTTCTCCCAGGTCTACAAACGTCAGCTCATTTTGCTCTCAGCGATGTCTACTTCGTTCATTTCTTAAAGTGATTTCCTGCAACTCCAGTAAGTACTTTTCCCCATTTATACTTACTGCATACATTATTTTGTTTTTCATGTTCCTACCATACTATTCCCGATTTTGTCCTACTATATAATGTTACCTTCGTATACCTTGTTGACACAACTTAATTCATAAAAAGTAACAAATCATCCACTGTATTCATTGAAATAGATGCCATCTTTTAAAAAAACACATTATTAACCACTTCACAATTATAAACCACACAGTTCATTCTACCATAAGATTATTACATTATATCTATGTATTACAAAAAATAAGCTCAAACAAAATCTATAACCATCCTTGTCCTAATATTACAAAACCCAACCTGCTTCGCCTAAAATATTTTCTACCATTGCTATTCATAGAACACTTCCTTTAGACACTCACAAATAGTTTCGATTCGTTTCTAATTATCTATCACCCCATTCAATTCCGTTTTTCGTACATTACTATTAGCACTATTCGGTTTTCTCTTTTCTCTATTTCTGTACTCAGCCTGATAATGAATTTCCTCTAATACAATTTATGTACGTTTACGCTCTCATAATTAGCCTCATAATTCATCCTCTATAACAAATTACGGTTTCTACCAATTTTATTACCGTTCTTTTTTCGCACCCACCTTTTTATCGTCATGATTTGTTGTTCTATTCTCATACAAATCATTCACCTATAACAGGTTTTCTCTATTTGTAAAATGGTTTACGTCATCCATTCGAAGCCAGAAACGATACCAGGCTACCCAAAACAGCTATGGAAGATACAACGGTACCTAGGAGCGACCAAACAACACAGGCCTGTTTTCCACTCAGTTACTGAATGCATCAACAGTAAACAGTACCAGTGGAAAACATGGGTAACCCTACAACCCTTACCCGTTCGTCCTGATAAACACCAGCGTTTCTATAGGCACAGAATCAAACAACAAGATGCTATACAAGATGCTGCAAAGCGAGCAATGCATTATCTCCGTCGCTATTATAGCACAGAGTTAATCCAATCTCCATATGATCTCATTCCCCAGGTGATGAACAACGGAATGTATTCCTCCGCACCAACACCGACAAGCAATGCTGATCCACGACTCAAAATAGCATCACGGCACATTGTTTACCAAGAGGTATTGTATTCAAGAACATTAGCTGAAAATGGAAAACTACACTACCAACTCCACATGTGCTAGCAAAAGATACAAGATCTCATGCAAAGCCTCCAACGAATGCACATGCTAGAAGTAGGAGAGATGTCGGGTTATGCAGAATCCCCCAGTGCCCCCACCGCTGCTCAATCACAGCAACATCGACGCAAGAGACTAACCGCTCAAGAATATCGAAAAAAATTTCACCCCTCTACAACTGTGACCCCATCGGCACCACCAACGGGAAACAACAAATAAATACCGTAAACTTCCACTGGATTGTCAATCTACAGCACCCGTAATTTCCACTAAGTCTTTTGTATACAGTCCCTATTAGCAATGTGCGTACTCCCGTCTATCCTCTGTACATTACTGCTTTTGCTACTTGACTCGCTTCAGCTTTCCCATGTAAGAAAGTACTCCTCTTTTATTATAGAAACACTTTCCTCTTTTTTTTTACATAAATACTTTCTTTTTACTCTTGATACACAATTCTACCTCTTTTACTATACTACACACACCAACTAGCGCGGCGTATCACCGTGCCAACGTTTCTAGTTGATATTGCAAAGTTTGGAATAGAAGAGAGTGTAGAATCAACAAGCGTCAAACGAATGCCATGTAATAGTGATTAAGGGGCGCTTGTTTTAGCGATGGTTTCTAGCTGAAATTTCACTGTAGCTGGTTTTTTTACTGTAGCTGATTTGGCTTTTTGGGCATAATTAATTTTAAAAAAATGTAGAAATAAAAAAACATGTTAACCTATTAGAGATAATACAAAGAAACACGAGAAAAAAAAGAAAATACAAAAAAGTCTAAAATATCTAAAAAATTTAGAAAAAGATGAAATACTGAATAGTGAAAAAAAAAGCAGAAACTAGAAGCTGAAGCTGAAAAAAAAACCGAAACGAGCGGGGCGGTAAACGTAATCTCCATCCAGGCAACCTGGAATAAAACTTGTTAGGATCCGTTTGGACCATTGGAATTGAACTATTTTGCAATAAAACTTTTGCAAAATTTCTACATTCCAAACAAGCCCTTATTTCATATCAGACAAATAAAGACCCAGTAGGTGACGGGGGAAAAGATCTGGTTTTGCAGCCAAATTTTTTTGCCAAATTAAACGCTGGCTTGAATGAGTATCAAGATTACCTGGGGCTAGACTTGTTTACTCGATAACCAGAGTACGTACCAACGTTTGCTCTGCAGGAGGAGTCTTCAGCAATACTTGGAAATTGAGCACTCATTGGTCAGCCTTTGGAATACCTTGCAAAAGTCCTGAATGCGTTGCAGCCATGATTAGGAATATGTGCACCAAGATGCATGAGCCTCGGTGTATGTGATAAGAATCGCCTTTGCCTTTACCCGCTCAAAGGAAATGTGGTCCGTCTTGGTGTGGCCAAAGTTCTACTTGGAGACATGATGCGCGCGCATAGCCTTACCACCCGTTGGTTCAACTAATAATGTGAAGCATCCGAGACGTGCTTTGGTGAAATATAGCAAAGTAAAAATCCCATCATTACTGTACAGTAGTACATACAGAGAAATCTATACGGACAAAACCTTTACATTAGGAGGAGGGACAGTTTGGAAGGAAGCAACTCTTTCGCAGTCCCCTAGGGATTCTGTAGGCTCCCAACGGTTGGGCTCGAAATGGGAACGAATATGTACGGCAAGAGATGGCGCATAGCAGAAGCGCATTGGAGCATCGAGTAGGTTATCTAAAGGTCGGGATGTCATCCGTCCATCTCGCAATTAATGCTCGAGACGTAGTGATCCGTGGATGCAGTGGCGCCCACGAAAGAAGTGCGGATCGTCTCTTCCCTATTCTTTCTTGTCGGAAAAAGTTCAATTTAACATCTTGAATTTTACTTAAAACTCTATATAATATTCCAAACTATAAACCGGATATCTAATCTTCTAAACTTTACAATTCAATTTAAATAACATCTTGATTCGATTTTAAATGATAATATTATCCACGTGACACAATAAATAGACGATTTTATCATATAAAATAACACGCTAGTTTAGATAAATGATAAGTGAAACCGACATAACCTTCTCTTACAAATTGAAACATAGAGACAGAATTACAGGGGTGATGGCTATGGAAGCATGGCTGAGAACTCTGTGAGGGAGAAGCTATTATAGACACTACATATCACTGATTTAATTTGGCCAGTATGTTATTTTACGTGATAAAATTGTCTACTTATCATGCTATATAGATAATACCACTATACAAAATTAGATCAGATTATTATTTGAATTGGATTGTAAAGTTTGAGGAGTTAAACATCTAATTTTATAATTTGAGATGTTGATCATATTTTCAAACAAAATTCTAGAGTTTTATACCTATTTATTCCTTCCTTCCTGCGACATCCCGACCCCCAAAAGCCAAAGCCAGCCCCCATAATAATTAAAGCCGCCTGCTCCAAAGAAAAAGAAATGGAGGGCACTCGATGAGCGAGATGGAACAAACATTGGAAGTTTGGAACCCCACCTGCTTTAATCGCTGCTTTATTTCGGGGCTAACGACGAGAAGAAGAAAAGGATGCCTAGCCGCCGTCCCACGCCTCCAAACCATCCCGTCCTCTAAAGTCTAAATCCCCACCACCACCATCCCCAGCAACACCTACACCGACGGCAACATCATCGTGGAGAGGAGGGAGGAGGCGGCGGCGGCATGGCTAGCGGGGGAAGGCGGAGGAGGCGTCGCATGTGGGAGGGGCCGCAGGCGGAGGAGGTGGAGATGCACGTGGAGGAGAGCAAGCGGGTGCCGCCGTCCCTGCAGCCCATCGTCCCAATCCTCCGCGCCGCCACCGAGATCGAGGAGGACAACCCCCGCGTCGCCTACCTCTGTACGTCCCTCCATCATAAACCCCGTGTCCTTGTTTCTCACTCCCACCCTTGTCTACGTTTCTGCACACCTGTGGCACGTAACTTCACTCCGCACCCGTGCTGTGTATGTATTCTTTTACATAATTTCTAGTTAGCAGCCACAGGTTTAGGCGTACTGTACGTGCCCGTGCTGTGCATTTTGTTCGTACACGCGCGCGCGACAATGTCTTCGCCGCCCTGCGCCGCCGCACATGCCTTCTTCTACCACTCCGTCGCCGCGGCTCATCACTTGCAATGCACCTTTCGCTCCGTTTGCTGCCTCTAAACAAGATTAGTGGGCTAGACCCGATCCCAGCGTAGGCACGCGCCGCAGGTTGCCGGGGGAGCGCAGCCTACTCAGACGCACCTTGCGCCTTCTCGCCTCCGACGTGAGACCTGCATTGCTCTGCCTCGGGTGCCGTACATCGATTATGCAAAAAAACAAATACATGGGGGAGGGGGGGGGGGTTAACTATACGATTTTCTTAAACATGAGTATTTGGCACAAGTGGGCAAAAATATAGGGATCTATGCTACTTACTCGTTATTCTCTTATAAATGACTTTTCAGACTTGTGTGCACGCATGAAAAAAAAAGCCACGATTGCCATCATAACCCCTAATAAATTTATGCCTTTTACCTTGTTGAATTTGATTGTTCTAAACTAGTTGCCTTTAGTTCTAGTGACCCATGATCACAACAAAATGTACTCCCTAAAATGTTATTAAAGAACAGCATACAAAAGTTGTAGCACCGTGGCAGCGACTAAGAAATGGGTGGAATTAGGAGGCCAAGTTTTCCCTCACTAGTACAAACTTCAGACCCACACACTAGCTATTGAAAAACTAAAGAATGTACAAGAATTTGCGTGGCAGGAACACACGAAAAATCGAGCCAAATTTAAGACATGTTGCTGTCACTTTGGCGCGAGCGATTCACGACTCACAGCCAACATCCTGAACCGAACCAAGGCCAAATGAAACCAACTCAATGCCAAAATACTCCACCTTGGAAATTGGCGATTCCTTGATGAAATCAAGACCAAACAAACCTCAAGAAAAATCAAGCAAGATCAAACACAAGAAAAACCAAAGCTTCACACTTTTCTTCAAGAACAACAAACTGGGAAAACAAAGGGAAAATTCATGAGTTGCCACTTCAAAGGTTGCAACTCTAGGATTTGCCATAGGATGCAATTCATGTTTGGCCACTCAAAATGTGTATATATTCAGGATTTGCCACATTGGATGTATTCTCAACTTTTTCTTTTTTAATTAAAATCCGAAAATCACTATGGACCAAACTGGTTAAACTGAAAATTGGGGAAAAAGAATTCATACAATTACAGAGTTTGTTCACATCAAAATTGGGTGTTTACCTGCATTCAAAAATAACACCACTGCTTACACATTCAAAAGAAAATTAGGTGCTGCTTCTGCTATTTAGGCGAAGGCCGTTCTGGACTGGGCAACAACTAACGAGTGTCAGAGATGAAGCAGCAGTGCTGGAGCGGCTCAGATTCCTTGGCATTCACGGTAATGATCGAGCAAGAGGTGGCGGGCGAGGATGAGGCGGCACAGAGAAAGTGATGATCACCTACAAGTGTATAGGATTACCATGTATCTTTCTCTTAGAGTATTTTTTGTTAAGATACGGATAGGCTACACTAGTGCAAATAAAAATTTTCTACCTCGTAAACCAAGAAGCCATGTAAGTAAGAGATTATTGATCGTTACCACTAGACACGCAGTGCAGTGAAAGTAGAGTTGAAGCAGCCGATTGAACGAAGAGCACGTCGGTGTAGTGGAAACAATCGATCGTCCTCCGGCCAACCGTCTCCTCTTTACGATCTCTCGATCAGCGCCGCAGTCATAGCAGCACCTCTACCAAGGTCTACGCGTCTAGGAAGGAAACACCGTGCGTCGGTGTGCTAGCACCAGTGCGCACGGTAGGGATTATGAGAGGTGACGGTTAGGGTTTTGATAGGTGTGTTTCGGGATATCTCTCTCAGCCCCTGTACCTCTCCTTATATAGTATCCAATCGATCCTTATCTGATACGAGCATAGATCGTATCCCACCTAAAGACTATTATCCGAACCCTTATCGTTCCAGCCCATTAAGTGTATAACTTTATAGGTTTATGTATATTTGACCATAGGCTGAAAACTTATTTTCATTGGTAGCGGTCCCTAACAAAATATAACAACTCCTAAACGTACATAAAGATCATATCGAACAAATCTATAGAGTGCTTCTGTATTGATCCCTTTACCTCACAATACTAGATCGAACTCAAGGCAAGAAGCGTGCTATTCTATGATAGCTCGATCCTTCATTTGAAACTACAGTGAATTAACTCAGCTGTGATTGACTTTTCAACCACATTCGGCATGGTCATGCACTTTCTTAATCCAATCACATTGAGAGGCCTAGAGATATCTCTCCTATTATATAGGAGAGACAAATTTCATCTTGATCACTTATATTTCTCTGTATATTTTATAGTAAACCTGAAAGTTACATTTATGATTACCCAGTCATAGAATAGTGTTTAGTAACCCCTAAGTAAACTATTATATATGTAGAAAATAATGACGACCTCAGGTCTAAAGATTCTACAAATACTAAGTATGAGACCAACTGATGACATTTAAAAATATAACAATTCTCGCGGTGTCTCATAATAGGTCAACCCAATATCATGTTCTCTAGCATGTGTCCATATTATTGATTTGATGTCTGATATCTATGATCCATGATACATGATTATCAATCAATATATGTGTTGATATGTAAATCATAATTGTCTTATATAATGATATAAGATCATGGATAATTTAGAATAAAATTAAAACATAAATAAAGAGTTTCACAAACAAGTCACATACTTGTTGATCAATAAGAAAGACATTTATTCAAGAGACAAAATAACATATTATTTAAAAGATCATAAATATAGAAATGATATAATAATCTCTATGATTGCCTCTAGGGCATATCACTAACAATTCCAAGGTTTATCGAACCTAAATGATATTACGGTCTACATTATCTATTATCCACCAACCTATCTATTTCCTTAAACTTAAAGGACAATGATTGAAGGCATAAAAAATTATAATAAAAATCTATTGTACAATGTCTTAAAGCTTTGTGGTTATACTATTAGTCCTTAAGTGATTAGCTTCCAAGTGTCGATCTCTGGCCGTTTAATTGTCACGAACTCGTCTCAATGCGCTCCTCACTTGTCATTACCTTGTCTTGCGCCAACCTATGGAACATTAGGTCCATTCAAGTCCTTGTATTGAGAAAGATATACAATCACTAGTACCAAAGATTAATACAAAAGATCTTCCTTAGCCCTTCATCTCTACCGCTACATGCTACATACAAACCTTAGCCCTTGGTGGAATACTCACACATCATCATAGAGATCAAGAATAGAGAAATAATAGGTAAAAAGATGGTAGCAACCATCTGAATATAAAGGATGTATTGATCCACAATGGGAGGACGCATGGATGGATAAAAACTAAGGTGAAATGCAGTGGATGATGGTTCTCTAGATGTTATAGAGATGAGGTGGTATTCTTGGGGTGTCCTTGTTGTAGCTGGGTTTTTGCCCTTGAAGAGGTTTTCACAGCTAGGAGGCTGAATTCAACCCTCAGTCCTTCACAAAATTTGCTCCATTTGATGTGGCAATTGTACTTTTGGAGCATTGGTCTGGTTTTCTTCCTCTTGGCGATATCTTTATTTTTTTTACGAAGGTGTCTTTCTATTTTACCTCTTGAAAGTGTGTGATTCCCTTAGTTCCTATGGATATAGAAAATAAACATAATTCTTGTGCAATTAACAATTAATTAGAGGTTCACCGAGAAATTAAAGGATAAATCTAGGGAAATGTATGCAATAAACACTAAAAAATGATACGCTTTTGAGGCATATCATCAAGTAGTTGCGTGGCCGGTGGCTTGAGCGTGCGTCACAGGAGTCACGATGATCAAGGATTACAGAGGCATTCAAGGTGTGCATCGTGCAGTGCGGCGAGGTGAGGGGGTGTGCTGATGGAGAGCTTAATGTGTAACGGAGGAACATGGTGAGAAGCTTGGAGGTGTGACGACAGAGCTGGGTGCCTTTAGAATCGCGACGTGGTGTTGGCACAAGTCCATGTTGGGGAATGTTGGAATGGTGACATTGAAGGCGGCATATGGCAGCGCATGGATGAGATGGGGCTAGCGGGTTTTAGCGTAGTAGTCGCCAGGCAGGCCCGGGCTGGGTTGCAACCCAATTGGCTGGTGGGTAGAGGTAGTTTTAGAGAAGTGTGCCGGAATTTAGGAGTTTTTCCCGTGATTTTTAGAATGGAATTTCAAATAAATATATAAATTGGGTAAATCCAATAAATCTCAGAAAATCAAGTAAAGTTGAGGGAACATACCAAACATGTTACACGGATGGTTCGGTGCTCTATATTAGCAAACTTTAACTGTATGTAATTTTTGGAGGCTAACTCCAATTTCAATCAAATTGAGGTGTCAATTACTCATCACCACATAATGTTCACACTCTCCTAACAATATCGAGGATCATCGTCGTATCGAGGATCAAGAAAGTAGAACAAGATGCAAATGACGCTCCCCTCACCATGATCACTGATTTTATCTCCCACAAGCGCATTACATGGTGATGTGTTGTCCAAATAATAACTCACCTATTTCACATCTCCTCACTAACACTCTGCTAATCCCCTCTCTTTCATTTTCTCTCCTCTCCTACCGCTCCTCACGCATATCTCTCCAATTAGAGCACGATGTCACACCGGACATCATCTCTACACCATTGGAAACATGCATTCTAGAGCTGAACGAGACTTGTGCTAAATGTGAAGGGACAAAACACCTCGGGGCATCAATGCATAATAAATGGGTCATTGTTGTGGTCACATTACTCTCACATGTGCCCCTTGCAACATTGGCAGGGGTCAACAAACCATGTCACGAGTTAGATCCGACCTGGTGTGTTATTGACCTACAAAGACACAATCAAAACAAGAACAGAGACCAAGATGTGCATTTTTTTAGTTCGGTGACCTTTGTGAACCACAGAGACACATTTAATAACTCACTATGCAAATCTATCATAAATATCTTATTGCATTTGATGATTTAGGCATCATGGCTTAACAAATGTGCAAAAATATCTAAACATTATAAAATTGTTAATATAGAAGTTTTACTACTCAAAATTTGAAATTTGAACATGTCAAAATAATTTATTTTGGAACATACAATTTTATTTTTCTAGAGCATTAAAACTTAATTCCGAATTCCACATATTTACTATTTTACAAAAGCACAAAGCTATTTGTAATTTGTAGTTTAATATCCAATAATTCAACTCTAATGATTTGAAGTTTAAATATATATGTTTGAAATCAAAGTTTTTATCGAATCTTTCAACCGTTACAAAACTCAATTTTGAAAATCTTAAAATCATGGCTTTGAATTTGAAATACAAAACAATCTTGAATTTAGTGGATTTTTTAAATTGATTGTTCTAAAATAATGAACAGGAAAAAGCTTATTGTTGCTGAATGGAAATTCAAAATTGAAACTGTAAATTTCAAGTGAGAAAGGAAAATGTTGTAAACTTGGAAATTTCAAAGGTTTTTTTTATAAAATTCTTGGTGCTTTAAACTTGAAATTTGGCGATCCAACGCTTGGATTTAAAAGTTGCGAGAATTCTATTTTTGGCTTAAAATCCTTAAATGAAAAAGTTGGTTTCAATAGTAGCAGTGATTGTTTTTTTGAACATTTGGTATTTGAAATTGATTTCCTTTTTTCTAAATTCAAGGTACATTTTTTTTGTTAGAATACCAACATGTCAAATATATGGTTTCTTTACAAGATTCAAGAGTTTGATGCTCTAAGCTTCTTGCAACTTTTTATACTACAAGTAATTTAAGGACATGTGTTAGTAGGTGAAGTGAAAATATCTATAGAGAAGGAAATAGAGCTTTCTAATGTAATTATGTTTTTTAGGTTTGTTGGATGGCCATATAAATATTGAAATTTTGTTAGAGAATGGAGGTTTTATATACATCTGTAAAGAGATTGGAGTAAACACCACACAGTCAAAGGGCTGGGGTGGCTTTATATATATAGCCCGGTGCGAGCGAGATTACAGGAGATTACAGAGAATATTCTAAGCATATGCAGTTATACAAGGAAAGCATATGCAGCTATGTAAAGAGATTGGAGTAAACACCACACAACCAAAAGGCTGGGGTGGCTTTGTATATATAGCCCGGTGCGGGCGAGATTACAGAGAATATTCTAAGCATATGTAGCTATACAAGGAAAACATATGTAGCTATACAAGGAAAGCACTGATATATTTTAATACCCGCCCGTAGTCGCAACAGGAGTCCGAACGCAAAGACTAGATCGAAACTCCTGAAAAAGCTGGGTCAGGAGACCCTTTGTCATGATGTCCCAAACTGATGAGAGGAGAGCACGTGCAAAACACGAACCTCACCAAGCGAAACCTTTTTGCGGACGAAGTGAATGTTAATCTCGATATACTTCGTGCACCAGTGCTAGGCTAGGTTAGTCGACATGTAGACAGCGGTGACATTGTCGCAGTAGACAACGGTCACCGAAGTAATGGGGACATGAAGCTCTTGGAGGAGTTACTGCAGGCAGCAGCACTCTGCGATAGCATGGGCAACAATACGATACTCGGCTTCTGCACTTGATCGAGACATGATTGTCTGACATTTGGAGGACCAAGAGACATGGTTGTCACTAAGATAAAATGAAGTAGCCAGAGGTGGAGTGCTGTGAGTCTGGGCAGCTAGCCCAGTCGACGTCAGAGTAGGCGGTGATAGAGGTCACCGGGGAGAGGCCGATGTCGAGAGTACCCTTGACGTACCGCAATATGTGCTTGATCAACACAAGGTGGGGCTCCCGTGGATCATGCATGAAAAGGCACACCTGCTAGACAGTGTACACCAAGTTAGGGCGTGTGAGTTTTAGGTACTGTAGAGCCCCTACAAAACTGCAATACTCGGACGGATCGGCCACTAGAGCTCCGTCGTGGCCAGATAGCTTGGCCTGAGTGTCCACCGGTGTGGCTGTAGGGTAACACTTAGCCATGCCAACGCATCGCAGGAGATCGAGTGCATACAGTCATAGAGACAGGAAAAGGCCATCAGAAGAGCGTGCGATGGAGATGCCGATGAAGAAGTGCAGGTCGCCGAGTTCCATCATGGCAAACTCCGAGCGGAGCATGCCTGTGAGGTGCTGTAGAAGATCTCGGGTGGAAGCCGTGAGGATGATGCCGTCGATGTACAGTAGTAAATAGGCCATGTCAGTCCTCCGATGGAGGACAAACAGGGACATGTCGGAGGAGGAGACGATGAAACCGATGCCGCGGATGTAGGAGGCGAACCATTGGTACGACGCTCGAGGAGTCTGCTTGAAGCCATAGAGGGACTTCTGGAGAAGACACACGTGGGCAGAACGAGCAGGGTCCACAAAACTGGAAGGCTGCTGACAGTAAACGATCTCATTTAGAGTGCTATGGAGGAAGGCATTCTTGATATCAAGCTGATGAATCGGCCAGGAGTGGGATGCGACGATGGAGAGGACAGTCCGGATGGTGGCCGGTTTGACCACTGGACTGACGCCGTGCTGTTGAGAGAAACCACGAACAACACAGCGCGCTTTATAGTAGGCCAAACTGTCATTAGAGTGAAACTTGTGCTTAAAGATTCACTTCCCGGAGACGACATTAGCACCTGGGGGGTGCGGGATAAGACACCAGGTATCGTTGTCCATGAGGGCCTTGTACTCCTCAGCCATCACAGTGCGCCAATTGGGATCGGCGAGGGCGCTACGATAGTTTGCCGGAACGGTCAATGCCGAGAAGAGGTCGACCGCTAGGGAGAAAAACTCTATAGAGAGATCGGCGGTAGCCCGAGCCCATGTCACCATCGGATGGTCCGAGGGAGCCGCCGGTTGGGGAGGTGCAGACGGCAAGAAGCTGGGTAGCCGGGTCGGCGGGGCGAGCGCTTCAGACAGCCGAGGCCAGGCAAGCGACGCCGTGCACTGGTTCGACGGAGCCGCCTGTGGCTGTCTGGAGTAAGCCAGATGCACGGGCGGATGTGGTGGCAGAGCGACGGATGGCGCCGTGGACGAAGGAGATGATCGCTCGATAACATGCACTGGTGGAGAAGCCATTTTGGGTACCTGTAGGGGTGCCATGTAGCAATGTAGAACACCGGCATGGGAGCTTTGACGTCGAGAAAATCAAAGTCGGTACGAGAGGGAGGGGGTGAAGATCGATCACTACTAGCAAACGGGAAGATGCTCTCATCAAAGACAACATGACGAGAGATGATAACATGTTTTGTGGCGAGATCAAGACAGTGGTACCCCTTATGGTGAGAAGGATAACTAAGGAAGACACAGGCGGCGGAACGTGGAGCAAGCTTATGAGCAGTAGTGGCGGAAAGGTTCGGAAAACAAAGACAATCGAAAACCCATAGATGACTATACTGCGGTGAGGAGCGATGAAGGAGGGCATAGGGAATGTCACCACCGACAGAGGAGGATGGGCAACGGTTGAGGAGATAGGTGGCAGTGGTTAGCGCCTCGGCCCAATACTTTGGAGGCATAGTGGCGTGGAGCAAGAGTGTGCGAACCGCATTGTTGAGAGTGCGGATAATGCGCTCGGCTTTGCTATTTTGTGGGGAGGTGTATGGGCAAGAGAGGCATAGGGTAATGCCGCAGGAAGCAAGGAAGGATGTGTTGGTGTGGTTCACAAATTCAGTGCCATTGTCAACCTGTATAGATTTTAGAGGGAGACTGAATTGTGTACTAGCATAGGCGGTAAAATCAGGTATGTGCCGGTGAATGTATGATTTCTTTTTAAGAGGAAAGGTCCAACAATAATGAGAGAAATCATCAAGGAACACCAAATAGTATAGAAAACCGGATATGCTAGGAACTGGAGATGTCCACACATCACAATAAACTCGTTCAAAGGGCGCAAAAAAGCATGAAGAAGAAGAAATAAAAGGGAGATGTATATGTTTGTCAAATTGACACGACTGGCAAAGGGAGTGGTCTACTATATTACATGAGATGAGCGAGTTTTTATTAAGGACATCGAGAGAGGCGACGTCGGGATGACCAAGACGCTGGTGCCATAGCTGGGAGGAGACGATGAGGTGGGTGCTGGGTGCAGCAGAGGTGGCGACTGGAGGTATAGTGTAGAGGTCGCCTGGACTATTGCAGCGAAGCATCACGCGCTGCGTCCAAGAATCCTTAATAGAAATACCAAAAGTGTCAAACTCGATGGAACAATAGTTGTCACGAGTGAACTATCTAATGGAAAGAAGGTTGTGAACTAGATTAGGAACAATTAGAACGTTGTGAAGAAGAAAGCGAGTAGACGGTGTGTGAAGGAACGTGTGACCACGAGAAACGATAGAGAGATGGGAACCGTTGCCAATAGTGATGACCGAATGAGATGGGGATGGGAAGAGAGAAGAATACCATCGTCAGTCGTCATGTGGGAGGTGGCGCCACTATCCATGACCCAGCCGCTGTGTCCTTGGATAGCCAGCTGGTTCAACGCGGTGATGAGGCCCTACTAATCCCAGGTCTACGGGGAGGAGGGCTGAGATAGTGTGAAAATGGTAGAGCCTGAGGTGGGGCATCGAGGATGCCGAGGGCGAGCAACGGGTGCCACGGACCGCCAGTAGGGGTAGCCCATGGGTTGAAGCAAAACCAAGGACCGGTCAGTGGAGATGGAGGCACGCAGCCACCCTGGGAGCAGTGCAGCCAGGGCCACTTCCTGACCCGCCCTGCTTGCCGCGGTGGTTGCGGCCACCGCGACGCCTGTCACGAGCACTGGCGGCCTGAGTGGTGGTCGATGACATCGAGATGGGGCTACAGCCGGAATGGCTGCAGGAGGAGCAGCCAGAGGTGAGTAGGGCCATCGGTGGCGATCTTTGCCTCGATGCCAAGGCGAGTCTCCTTGGGAGCGAGCATGGAACGCACCCTGCCAAAGGAAGGGAACGACACAAAGTTGGTGATGTTGTCGGCTATGGTAGAGAAGCATGGGTTGAGGCCACGTAGTAGGTTGAGGAAGAGCTGCGTGTCGTTGACAGGGTAGCCGATGTTGCGTAGCTCGTCGGCGAGGACCTTCACCCGCTAGCTGTAGTGGATGATGGACAGATCGCCTTGGATGAGCGAGTGAAACTGGTTGTTAAGGAAGATCGTGCAGACTCCTTGTTGTCGCAAAACAGCGCCTTGATCGTGACCCAAAGGTCACACGCGGTCTCTTCAGCAGTCATCGCTGAGTCGAGGACATCATCGGAGACAGAGCCATACAACCCATCGCTGAGTCGAGGACATCATCGGAGACGGAGCCGTACAACCAGCTGAGTATGGCGGAGTTGGCGAGGGCCCAATTGGGCTCATCGCGATGCGTCGTGTCGGTGCCATCAATGTGGGAGAGGAGGCCGAACTTCGCACATGTGGTTCAGAAGAATTTGGACCATCGGGAGTAGTTCAGTGTCTTCAATCAGGGGTGGTCAGTGCATGAGACTTGACAACGACCGTGCAGTAGGGATTGAGGACGATCGGAGGGGCGACATTCCTGATCTCGCTGGCTGTGGCGGCAGCTGGATCGATGAGACGGGCCGACATGGTCGGAGCGGCAGTGGCGTGCAGAGCGCGGCGGTGAGGAAGAGAAGCGGCGGCGATGGCGAGAGGAGGAGGTAGGGAGGGAGGCTCGCCGGAGGCCAGAGAGAGGGGAGCATACCAAACGGTCGAGTGGGAGGGAGGAGCACGACTACGCAAGAGGGAGAAGGCAAGGAGGCAGCGAGGACACCGCAGAGGGAGGAGTGCAAGGAAGGGGAGGAGGCAGCGGCCGGTGGGGTGCTGGGGGCGGCTTGCCAGGGGGAGGTGGCGTGGGTTTGGCAGGCGGTAGCCTAAGGAGAGGCGGTGGCCTGGGTTTGGCAGCGGAAGGGCTCAGGAGAAATTTGATACCATGTAAAGAGATTGGAGTAAACACCACACAACCAAATGGCTAGGGTGGCTTTGTATATATAGCTCGGTGCGGCAAGATTACAGAGAATATTCTAAGCATATGCAGCTATACAAGGAAAGCATATGCAGCTATACAAGCGAAGCACTGATATATTCTAATAACATCATTGGAAGAAGAAAGGGTTTATTGGAAGGAGCAAGGATTTGAATTAGATGTGTCTTATCCACACAAATAAAGGAAAAAATATAATTGATACTTCTAGTTTATATTCAAAATGAAATTGTTTAAGAAGAACAAAGAACATTTACATATTTAAACATAGATATGGTTGGTTTTGTCACTTGGGTCGCAAATAGTGATAATGTCAGCACAATAGTCAATAGTTGTCATTCTTATTATCATCCTAGACTTTACACTTGTTATCAAGTTACTTCTTTGATTGATTTCGAAAAAGTTACTTGTTTATGTACCTTGTCTTGTTCTACTCGTCAAATATTATGCTGATTTTTGCTATTGTGCGATTTGAAAAAAGGTCGGTTCACTGCATATCAGAAGGCTCACAATATGGATCCAAATTCAAGTGGACGTGGAGTTCAGCAATTCAAAAAGTATCTATTAGATACGCTAGAAAAGGTATGCACATGTTTTATTCTAACAGCTGATGTGATTATTACATTATTTACTTTTATCAGCTAGAAAATGTGACATTATATTTGCTATGATGATAAATTTGTTGTCCAAGTAATACTTGGCATAAGAATAAAAAAACTCCAATTACCTATCTTGGTTACTTTGCTCAAAGAAGGTGGTCCAATTCTAATACGAGTCACCAAGCCCATCCTTTCCATTGTTTCTCTTTTTGTCAAGCATTCTAGAGGATTTGGCCCACAAATGGAAAAGTTCCTTTTGTTTCGTTGGAAGGAATGTAGTAATGTTAACAGGCTTACTCATAAAAGTTTTGGTGTCTAAAGTTTGAACCTTTAGTCATCACTACATGGTTGGTTTGACACTAACTTAGACATTGTAGCCTGCAAACTTCTTGATAATTAACATATGATGAAAGTTGAGGTGGCCTTTGGTAGTAGTGGTGGATTTAGTCTAAAGTCTAGAATAGTATCATGTATTGATTGGCTAGAATTTTGGACCCTAGGGCATTAGATTTGGTTGGTTCCCTATAAAACTTTATGGAATGGGTGTGAAAATAACACATACATTTTTAAGGGAGATTCCTTATTTGCCATTGGAAGTTGACAGGTTTCCTGATTTGCCACTCAAAATCTTAGTCTTCCCTCACTGCCATTGGAGTGCAGTTTTCATCCCTTTTGTGGCACTGTTGTCCATCCTCCACCGACAGACTGTTAATTAGGCCATGAAAAGACCAAAATTCCCTTCTTCCTCTCTCTTCTCTCTCCCCATCTGCCCCTTAGTCCTCACCCAGTAGGACACAAGAAAAAAATTTCGGCACAACCCGCCGTGTCCCACATCATTGTGCTTGCGTCGCGTGCCCATGGCACATTGTTGAGGAAGCCATTGCTGTGCCGTGTCGCCTGTCTGCCCCAAGCTCGGTTCCAAAACCATGGATTTGGCAAACGTGGCTTCTATGTGTCCAAATTTCATTAACACGGCACACCTATGTAGACGCTTGACATGTGTTATGGCCCAAATATGCAAATTCAGACTCTTCTGTGTATTCTGCACCAGTCCAAAATCACGTTAGTGTACACAGTAGAAACATAGATAAAATATTAAATATGATGACGATTTACTATGAAAGAACAAATATTATTAATTATAAGAGTAGTGACTTTATGACTAAACTTACAAATAGTAGCCTAAATGGCCTAACAAAAACTAGAAGCACAAAATTAGAGATCAAAATAGTGGCCATTTGACATGCCCGTAGGCAAACAACTTGGAGCAAAGTCCTAATCCATGAAATCATCGAAGAATCCTTTCTCATATACCTTTGGCTGATATGGTTCTACCTCAGCAACTGAGCAATAAGATATATAGCCATGAGTACATAGAGTGTTCAGCAAGCATTTGTAACAAGACATAATATAATTATGCAAGGATTATTAAATGATGGTTAAATGGTTATTATTTAGAAAGCAACATTTTGAAGAAAATACTATAAATAGATTGAAAGTGAACTTTGAAAACAAGTAAAAAGTATGTAAGTCAAAGGAATTGAATAAACCATAAGTGAATTGCCATTCACTTTCCAACCAAACCTAACTTAGGGTTTTTATAAGATTCTACCCTCTTACGAAATCATCAAGTATTGTGTATAATCGGGGACATGACTATTTAAATAGTTTTACACTCTGCAGAGATTGCATAACTTTACCCATAATACATGATCATCTCATATTGTCATTAGATTGATATAATTCTTTTGGTGTGCGGCGAAGAGACTATGACAAGACTTTTACAATGCTTAATCGCAACATAATCTCGCTCGCTAAGGTTTCACTGCTAAGTAGGCTTCAACCTAGTTGGAAAAGCCCCCTCTTGTGCCAATATGAGTCAAAGACTGCAACCACGCCCACATTTATCTCAATGAGAACCAAAGTTGAAATATTACAAATTAATCAGCTAGATCTATCCCATACTAGATATGTGGTTGTATTGTAAAGTTCAGATTAATGGTGCATAAAGTTAATTCTTTAAACGATACTTAGAAGAGGAATCCACATCCCGACATACTAATTGCACCCCTTACTGCATGATCCCTTGCCCAAGTTAAAACTATTTTGTTTAACCAACACCAACGACAATACCCATGTTATGGTACATATATTTTATAACCATGGCTACCACCATGATTCAATATCTTATTAAGTCAAAATTAATTAATTGATTAACATGTGATGATACGCCCAACATAACAATAAACATGGCTAAACATACTAGATGTACAACCCAAGATACTAGTATTTCATCATAAAATAATTACCTATCCTATGGTGATAATGGAGTTATGGCATTCAAACTCTCAAGGAGAGAATTAATCAAAGTTGGTTAATAACTACCAACTACAAGGTTTTGTATTAAATTAGCAATGCATGTTAATTTAAAACAAAATAATAATAAATTGATTTGAAATAGTAGGTTCAACATGATCAAAGGTCATGACTGCCTTTGTTCTGTTCAGTTACCAGTTCTTGAACTTCGGTTCTAGCTTCTGCTCTTTTAAAGACGTTATCTAACAAGAAAGAAAGCAAACAAAACATAATTAAATTTAAATAAAATCCAAAAAATAATAAAACTAGAACAAAAAGATAGAGCTCAATTTTAGATGAATTTAGGAAAAGGAGAATCAGTTCAATCGGAGTTCGGATGGAGGAGAATGGGCTCTCAGATGATTAATTACAAAGGAAAATACTAGAAAATAACAAAGGAGAGAGAACCTATGGCTGACTGTTGGGACCACTAACTATTTTGGGTATTTTGGAATTTAATTTATTTCTAGAAAAAGGATTAGAGACTAACAAGTGGACCATCACTCATGAAGTTGGTTCATGGACTGAACTAGTTTATGGTGGACTTGGTCTATGAAACAGTGCACTGAATTATGGGCTAGGGCTAACATGGCAAGGTGACATAGTGGACACGGCAACAAGTGATGAGATGTCTAAGTGGATAACATGTGGTCGATGATGTGGCAAGACAATGAAGCAGGGTGACCTGACAGTAGGGGATGACATGGCTGCTGCGTGGCTTTCATAGGGGATGGTTGCGCTAAGGTGGTAGCCACGTGGATGCTGACTGGAAGAGATTGACAGCCGATGGTGTTCGTCTCTGGTGACGGCAATGACGGCAAGCTGAGGAGTTGGCGAGGTGCGCTCGAGCTTCAACATGCAATGGTGAGGCAAACTAGCATCTCAGATTGGGTGGAGAGCCACGACAAGGAGGTTGGTGATGACAACGGTAGCGGCACTAGCTCGGGTTGCACAAACTCCAGCTAAACGGTGTAACTAGCCTCAGCGAAGCGCAGAGAAGAAAGAAGGAATCAAGGCAAACACTGGGCTGACATCCTCTAAATTCCTCTTCTTCCTCATCCACACTCTCTCTCCTCTCTAATTTCATTTTTCCCTTCTCTCCTCTCCTTTCTTTTCTTCTTATCATCTTACAAGGGCTTGTGCCTCTCTTGGTCTGACTATTTTGTGTCTACGCCGCCACCCTTTCCTGGAGAATGGATACCATCACTAGTGCTGAGCTGCTTTCACCACCACCTGCCAAGGTTAGAAGATGGGGACTCAAGGCAACACAGTGGACTCTATCAGTGTCGTCCAAAACTCAACGAGAGGAGAAATATTGTAATATAATCCTCTACAAAACCCATCTTGCCTGACCACTGAGTATTGAGGAGCTAATAGGCTCATAGCAATCGAGCACATATCATAATTTCCCTAAATCCCATTGCTTCTTTTTTTTGTTTTCTAATTGGATGTCACATTCCTAGCTTGCTACAACTGATTTGGATTTGGAGTTGTCATTTGGCAAGGAATTGGGGCTATGAGAGGAGAGCAAGTGATGGAATTGGGGATTTGAATTTACTATTTTCTTGTGTCATGCACTCTCTATTTGCTGGGCATTGCCAGAGTATGTGGTGTATTTTTGTCCTTTTCTCCACAACAAGATTTGTGGGTATCTATTGATGGAGGTGTGTTTCCAAGAAAACTTATGTCTATCCACGCATTTTCCAAGGCTATTGGTGATATGTCTATCCACATGGAAAAAATGGTGACGTGGTGGCTAACAGAAAAAACTTATGAATAAGCCTTAGGGGGTATTTCTACCAATTTTGGTGGTTAAGGGTTTAAAGTACCTGGTTTAGTAGTTGGAGGGCGATTTTTGAACTTGGGCACTAGCTAGTCGCCGAGGGGGTAAATGGACTAAGTCAAAATTAGGATCAGTGTTTCAATTGAAAACTTATATCACATGTAAGCAAATTCCAGATAGTTCAAATCACATAATGCTCTACTATAACCTACTCACTCCAAAGATCTTCGACTAAGATATTGATGATTTCCAACTCAGTCGAGAACTAGCAATCCAAGTATCTAGATGGGTGCAAACTAAAGACAAGATATGTTCATGAGACACTTACTCATCATGGACATAACGAACAAGCAAGAACTAGAGAGAAGGAAAACCTAAATCAAAGAACAAGGAAAGAAAATAACACACATCTTTTTGGAATTTTCTTTGTATTTGATTTGGGATGCACGATTACAGCCACACCTAGATCTAGGTTGACAAAACTCTCGTGGATCAACCTCTCTTCTTTCTTTTCTCTCTTCCACTCAAGGGCTAAAACTACAACTCTTTCTAAGGGCTTAGGTATGGTAACACCATCTCATACCCCTTTTGTAGTGGAGGATAAGCCATCCACTCCTCTCTCTCATTTCTCGACCCTAACATAACTGGGCAACTTGTTAACCCGCTATCACTAGGTTTCACTTATATAAGACTTGTACGCTTTTCATTCGGGTCTTCACTTAAATTTATCTTGATCACATCTGCTTAATCTTCACTTGCTTTTACACAACCTAAAATGCCTTCCATGGCATCATAGTTTTGCTCTGGATAGCTTTTCTGGTATTTGGTACTTTACCAAAATGTCCATCTTGGTAGGGTCCTTTCTTCACTTCGAAGCCATCTTCATGTCTTTGACACGTGTTCTTGATGCACTAATGTCTAGCCACATAACAGACAAGTCTGTACTGCTTCTGAATGCCACCGGACCACCCCTAAGGGGGCGCTCGTTTTAGCGATGACTTCTGGCTTTTAGCTGAAATTTCACTGTAGCTGGTTTTTTTTACTGTAGCTGATTTGACTTTTTGGGCATAATTAATTTTTAAAAAATGTAAAAATAGGAAAAAAACATGTTAACCCATTAGGGACAATACAAAGGAACACGTGAAAAAAAAGAAAAATACAAAAAAGCCTAAAATATCTATAAAAAATTCAGAAAAAGACGAAATACTGAATAGTGAAAAAAAAAAGCAGAAGCTAGAAGTAGAAGCCGAAAAAAAACTGAAACGAGCGGGGCCTAAACTGGTTCGAGCCACTAGATGAACCACATGCACCAGTTTGCCTCTCCATGGTTGTTGTCCTCCAAGCCATGCTTGAGCCACCTAACCTTACCTGGCATCATGATTATTCTGGACCTTAGCTCTCCTAATTTAGTCTCGGTCCTCTCACCATTGACTATTGAAGTCCTCCAAACAACCTACACACAAACAAAGAAACCATTTTTTAGCACAAGTTCCATGTACTTAGCCCATTTTAGTCATAAACATGCATTATGCAACCCATATCCACTTGCCCTACAGCCAAAAGGCCAAGCCAACACTTATCAACATTCAAACCCCCTCAGTTCCAATTTGTAAAGCGATAGATCGTCCGCCGGTTGTGATTTAGCCCACACCGAGAACCAACAAAGGGCACTCACTAGGAACAAGTGTGGGGTGTTGAGGAACTCTTGCTAGCGACCAGTCCGAGCGATTCATCTGCTTAGAACAAGAACGAATCAATCACAGAAGGCGACAGAATAATAGATTGAACACAGAGAGGTAGAGAGAACTCCTGGTCTTTCTTTGTTACTTCAATTCAATGGGGTACAAAATCAGCCATATGACTCTCTATTTATAGGAGGGGGTGAGGTACCCACTACGGATAGGGACTCGTTTAAACGGAGAGGATCCGTTTAAACGGGAATACTTATCTCTAATTTCCTAATACTCCCCCTTGAGCACTCATCTAATATACTCATGCCTCATTAAAACTCCGTAAAAACCCAGTGGGAAAAATTTGGAGAAAGAGTACATAATGCATGTTATGCTGCGATGCACGAATTGCCTCATTAAAAACCTTGATCGAGAAACTTCAGGAAAACTCATCAAGGGAAAAAGAGTACAATTCACCCAATTTCATTCAGTCTTCAGGACGTTTATTCTTTGGGTACTTGATCTTCAGGATCAAGATTTACTAACGGACCTGAGGGAATTCTCCCCCTGAATTCTGCACTTCTCTAAGTCTCATCATACCAATTTCTCGTACGCACCTTTCAAAGCTAGATGCGGGGAGGGAATTTATGAATAAATCTGCTAGATTTTCACAAGACTTAGTATGCAGTACTTTAATCTCGTCCATCTTTTGCAATTCATGAGTATAGAAGAATTTGGGGTTGATATACTTTGTGAGATGACTCTTCACATAACCCGTTTGTACTTGTGCAACGCAAGCGGCATTATCTTCATAGATAATTGTGGGGGTTTGCATAATGTTCATCCCACATGACTGCTGGATGTGGTGAACCATTCGGCGTAGCCAAGCGCATTCACGTGCGGCTTCATATAGCACTATTATTTCTGAGTAGTTCGTCGAGGTAGCTACAAGGATTTGCTTAGACGATTTTCAGAAAATTGCAGTTCCACCACACAGGAATACATAGCCTGTTTGTGACTTTGCGGTACGCGGGTCAGATCTTGATTCTTTCTGTAGAACAATCCAAGGTCCTTGCTTCCTTGGAGATATCGGAAGATGTCATTTATACCCTGCTAATGGCTTTTGGTGAGCTCTACACTATACCTTGCTAACAGGTTCACGGCAAAAGCAATATCCGGTCTAGTGCAGTTTGCTAAGTACATGAGTGCTCCAACTACACTCAAGTATGGGAATTCCGGTCCCAAGACTTCCTCCCCCTCTTCCCTAGGTCGGAAAGGATCTTTTTCTTGTTGTAAAGATCTCCCGATCATCGATACTTTTGATGGGAATGCTTTCTCAAAACCGAATCTTTCTAGCACCTTCTGGGTGTAGGTCGACTGATGTACTAAGACTCCTCCAGGGACATGCTCAAGCTGCAGTCCTAGGCAAAACTTGGTCTTGCCTAAATCTTTCATTTCAAATTCTGACTCTAAGTAGGAGTTTGCTTCTTTTATATCTTTCACTATCCCGATGATATTCAGATCATCTACATACACTAAGATTATACATAATCCATTTTGGGATCGCCGTATAAATACACAAGGACAGTCTTCATTGTTCGTGTAGCCTTTCTTATAGAGAATGTCGCTTAAGCGATTATATCACATTCTGCCTGATTGCTTTAGTCCATACAGGGACTTTCTAAACTTCACACTGTACAGATTGCTATTTGCTCTATCTTGGTTCGGGAGAAGAATTCCTTCAGGGACTTTCATATAAATCTCCGAATCCAAGTTACCATAAAGGTATGCAGTCACAACATCCATCAATTTCATTTCTAAATTCAAGTTCGCTGCCATTGAGATCAAGTATCTAAAGGTAATTCCACTCATGACTGGGGAGTAGGTTTCTTCATAATCAACTACAGGACGTTGAGTGAAACCTTGTGCTATCAGCCTTGCTTTGTATCTCACTACTTCGTTACTTTCATTTCTCTTTCGAACAAATACCCACTTGTGCCCAACGGGGTGCACATGGGGAGGTGTGCGGCATACGGGCCCAAACACTTCTCTTTTGTTCAGAGATAGCAATTCAGTTGCTATTGCCTTCTTTCAATCTTCCCAATCTGATCTTTTCTTATATTCAGCGAGCGATGCAGGCTCGGGATCAAGATCAATGATTGTGGCAATTTTCTTTGCGAAGTAGATATCAACATTGGCTGTTGTCCTGTTCAGGGACTCTCCCGTATGCACATAATTTATAGCTATTTCTTCATGAGTTGCTTCTTCTGGAGCTTCACCTTGCGCATCGCTTCTTTGAATTGCGGTGGTAAGTCCCTTTAGTTTTTCGGCTCTGATGTGTGCGTACACATCCATGTCGATGGGGATATTTAGATCCGGTATGTCCTTTTCAATAGGTGTCATACTTGTGCCAGGTCTCAACTAGCTCCCCTTCTCATTCTGGGGGACTTCAGTGATCGGCTGTGATAAGTCCTTCTTATCCTTTTTCGCTAGGCGTCCCCGGTTACTTTGGATTCGAGGAGCCGGAGTTCTCGTCCTCCTTTTTTTCTGAGGCCTCTGGACGAGATTAAGGATATCTTCTGCTTTCTTTTTGTATTTCAACCCTCTCCGGTGCAGAGCATGCAGGCACATGCGACTTAATCACGCTCTTCAAATCACTAAAGTGATCAAGCAGCTGATTCGCTAATGCTTGCAAATCAATTATCTTCTGGACTTCTATTGTCTTCTGGACTTCTCTTGTCTTCTAGACTTCTATTGTCTTCTAGACTTTTACTAGTGCGTAGGTCATGTGTAGGAATTCCCGTGACTTCCCACGTAATTTTCTGACATTCTTCATCAAGGGGTTGATTTCCTCCCACTAATGTCGGGAAATTATCCTCATCAAAAATACAGTCAGCGAAGCGGGCGGTATGCAAATCTTCCGACATGGGTTCCAAATACCTGATTATGGATGCAGTCTCATAACCAACGTATATCCTAGTCTTACGGAGAGGGCCCATTGCAGTTCACTGCGGAGGTGATATAGGTACATAAACTTTGCATCCAAACCTCTTGAGATGAGAAATTTTCGGTGGTGACCCTTGCGCTAGTTTCATAGGTGAATGGATGTTATAGGCTGAAGATCTAAAGTTGATGAGATTCGCTGCATGTAGGACTGGGTGTCCCCAACATGTAGCTGGCAAGTTACAATTCTGCAAGAGGGGTCGGGTAATAAATTTAATTCTCTTGATTAAAGCCTCTGCCAAACCGTTCTGGGTATGGACATGTGGTACCGAATGCTCAACTGTAATCCCCATCGCCATGCAATAATCATCAAATGCCTTTGAAGTAAATTCTCCAACATTGTCCATTCTGATGGACTTGATGCGATGATCAGGGAACACATTTCTCATGCGAATGATCTGCGAGATCAATTTGGCAAAAGCATGATTTCTTGTGGATAATAAACCCACATATGACCACTTTGAGGAAGCATCAATGGGTACCATGAAATACCTAAATGGCTCTGAGATGGGCTGAATAGGACCGCAAATGTCTCCCTGGATGCGTTTTAGGAATGTAGGGACTACATTTTTCACTTTCAGAGTGGAGGGTCTAGTGATTAATTTCCCGGTGGCACATGCAGGGCACACAAAATCTTCGTGATTCGGGAAATTCTTCACATTAATATTATGCCCGTGAGAATTGTTAATTATATTTCTCATCATCCTAAGACCTGGGTGGCCTAATCTGTCATGCTAGAGACAGAATAGTTCAGAGCTTTTAAATACTGTCTCGGGAAGTGTACGCTGCAGGCGTCTTAATGTTGGTATAATATAGCCACACATGTTCATGCCATTATAAACTGAATGAATGAATAAATTATTCCAAAATCATCCAACCATTACGAGAATACAAAACTAAAGTACCATCCATGCAAGTTCTAACTTGTCCATTTAACGCAAAATAAATGACAATTAACGTCTCATGCATTCTGTGTATCAGACGGAATCAACTAGAAAATCATTGACTTCTTCGACTATCTTTTCAGAAGTGATGTTCTCTTCGAGAGAAATCATGGAGGTGGCTGCCTCTAGGTCGTAAGGGGTGCTGCTGCCAGGATGGACTCAACCTCCATCATTTTAGGCAGCTGCTCAAGATGCTCCCCCTCAACTGCTGCAAAGTGAGCTTCAGGCTGCTCTTTGCTATTCTTCTTCTAGGCTTGGTGGGCATCAATGACATGCTGCAGTGCTTTACAGATCCGCGACTAATACCCCCACTTGCCACACTTGTAGCAACCTTGATTCTGCTGACCATAGGTTTTGCCATTCTCCTTAGCCTTTTTGTCACTTGAGCATCTGACTTGCCTTTCTGGGCAACGACCTTAACCTTCTTCCCCCTTCTTTTCATCAAGTGCTTTCGCACCTTGTAGCTCCCGGCGTTGGCCTCGAGGCCAGCGGAGCTCCCCAATGGCTGAGAGACGTAATTCTTGCGGAGAAGTTCGTCCTGAGCATCCGCAACCTGCATCATATCAATCAATTCGGCGTACTCCTCGTAGCCATCTTGACGATAGTTGCGGGCGGATTGTACAGCATTGGGGTGAAAGGTGGACAGGGTCTTCTCAATCTTCTGCTCATCTGTGATCTGCTTGCCACAGAGTTGAAGATTGGTACAAATCCTATGCAAGGCAGAATTGTACTCTCCGACCGTCTTGAAATCGGCAAACCTCAGTCCGATCCACTCCTGCTCTGCCTGAGAAAGAATGGTGTACTTTAGCCTCTCAAACCGCTTCTTGAGTGCGGTCCAGAGTGCTAACGCGCTTTTCTCCGCCATATACTCATTCTTGAGAGTAATGCAGAGATGGTGCCTGAGAAAATGAAGCGCCTGATCATTCTCCTCAGGTGTGGGCTTGGCGTCATGCCGTCCGCCAATCCCGATAGCCGCACGGAGCTTCCTGGCTCCAAGTACTATCTCGACATCAGATGTCCACGTCAGATAGTTCTTGCCATGCTGGGCAAGCTCCTCGAACTCCCGGTTCGTGATTCCAGTCATCTATATGTTTATGAATAGAACAAATAAGTTTACTGCAGGTAAACTTGCATGGAATAATTTACTACGGGTAAATAAATGGTACAATAGGTTCTCATAATGTTTCATAATTTTCTATGCATTTTCCATATTTTACTGTTGATTTTCAGTGATTAAAAGCAATTAAACAATCACAATTAATCAAAACAGTAAAGAAATACGGAAAGTACAGAAAATAATAATGGCAGAAATAAATAATCTTCAAATGCAAAAAAATAATTCAAAATTCGGATTCCCGATGCCCTTTTATGGTAGAATATGAATTTTCAGCGAATTCTGCAATTCCAGGGGGTTTTTACGCAAATTTTTATTTCAGAGAAAAATTGCGTAATTTTCTGATTTACTGAGGGCTTTTCTGCAAAATTTTGGACCCACTCGTAAATTCATGGACCTATTCGTAATTTTCAGAATTACGGAGGCCTTCCTGCAAAATTTGGGATTTATAGGCAAATCTTAAGGGCTCTTTTATAATTTTCGGATTTTTCGGGGCTAATCCGCAAATACCATAAATATCTATGGTCTATGGCTTTCATAGATCCAATCGGGGCTTCGGGCCCGTGGTGGCGGCCAGCCGTAGGGCGGCGCGGCGAGTCGCCGTGCGGGGCGAATGGCCGGGGTGCAGAAGATGCGCCGTGCGGGGCGCGGTGGAGAGGCCGAGGTGGCGCCGTGGCGGGCGCGTCGTCGGTGGGGCGGCGCCTACGGCACGCGGCGAGGGGCCGAGGTGTCGTCGCGCGCGCGCGCATGCGGCGCGGTGGAGGGAGGGAGACGTCGGCGTCGGTGGCGCAGCGTCAGCGCAAGCGAAGGAGCCGGCGCGCCGATGGCGCGGCGTGCGTCGAGCGCGAAGCCAAGGCTACCGTGGGCGCGCATGCAGCGCAGCGAGAAGCGGGTGTCGGCGCAGCGCTGCGCCGTGTGGCGCGCGCGCGCTTGGCTCGCCGACGGTGATGGCGTCGTGGGCGGAGGGCGCGCCATGCGGCGCGCGCGAGGCTGGTGGCGGCGCGCTGCGTCGCGGGCGCATGCACCGGGCCGGCGCGATGACGACAATGACGGCCTATCGCGGGGGGCCTTTGGTGCACATGCGGGTGCGACGGCGACCGAGTGGTGCCTCATGCCGGAGACAGCGCATACAGCGCGGGCGGCGAGGCCGAGGCGCGCGCGGCGGGCTCGAGCCGGGCCGACGGCCGGGCGGAACGGCGTGTGCGCGGTCGGAGAACCGAAGCGGCGCGCTGCGCGGGCACACGCGCAGGGGCACGTGCGACGATGCGGCACGCCGGTGGCGCACGGCTGCGGGCCGGCGGCGCGCCTCATGCGGGAGGCGGCGCGCATGCAGGCACGGTGGCGGCCGACCGTGCGACACCCATACACCTCTTTTCACCCTTTTTCATATATTTCTAATCTACAGTGCAATCGACATCTACCCTATGATTCAATCTACCGATCGACATTGTGCCGGCGACTTCAGGTCTACTTGCGGTAGATTAGGGGGATCTGCACCGTAGAAAATAATGTAAAATTTTTCTTTTTCTAATCTAAAGTGCAATCAATATCTACCCTGTTTCGCAATCTACCGATCGGCATTGTACCGGCGACTTCAGGTCTGCTCGCGGTAGATTAGGGCGAATTTGCACCGTAGGAAGAAAGAAAAAAATCAATCTAGAACGCAAAGAAATGCAGATTCAAAGCGATTTAGAAAATCAATCTATTAAGTGTTTCGATGATTACCTTCGTTCACCGGAGCGGAGCCGTGCTGATAACGTGTTGAGGAACTCTCGCTGGCGACCAGTCCGAGCGATTCCTCTACTTAGAACAAGAACGAATCAATCACAGAAGGCGACAGAATAATAGATTGAACACAGAGAGGTAGAGAGAACTCCTGATCTTTCTTTGTTGCTTCAATTCAATGGGGTACAAAATCAGCCATATGACTCTCTATTTATAGGAGGGGGTGAGGTGCCTAATACGGATAAGGACTCGTTTAAATGGAAAGGATCCGTTTAAACGGGAATCCTTATCTCTAGTTTCCTAATATGGGGGATGTTTTGTGCCCCAGGGATAACGGTTCGTGCTTCAGTGGATGACGGTCCGCCAGCTTACAACTTTCCTCGGTCCACCACACGCCAGGTTGAAAACTAAAACTCGTGGGCAAATGTTAAGCCAAGTATGATAGTCAAAACATAAAAAGATACTAGCAAACAATAGGGCAAAACATTAAAATAAGAAGTACCTTGTAGATAGCAAAAAGTAAAGCAAGATTGGAACGGCATGTCCAGGGCAAGAATTCTTGGAAGTGATCAAACACCATGGGCCAGCCCTTATTGAAATAAGGCTATCTCATGAGCACCAAATATACACATCTATCTCTTCAATGAAATCAATTCTGTGCAATTTGCAAGCTATAACCTAGCATCATTTGCACTAAAGATCCTACATATACAGCCGGTAAAAGTAATCTAGCATCCTTTTATGAAAATAATTGATGAGATTTTGTCAATGGTTACCAAACTGCTAATTTGTTGTGGTACAGGTGTTACCAAACTTTGTGTAACACTCCGACCCAACAAAGAGCCTAGAATATCACCACTACGTTTTTCCATTACTAATTTAAACCATCTTTAATGAACTTCCAACAACAATATTTTAACCATGTTTTCACAAGATATTAATATTAACACAAATATAACCTTGAAACCTTGCGCCCAAGAACGCTCTAGACCACATGCCTGAAAATGCTCGAGACCAACGCTCGAGAACATTCGGAATCATACACCCGGGTGCAATATGCTTACCATTGACATTGATAATTATGAAATTAATGTTAACTGAGATAAACCAAATATTCTCTCTAACCAATTGTACTTAAATGGCGATATGCCATGCTAATATTATTATGTTCTAGGAAGGCTTATTAACTAACTCCAATAATTGCATGAATGATCTCTTCTACTATGTAAGGAACATATTTAAATGTGATACATGAAACAACGGTGATGCATGTGTTGATCATGTGCTATTCCCATCCCACGTATGTCGCCTTCAATATTCATCTAAAAATCACAACAAAGTAAGAGTGAATCCAAAGACTCAGTAAGTACATAAGAAAACAATAAACATCAACAATGCCATAGACAAAACTTAACCATATCGACATCCATGTATCACTACGTAACATAACCATGCCATTATCCATAAATCTCTTTTCATCTTTTTTTTCATTAATGCAATGTCATGTCGATATGCACTTTTTAAGTTTATACCGATATAGCTGAGGGAACACCCATCATATACACCCTCTATCTCCATCTCATGGAGGTGTCCACCGAAGTAAGTCTTTCTTAAGAGCTCTTCGGACTAGTCATGTAACTTTCTCACTAACCTAACTCATGCACTCTGGACTAGTTATACGACTTATTCACCGACCTGGAACATATGTACTTTTTATGATGTGAATGCAGGTAATGCAATACTTTCCCATAATCATTTAACATATACCAACATTACCATATAACCATTGATATCATGTACTCATTGTCATCATATCACATCATATTTAACAAGAATCAAGTAAAATATAGCATGATGAGTATACTTAGATAACCAAGAGCAAAAATAAACAAACGTCTACTGTTCTACCATACACTTTCCTTAACCATAAAGAAAGACATGATGACCGACGATCAACCACCGAAACAAAGCATTAAAACATGATAATAATCATGGTACAACACCTCAATACATATTCATAATATGCAAATAAGATCACATACTTCTACGCTTAAACATGCCTCTCTCCCTTCTCCCCGACTTATTGCTGTCCTAACATTCAAACAAGTATAACTCACAACCCAGAATCTCAAATATATTAAAAAAATATATTTTCTGTAACCCATGATCCCAAATTATTTATGAAAAGTACCCAAAATTACCCTACAACTCACTGACTATGAACTGATCTATTAGTTAAGGCTTTCGGAGGCATCTAGCCTCTAATTCTCACATGTTCCCCACTAAAAATCACTGGATAATCCATCTAGTCAAAGAAATAGCTAAGGGTAAAGGTTCGGATTAATATCCTAAAAATTGGACGTCGAAATCGGAATGAACGTGAAAACCCTTTTCTCTTCTCCTCCTTTTCCTCTTCTTTTCTTCTGTTTCCTTCTCCTTCCTTCTTCTTCCTGCCCTGCTGTTTCTTCTTTCTTGTCGCTGGTTCCCTTGCTTATGTCTTTGCCTCGGCTGCACAGTGCCGGTGTGGCACAAAAGCAATCGGCAGCAAGCAGCGCCAGGCAACAAGCACGCGTACAAGCGGCGGCAGCAGCACACACACGCACATGCAGCAGCCATGCACAAGTCGTGGGGAACCCAGCAGCAGCTTCAGTTCACACACTGCAGGCAATGGCAACAGCGCACGCGGCAATCCCGCGGTAGCTAGGCGCGTGCGGATGGCTCTAGGTTTTGGCGATTCCGGGTGACGGCGCGCAGCTTGGCCAGGATGCCCTGCAGCCTTCCCTCCTTATAGGCTAGTGTGGCACGCACAGAGTCGGACTCGGGTCCGGTTCCTCGATTTTTTTTCTGATTAATCACAGCCGGCCTAAAAAAACATCCATCAGAACTCGAATTGAGCAACTATGTAGTCAAAAGGTATCAGTAAAACGAGCTCTACGCATCTACAGTTTAGGATTTCTAAACTAAGCTGTATATTTAAAAAAATTCAAATTCAGTTGAGGATTGCGGTATTACACTTTGCTCCTTCAGGCAATGACCCCTCACCATACTGCAAGTTGGTTCCATTCTTCATAACAGTATTTCACTGATTGCGGTTTTGAAAGGTTTACAACAGGCACAAGCAGCATGCAATCTGCATTGATTCTTTCACGTAGGAGGTATAGAAAAGACACTTTATTCTACCGTATAGTTTATACAAATGTAGTCTCCTCCCAGCAACAAGATCATAACAAATCAAATAGTAGTACATAACTGCAGCCAACTTGGCATTCCAACAAACACATAGCTATTATATACAACTTAGGAGGAGGGGAAATAGAAATGCCCTACAGAGAGAAGGAAATTAACAGGGAGAAGCAGTCCACCTAACCACAGAACCAAATAGTCTGCATAACAACCTCTGAATAAAGGGTAATATGTGTATCTCTGATCGTCAATCCGAACAAACACATTCCTAACATTCACACAAAGAGAATCGACGCCCTTAAGTTCATGCAATCTTCCTGGATTTATCATCTCTAGGCCTGCTGCATCAATTTTTCGAACTATTATATTCTACAAGCTTACACAGTTAAATGTGAATCTTATTTTGAAACTGTTTCCTAGCTAGAACCAGCCCGGATTTTTGTTTTCCAGTAGACAAAAGGAAAAACATTACACGGAACACACACATGCATCACCTAGGTGTTAAGCACCCAATTCTAGGAACATCCGGTACACAAGTATGATGACCCCTGATTCGGAGTTCTTGCATATAATCAATTCTACAAGTGTTATATTCATAGGAACTGAGTTTTGAACTCACCGAACTCACATATTCGACTTTCTAATTAATACAACTCTAGTCAACGACAGGGTTCAAAATATCGGACTGAGCAAAATTCCCGCCCATTGACTGGTATTTCCTATTCAAATTCCAACTGTAGTTTTGAATTTTTAAAAATGTCACCGTTCAGGAATCTCACTAAATGCCTGGAAATCCTGATAACTGGCTGGGAGTTTCTAAAATCCTTCTAAATGATCGGATGACATACACACATGTCTCCAAGTACAGAGTGAGAAGTTATATAATTTCACTTAAAAGAATAATTTGACATAAGTTGTTTATCTAGAAGAATAATATAAATCTCAAATAAAGGTGTGGATTATTCGTAACTTTCGGAGTACAAAGCCTCAGAATGTTAACTACTCCAGCTGTCTTTCAAAAGCAGTAACACATGTTCCTCCACATGTTTGATGTTTGTTATTGGACAGGATGAACAAGAGACGCAGCGCAGTCTTGCGCCAACTGATGCAAAAGAGATTCAAAGGTTCTATGAGCAGTATTGTAGGAAAAATCTTGAGGGTCTTCAAACGAGAAAACCGTAAGACTGACCAGCGTTGCATAGCATTGGCAATCTTTTTTGCACATATTATCATCCTAAGCTAAGTTCACTTATTATTATTATTTCTGAATTATATAGGGGTGAGATGGCTATACACCATCTGATTACGTCTGTCCTATATGATGTGCTAGAAACAGTACTGTCGTATGAAAAAGCTGACCCTAAGGTTCTACATCCAGCAATTACAAATACTTCAAGACTATTTCATCTTCTCCACTTTCTGCGCATCATGAAATACGATTAACTTGGAAGAATTTTTTGCAGTTTGATAAGTACGCTAAAGGAGAGCGGCAACACCACCGACGGCAACATCATCGCGGAGGGGGCGGCGGCATGGCTAGCGGAGGGAGGCGGAGGAGGCGTCGCGAGTGGGAGGGGCCGCAGGCGGCGGAGGAGGAGATGCACGTGGAGGAGAGCGAGCGGGTGCCGCCGTCCCTGCAGCCCATCGTCCCAATCCTCCGCGCCGCCAGGGAGATCGAGAAGGACAACCCCCGCGTCGCCTACCTATGTACGCCCCTCCACATAAACCACGTGCTCTTCTTGTTTCTTACTCCCACCCTTCTCTACGTTTCTGCACACCTGTGGCACGTAACTTCACTCCGCACCCGTGCTGTGTATGTATTCTTTTACATAATTTCTAGTTAGCCACGGGTTTAGGCGTACTGTACGTGCCCGTGCAGTGCATTTTATTTGTACACGCGCGCGCGACAATGTCTTCGCCGCCCTGCGCCGCCGCACATGCCTTCTTCTACCACTCCGTCGCCGCGGCTCATCACTTGCCATGCACCTTTCGCTCCGTTTGCTGCCTCTAAACAAGATTAGTGGGCTAGACCCGATCCCAGCGTAGGCACGCGCCGCAGGTTGCCGGGGGAGCGCAGCCTACTCAGACGCACCTTGCGCCTTCTCGCCTCCGACGTGAGACCAGCATTGCTCTGCCTCGGGTGCCGTACATCGATTATGCAAAAAAAAAACAAATACATGGGGGAGGGGGGTTAACTATACGATTTTCTTAAACATGAGTATTTGGCACAAGTGGGCAAAAATATAGGGATCTATGCTACTTACTCGTTATTCTCTTATAAATGACTTTTCAGACTTGTGTGCACGCATGAAAAAAAAGCCACGATTGCCATCATAACCCCTAATAAATTTATGCCTTTTACCTTGTTGAATTTGATTGTTCTAAACTAGTTGCCTTTAGTTCTAGTGACCCATGATCACCAGTGGTGGATCTAGGATTGGAGCACGCCCCAAGTTAAATTTGAACCAAATAATAGTCTAGCATAAATGTATCATCGATATAAAAATTTTGTTTAACGCTCAATACTTGAAGAGTTCTAGTTTTCAACATAAATCACAATAAAAAAAGCATATGAAATCATACAGAATGTAGCGTAAGAAAGATACATCAAGTACCTCAAATTCTAAATGGAGAATGTAGCGGCTAGCCTACCATTTTCTCATCAATAGTAGGACAAGAATCAGAACCTACAAAGAAAATATATAAATAAAGATAAATTTAAAGAGCATGAATATTACATTTAAAATGAACTAACTTACCATTTGCACGAGAAAGTTATTTCTTGCATGACCTCATCCCTTGAAAACGCTCTAAAATCTTCTCATCTTTAGTATTTGCAAACACATCTCGCTCAATATAGCACACCATGCTATGATTCATCTACTCATCGTTCATCTTGCTTCGTAAATTAGTTTTAATGATGTTCATAGCCGAGAAGGCTCTTTCTGCAGTTGTTGTTGCTACTGGTAAAATCAAGGCCAATTCAATGAGATGATATACCAATGGAAAAAATGTATGTCTGTCAGTCTCAACCATCTTCCCAGCAAGATTTGCAATGTCAGTACAATTTGCAAAAGATAGATCACGTCTTGCATCAACAACAAATGTGTGAAGTTGGTCCTTAAGGACTACACAATCATATTGAGGGAAGTCAGCAGCATACATTCTAGCAAGGTCAATTAATTTGTTCTCATCGAAGTTGGCGAAAGAATTTTTTGGATCAAGACAAGCAATGCACCTTAATAACTTAATAGATCTTTCTGCAAAGTGATTATTCAACTCAACAATAATTTGATCATGCACCAAAATGAATATTTCATGATGGAAAATGCTCATAGTAAGTTACCATTTGACCACCACGACCCCATGAACGACCTCTAATCGGTATATTATCAGACATATTCGGCACATTGATATTATGTTGGAGACAAAAGGTCTTTGATTCTTCAAAAAGCTCATCCCAACTATGATTTCTTACTTCCTCAATTGTCTGCAATGTGATCTCAATCAAGCCTACAACACGGATAATATTTTGATCTTTCTTTTGCAAGCATTGTGAAAGATCATTAGACTTGCCCAATATTCTGATCATAAGATGCAATATAAGTATAAATTCAAAACTCTCCATTTTTTCCAACAAACCCGAAGCTGTTGTTTTCTGTGTAGCATTAGTGGCATTATCACTCAAATTCTCTAATACCTCTAGGACCGAATCCCACATGAAGAGAAGACGACATAATGTTTTATGATATGAACCCCAATGAGTATCACTAGGCCTTGCAAGGTTAGTTTGTTGGTTTTTCCCTCTTCCTAAGAAAATTTCACCATTCTCTAATTTATTCACAATTTTATCGTGGTGATCTTGTGCCAATTGATCTCTTCTGTTACAAGAAGCATTAAATAGTGTTGACAATCAAGGTGATGTAGTTAAAGAAATCCAAGACAGAAGAACAAACTTAGCCACAGAAACAACCACTAATTGCAACTGATGTGCAAAGCAATGTATATAAAAAGCATATGGATTTTCATCCAATATGCGTCTTTGCAATCCATGGAATTGTCCTCTCATGTTTCAAACTCCATCATAACCCTGTCCCCGCAATCTAAAGATAGATAAACCATATTTACAAAACATACCATCCAAAGCTATCTTTAATAAAGATGATGTCGTATCAAAAACATGCTGAACCCTAAGAAATCTCTCTATTATCTGCCCTTTATTATTGACATACCTACATAGGACAGCATAGGACAAGAAATCATTATTAATATACTTTAAACATACTCAAACTATCAAATATAGAAAGAGCATAAGATGTAGCTACTAACCTCAAATCCACAGCCAAATCCTTGATAGATGCATCTCGAGCCTCATCGACAAGTACGGCGAAAAATGCATCCCCAATATCATTAATAATGGCTTTGGTGGTCTCTTCTGCACACGCTTTACACAATTGTTTTTGTATTTGTGGTGATGTCATTAAATTGTCCACATGAGAATTGTCAAGCAATTTTACAGCTTTTTCATCCCTCTCTTTATACCATGCAGCATTTCTAGGAAGTTTCCCCTATTGTTCGAGCTAGATGATTCATCATGTCCACAAAAAACAAGGGCTTGTAATAGCAGAAATTTTGAAATGGCTAACATAATAGTAAGATGGGCTCTATATTCCCCCTCATCCTTCTTGGTGGCAACAGCCATCACATAACCCACATCTTGCCTTTGATTTTTGAAAGCCTCGCAATGTCTTCTTACTTTGTTATGAGCACTATTGACTTTACAAACATGTTCATTAAAAGATTGAGTTCCATTCTTCCAATAACTAAATCCTATTTTTGTGAAAGCATCAACACCATAGTTTTCAGCTCTTTGTTGCTTAAAGAGAAAGCAATAAAAACAAAAGGCTGCATCTTTAGCAATGCTATATTCCAACCAATCATGCTTCTTGAACCATGATTCTTGAAATCTCCTCTTTTGACTTCCCTGTTCCCTCCATGGAAATTTATATCCAATTGGTTAGCATGGTCCCCATTGCAAATACTCTCTTCTAGCGACATCTCTAATATTTACATCTAACTCCTCTATTGATTTTCGAAGCCCAGGATCGGCAACAATATCATCTTCTAAGAATTAAACTATCAACTAAGATAGGTAAAGTGGTAAACTATCAACTAAGAATTAAAATAATATTCATCTTCTAAGAATTAAGATAATATCTATACACAATTATACACAACAAAAGTGCAAATATAAACTCTTAACTCTAAAATAGTAAATTAACTAATTAAGAGAGGTAAAAACTCACTCGATCAGACCCAGGCCACAGCCCACAGGCCACACCGCACAACCTCACTGCCACTGGTTCACCTCACTCGATCTCTCTTGACTCTCTCGGTTTTTCCGGTCTCCCTCACTAACTCACTCTCTCTGTCTCAAACTCTCAGCCTCTCAGGCTCTCTGTCTCAGCGACTCAGCAGGCCACAGCGGCTCCTCTCTGTGCCAGGCGCCAGCAGCCAGCGCCCAGCTGGCCCAGCTCCCCTCGTCGCCCTCGCCGCCGCCGCCCCTGCGCTGCTCCGGCTCCCCTTGCTGCCCCCACGCTGCTCCGGCCAGGCTCCGGCTCCCCTCGTCGCCCCCACGCTGCTCCGGCCAGGCTCCGACTCCCCTCACCACCCCCGCGCTGCTCCAGGCCTCCGGCTCCCCTCGCCACCCCGCTGCTGCTCGCTCCCCTCGCCCCGCGCGCCCCGGTCGGCTCCCCTACCCCCCAGATGGCTGGATCTGGCTCGGCGGCGAGTCAATGACCATGAGCCGAGCGCTCTCTCCTCACTTCCGCAGCTGCTCGCAGGCGGCAGGTCAGTTGTGATGTTCTAGGGTTTGTCATTTACTCATTTGTGAATTGATGATGTCTCTGACTAAGTGGGTCGGGCCGGTCTCCCTACCATCGCCTCGTCATTGGCCGGGCGGGTGTGTGTGTCCTCGCGGGGGACACTATTCCTAGGCCTAGTATATATTAGAGGGGGTAGTACTAGGAGTTTTGCTGGGCCTCGGGCTATAACCTACCCAATCCGAGGCCCAGTTCCACCCCTGATGATCACAACAAAATGTACTCCCTAAAATGTTATTAAAGAACGGTAGGAGTACTGATTAGCATACAAAAGTTGTAGCACCATGGCAGCGACTAAGAAATGGGTGGAATTAGGAGGCCAAGTTTTCCCTCACTAGTACAAACTTCAAACCCGCACACTAGCTATTGAAAAACTAAACAATGTACAAGAATTTGCATGGCAGGAACACACGAAAAATCGAGCCAAATAAGACATGTTGTTGTCACTTAGGCGCGAGCAATCCACGACTCACAGCCAACATCCTGAACCGAACCAAGGCCAAATGAAACCAACTCAATGCCAAAATACTCCACCTTGGAAATTGGCGATTTCTTGATGAAATCAAGACCAAACAAACCTCAAGGAATATCAAGCAAGATCAAACACAAGAAAAACCAAAGCTTTACACTTTTCTTCAAGAACAACAAACTGGGAAAACAAAGGGAAAATTCATGAGTTGCCACTTCAAAGGTTGCAACTCTAGGATTTGCCATAGGATGCAATTCATGTTTGGCCACTCAAAATGTGTATATATTCAGGATTTGCCACATTGGACGTATTCTCAACTTTTTCTTTTTTAATTAAAATCCGAAAATCACTATGGACCAAACTGGTTAAACTGAAAATTGGGGAAAAAGAATTCATACAATTACAGAGTTTGTTCACATCAAAATTGGGTGTTTACCTGCATTCAAAAATAACACCACTGCTTACACATTCAAAAGAAAATTAGGTGCTGCTTCTGCTATTTATAGCCTGGCGAAGGCCGTTCTGGACTGGGCAACGACTAACGAGTGTCAGAGATGAAGCAGCAGTGCTGGAGCGGCTCAGATTCCTTGGCATTCACGATAATGATCGAGCAAGAGGTGGCGGGCGAGGATGAGGCGGCACAGAGAAAGTGATTGATCACCTACAAGTGTATAGGATTACCATGTATCTTTCTTTTAGAGTATTTTTGTTAGGATACAGATAGGCTACACTAGTGCAAATAAAAATTTTCTACCTCGTAAACCAAGAGACCATGCAAGTAAGAGATTATTGATCGTTACCACTAGACGCGCAGTGCAGTGAAAGTAGAGTTGAAGCAGCCGATTGAACAAAAAGCACGTTGGTGTAGTGGAAACAGTCGATCGTTCTCCGGCCAACTGTCTCCTCCTTACGATCGTCTCGATCAGCGCCGCAGTCATAGCAGCGCCTCTACCAAGGTCCACGCGTCTAGGATCACCGTGCGTTGGTATGCTAGCACCAGTGCGCACGGTAGGGGTTATGAGAGGTGGTGGCTAGGGTTTTGATAGATGTGTTTCAGAATATCTCTCTCAGCCCCCGTACCTCTCCTTATATAGCCTCCAATCGGATCCTTATCCGATACGAGTATAGATCGTATCCCACATAAAGACTATTATCTGAACCCTTATCGTTCTAGCCCATTAAGTGTGTAACCTTATAGGTTTATATATATTTGACCATGGGCTGAAAACTCATTTACGTTGGTAGCGGTCCCTAACAGAATATAACAACTCATAAACATACATAAAGATCATATCGAACAAATCTATATAGTGCTTTTGTATTGATCCATTTACCTCACGATACTAGATCGAACTCAAGGTAAGAAGCGTGCTATTATATGATAGCTCGATCCTTCACTTGAACCTATAGTGAATTACTCAACTGTGATCGACTCTTCAACCACATTCGGCATGGTCATGCATTTCTTAATCCAATCACATCGAGAGACCTAGAGATATCTCTCCTATTATATAGGAGAGACAAATTTCATCTTGATCACTTATATTTCTCCGCATATTTCATAGTAAACCTGAAAGTTACCTTTATGACTACCCAGTCATAGAATAGTGTTTAGTAACCCCTAAGTAAACTATTATGTATGTAGAAAACAATGACGACCTTAGGTTTAAAGATCCTACAAATACTAAGTATGAGACCAACTGATGCCACTTAAAAATATAACAATTCCCGTGATGTCTCATAATAGGTTAACCCAACATCATGTTTTCTAACATGTGTCCACATTATTGATTTGATCTCCCATATCTATTATCCATGAAACATGATTATCAATCAATATATGTGTTGATATGTAAATCATAATTGTCTCATATAATGATATAAGATCATGGATAATTTAGAATAAAATTAAAACATAAATAAATAGTTTCACGAACAAGTCATATACTTGTTGATCAATAAGAAAGATATTTATTCAAGAGACAAAATAACATATTATTTAAAAGATCATAAATATAGAAGTGATATAATAATCTCTATGATTGCCTCTAGAGCATATCACTAACAATTCCAAGGTTTATCGAACCTAAATGATATTACGGTCTACATTATCTATTATCCACCATCCTATCTATTTCCTTAAACTTAAAGGACAATGATTGAAGGCACGTCAGTGTAGTGGAAACAGTCGATCGTCCTCCGGCCAACCGTCTCCTCCTTACGATCGTCTCGATCAGCACCGTAGTCATAGCAGCGCCTCTACCAAGGTCCATACGTCTAGAGACCCAACATCATGTTCTCTAACATGTGTCCACATTATTGATTTGATATCCTATATCCATGATCCGTGAAACATGATTATCAATCAATACATGTGCTGATATGTAAATCATAATTATCGCACATAATGGTATAAGATTAAATATAATTTAGAATAACATCAAAACATAAATAAAGAGTTTCACGAATAAGTCACATACTTATTGATCAATATGAAAAACATTTCTTCAAGGGATAAAATAACATATTATTCAAAAGATCATAAATATAGAAGTGATACAATCATCTCCATAATTACCTCTATGACATATACTAACAATTCCAAGGTTTATCGAACCTAAATGATATTACGATCTACACTATCTATTGTCCACCAACCTATCTATCGAACCTAAATGATATTACGGTCTACACTATCTATTGTCCACCAACCTATCTATTTCCTTAAAGGACAATGATTGAAGGCATAAAAAATTATAATAAAAATCTATTGTACCTGGTGAACCAATGTCTGAAGCTTTGTGGTTGTACTGTTAGTCCTTAAGTGATTCGCTTCCAAGTGTCGATCTCTGGCCATTTAATTGTCACTAACTCGTCTCAATGCATTCCTCACTTGTCATCACCTTGCCTTGCGCCAACCTATGGAACATTAGGTCCATTCAAGTCCTTGTATTGTGAAAGACATACAATCACTAGTACCAAAGATTAATACAAAAGATCTTCCTTAGCCCTTCATCTCTATTGCTACATGCTACCTACATACCTTAGCCCTAGGTGGAATACTCGCACATCATCATAGAGACCAAGAATAGAGAAATAATAGGTAAAAACATGATAGCAACCATCTGAATGTAAAGGATATATTGATCCACAATGGGAGGATGTATGGATGGATGAAAACTAAGGTGAAATGCAGTGGATGATGGTTCTCTAGATATTACAGAGATGAGGTGGTATTCTTGGGGTGTCCTTGTTGTAGCTAGGTTTTTGCCCTTGAAGGGGTTCTCGCAGCTAGGAGGCTGAATTCAACTCTAGGTCCTTCACAAAATTTGCTCCATTTGATGTGGCAATTGTACTTTTGGAGCATTGGTCTGGTTTTCTTCCTCTTGGCGATATCTTTATATTTTTTTTATGAAGGTGTCTTTCTATTTTACCTCTTAAAAGTGTGTGATTCCCTTAGTTCCTTTGGATATAGTTCCTTTGGATATAGAAAATAAACATAATTCTTGTATAATTGAGAATTAATTAGAGGTTCATCGAGCAATTAGAGGATAAATCCATGAAAATATGCACTAAACACTAAAAAATGATACGCTTTTGAGGCATATCATCAAGTAGTTGTGTGGCCGGTGGCTTGAGTATGCGTCACAGGAGTCACGATGGTCAAGGATTACAGAGGCATTCAAGGTGTGCATGGTGCGGTATGGCGAGGTGAGGGGGTGTGCTGATGGAGAACCTAATGTGCAACGGAGGAATATGGTGAGAAGCTTGGAGGCGCGATGGCAGAGTTGGGTGCCTTTAGAATCGCAACATGGTGTTGGCATATGGTAGGAACTGTGACATTGAAGGAGGCATATGGCAACGTGTGGCTGAGATGGGGCTAGCTGGTTTTAGCATAGTAGTCGGCAAGCAAGCATGTGCATGGGTTGCAACCCAGTTGGCTGGTGGGCGGAGGTAGTTTTAGAAGAGTGTGCCGGAATTTAGGGGTTTTTTCTCGGGATTTTCATAACGGAATTTCAAATAAATATATACATCGGGTAAATACAATAAATCTCAGAAAATCAAATAAAGTTGAGGGAACATAGCAAACATTTTGGGAAAAATTTTATGTAGTGGTTTCTGAAATTTGGCTTTTAAAGGACTGCTAAAATTTGGGCTATTACAGGGATGCGACCTTTGTGCATCGGGTGTACGCCAGAACATAGCAAGAATTTTGCGATGTTACACGGATGGTTCGGCGCTCTATATTAGCAAACTTCAACTGTATGTAATTTTTGGAGGCTAACTCCAATTTCAATCAAATTGAGGTGTCAATTACTCATCACCACATAATGTTCACACTCTCCTAACAATATCGAGGATCATGGTCGTATCGAGGATCAAGAAAGTAGCACAAGATGTAAATGATGCTCCCCTCACAATGATCACTCATTTTTTTCTCCCACAAGCGCATTACATGGTGATGTGTTGTCCAAGTAATAACTCACCTATTTCACATCTCACTAACACTCTCCTAATCCCCTCTCTTGCATTCTCTCCTCTCCTACCGCTCCTCACGCATTTCTCTCCAATCAAAGCATGATGTCACACAAGACGTCATCTCTACACCATTGGAAACATGCTTTCTAGAGCTGAACGAGACATGTTGTGCTAAATGTGAAGGGACAAAACACCTAGGGGAATCAATGCATAATAAATGGATTATTGTTGTGGTCACATTGCTCTCGCAAGCGCCCCCTGCCACATTGGCAGGGGTCAACAAACCATGTCACGAGTTAGATCCGACCTTGTGTGTTATTGACCTACAGAGACACAGTTAAAACAAGAACAGTGACCAAGACGTGCATTTTTTTTAGTTCAGTGACCTTTGTGAACCACGAAGACATATTTAATAACACAATATGCAAATCTATCGTAAATATCTTATTGCATTTGATGATTTAGGCATCATGGCTTAACAAATGTGCAAAAATATCTACACATTATAAAATTGTTAATATAGAAGTTTTACTATTCAACATTTGAAATTTTAACATGTCAAAATAAATTATTTTGGAACGTCCAATTTTATTTTTCTAGAGCATTAAAAATTAATTCTGAATTCCACATATTTACTTTTATACAAAAGCACAAAGCTATTTGTAATTTGTAGTTTAATATCCAATAATTCAACTCTAATGGTTTGAAGTTTAAATATATATATTTGAAATCAATGTTTTTATTGAATCTTTCAACCGTTACAAAACTCAATTTTGAAAATCTTAAAACTAAAAATCATGTCTTTGAATTTGAAATACAAAACAATCTTTAATTTAGTGGATTTTTGAAATTGATAGTTCTAAAATAATGAACAGGAAAAAGCTTATTGTTGTTGAATGGAAATTCGAAATTGAAACTGTAAATTTCAAGTGTGAAAGTAAAATGTTGTAAACTTGGAAATTTTGAAGTTTTTTGTTATAAAATTCTTGGTGTTTTAAACTTGAAATTTGGCGATCCAACGCTTGGATTTAAAAGTTGTGAGAATTCTATTTTTTGGCTTAAAGTCCTTAAAAAAAGTTGGCTTCAATTGTAGCAGTGATTGATTTTTGAACATTTGGTATTTGACATTGATTTCCTTTTTTCTAAATTCAAGCTACATTTCTTTTTTTGTTAGAATACCAACATATCAAATATATGGTTTCTTTACAAGATTTAAGAGTTTGATGCTCTAAGCTTTCTGCAACTTTTTACACTAAAAGTAATTTAAGGACATGAGTTAGTAGGTGAACTGAAAATATCTACAGAGAAGGAAATAGAGCTTTCTAATGTAATTATGTTTTTTTAGGTTTGTTGGATGGCCATATAGATATTGAAATTTTGTTAGGGAATGGAGGTTTTATATACATCATTGGAAGGAGAAAGGGTTTGAATTAGATGTGTCTTAGCCACACAAATAAAGGAAAAAATTGAATTGATACTTCTAGTTTATATTCAAAAGGAAATTGTTTAAGAAGAACAAAGAACATTTACATATTTAAACATAGATATGGTTGGTTTTGTCACTTGGGCCGCAAATAGTGATAATGTCAGCATAGTAGTCAATAGTTGTCATTCTTATTGTCATCCTGGACTTTACAATTGTTATCAAGTTACTTATTTGATTGATTTCAAAAAAGTTACTTGTTTATGTACCTCGTCTTGTTCTACTCGTCAAATATTATGCTGACTTTTGCTATTGTGTGATTTGAAAAAAGGTCGTTTCACTGCATATGAGAAGGCTCATGTTATGGATCCAAATTCAAGTGGACGTGGAGTTCGGCAATTCAAAACATATCTATTAGATACACTAGAAAAGGTATGCATGTGTTTTATTCTAACAACTGATGTGATTATTAAATTATCTACTTTTATCAGCTAGAAACGTGATATTATATTTGCTATGATGATAAATTTGTTGTCCAAGTAATACTTGGCATAAGAATAAAAAAACTCTAGTTACCTATCTTGGTTACTTTGCTCAAAGAAGGTGGTCTAATTCTAATATGAATCACCAAGCCCACCCTTTCCATTATTTCTCTTTTTGTCAAGCATTCGAGAGGATTTGGCCCACAAATGGAAAAGTTCCTTTTGTTTCATTGGAAGGAATGTAGTAATGTTAACAGGCTTACTCATAAAAGTTTTGGTGTCTAAAGTTTGAACATTTAGTCATCACTACATGGTCGGTTTGACACTAACTGAGACATTGTAGCCTGCAAGCTTCTTGATAATTAACATCTGATGAAAGTTGAGGTGGCCTTTGGTAGTAGTGGTGGATTTAGTCGTGTTAGAAGTCTAAAGTCTAGAATAGTGTCATGTATTGACTGGCTAGAATTTTGGACCCTAGGGCATTAGATTTGGTTGGTTCCCTATTAAACTTTATGAAATGGGTGTGGAAATAACAAATACATTTTTAAGGGAAAATTCCTTATTTGCCATTGGAAGTTGATAGGTTTCTGATTTGCCCGTCAAAATCTTAGTCTTCCCTCAATGCCATTGGAGTGCAGTTTTCATCCCTTTTGTGGCATGTACTGTTGTCCATCCTCCACCGACAGGCGACAGACTATTAATTGGGCCATGAAAAGACCAAAATGCCCTTCTTTCTCTCTCTTCTCTCTCCCCATCTGCCCCTTAGTCCTCACCCAACAGGACACAAGAAAAAAATTTGGGCACAACCCGCCGTGTCCCACATCATCGTGCCTGCGTCGCATGCCCATGGCACATTGTTGAGGAAGCCATTGCTATGTCGTGCCACCTGTCTGCCCCAAGCTCAGTTCCACCACCATGGATTTGGCTAATGTGACTTCTATGTGTCCAAATTTCATTACCATGGCACACCTATGTGGACGCTTGATATGTGTTATGGCCCAAATATGCAAATTCAGACTTCTCTGTGTATTCTGCACCAGTCTAAAATCACGCTAGTGTAAACAATAGAAACATAGATAAAATGTTGACTATGATCATGATTTACTATGAAAGAACAAATATTATTAATTATAAGAGTAGTGACTTTATGGCTAAACTTACAAATAGTACCATGAATGGCCTAACAAAAACTTGAAGCCAAAAATAGAGATCAAAACAGTGGCCATTTGACATGCCCGCAGGCAATCAACTTGGAGCAAAGTCATAAACCATAAGTGAATTGTCATTCACTTTGCAACCAAACCTAACTTAGGGTTTTTATAAGATTCTACCGTCAAGTGAAATCATCGAGTGTTGTCTATAATCGGGGACATGACTATTTGAATAGTTATACACTTTACAGAGATTGCACAACTTTACTCATAAGACATGATCTTCTCATATTGCCATTACATTAATACAATTCCTTTGGTATGTGGCGAAGAGACTATGACAAGACCTTTACAATGCTCAATCGTAACCTAATCTCACCCTCTAAGGTTTCGTAGCTGATTAGGCTTCAACCTAGTTGGAAAAAGCCCCCTCTTGTGCCAATGTGAGTCAGATACTGCGACCACACCCACATTTATCTCAATGACAGAACTAAAGTTGAAATATTACAAATTAATTAGATAGAACTATGCTATATTGGATATATGGTTGTATTGTAAAGCTCAAATTAATGGCGCACAAAGTTAAGTCCTTAAACAATACTCAGAAGAGGCATCCACATCCCAACATACTAACTGTACCCCTATACTGCATGATCACTCGTCCAAGTAAAAACCATTTTATTTAACCAACACTAATGACAATACCCATGTTATGGTACATATATTTTATAACTGTGGCTATCACCATGATTCAATATCTCATTAAGTCAAAATTAATTAATTGATTAATATGTGATGATAAGCCCAACGTAACAATAAGAATGGCTAAGCACACTAAATGTACAACCCAAGAGGATACTACTATTGTATCATAAAATAATTACCCATCCTATGATGATAATGGAGTTATGGCATTCAAATTATCAAGGAGGGAATTAATCAAAGTTGGTTAATAACTATCAAGTACAAGGTTTTGTATTAAATTAACAATGCATGTTAATTTAAAACAAAATAATAATAAATATATTTGAAACAGTAGGTTCAACATGATCAAAGGTCATGACATGCCTTGGTTGTGCTCAGTTACCAGTTCTTGAACTTCAGTTCTTGCTTCTGCTCTTTCAAAGACGTTATCTAATGAGAAAGAAAGCGAATAAAGCACAATTAAATTTAAATAAAATCCAAAATAACAAAACTAGAACCAAAAGATAGAGCTCAATTTTAGATGAATTTTGGAAGAAGAATCAGTTTAATCAGAGTTCGGACGGAGGTGAATGGGCTCTCAGATGATTGATTGCGAAGGAAAATACTGGAAAATAACAGAGGAGAGAGAAACCTATGGTTGACAGGTGGGACCACTAACTGTTTTGGGTATTTTAGAATTTAATTTATTTCTGGAAAAAGGATTAGAGACTAACAAGTTGGCCATCACTCATTAACTGGGTTCATGGGCTGAGCTGGTTTATGGTGGACTTGGTCTATGAAACAGTGCACCAAACTATGGGCTAGAGCTAATGTGGCAAGGTGACATAGTGGACACGTGTGCAGCAAGTGATGAGGTGGTGTGTAAGTGGTTGACATGTGGTTGATGATGTGGCAAGACAATGAAGTAGGGTGACCTGGCAGTATGGGATGACATGGCTATTGCGTGGCTTCCACAGGGGATGGTTGCGCTGAGGTGGTAGCCACGTGGATGCTGACTGGAAGGGATTGATGGCCGATGGCGTTCATCTTTGGTGACGGCAACGACGGCAAGCTGAGGAGTCGGTGAGGTATCCTCGAGCTTCAACGTGCAATAGTGAGGCAAACTAGCGTCTTAGATTGGGCGGAAAGCCATGGCAAGGAGGTTGGCGATGACAAGGGCAGCGACACTAGCTCGTGTTGCACAAACTCCAGCTAAATGGTGTAACTAGCCTCAGCGAAGCATAGAGAAGAAAGAAGGAATCAAGGCAAACCCTGGGGTGACATCCTCTAAATTCTTCTTCTTCCTCATACACACTCTCTCTCCTCTCTGATTTCCCTTTTCCCTTCTCTCATCTCCTTTCTTTTCTTCTTATCCTCTTACAAGGGCTTGTGCCTCTCTTGGTCTGACTATTTTGTGTCTATGCCGCCTCCCCTTGCTGGAGAATGGATACCATCGCTGGTGCCAGGCTGCTTTCACCACCACCTGCCAAGGCTAGAAATGGGGACTCAAGGCAACACAGTGGACTCTATCGATGTCGTCCAAAACTGAACGAGAGGAGAAAGATTGTAATAGAATCCTCTACAAAACCCATCTTGCCTGACCACTGAGTATTGAGGAGCTAATAGGCTCATAGCAATCGAGCACGTATCATAATTTCCCTAAATCCCATTGCTTCCTGTTTTGTTTTCTAATTGGATGTCACATTCCTAGCTTGCTACAACTGATTTGGATTTGGAGTCGTCATTTGACAAGGAATTGGGGCTATGAAAGGAGAGCAAGTGATGGAATTGGGGATTTGAGTCTACTATTTTCTTGAGTCATGCACTCTCTATTTGCTGGACATTGCCAGAGTATGTGGTGTATTTTTGTCCTTTTCTCCATAACTAGATTTGTGGGTATCCATGGATGGAAAACACTTATGTCTATCCACGCATTTTCCAAGGCTATTGGTGATATGTCTATCCACATGGAAAAAATGGTGATGTGGTGGCTAACAGAAAAAACTTATGAATAAGCCTTAGGGGGTATTTCTACCAATTTTGGTGGTTAAGGGTTTAAAGTACCTGGTTAAGGGTATTTCTACCGAGGCGCAGACCCCCAGTGGCGGGGCCAAGATAGAGACCCCCCGTCATTGGAGCCGAAGCAGAGGCCGATGCTCCTGGTCTCGAAGCGGAGGTAGTCGCCCCTAGGGCCGAGGCGGAGATCACCTTCGTAGTGGTGCCAAGGGTGGCCGCTGAGGAGGAAGGTGGCGGCGACTCGCAGTCGAGGCCCACCGGTCGAGGTATTGGCGCGGTTGATTACTTTCACCTTTAGACTTCACGTGATTTTCCCCTCCTCTCACTGTCCATGTCTCTGACGTCAGGGAGTCCCCGCTCTTTGGGATACGTCCCGACTACCAGTACTGACGGCGAGCACGACCCAGCGGAAGTTGCTGCATCGGGGATTCCTTCGAATCCTTCAAGGGGAACATTAGTTGTCGAGGCCCAATGGCTCTCCCGAGCGGACTTCATCGCTCGCCCGGACGCAAAGTGAGTTTTGTAGGCAGCGGCCGATCACACTGATATTGCGCTAGACTGCGACTCCCTCTCTTCATGTGACCCTGGGCTGTTGGAGGGCGCCTTGGAAGCCACCGTGATGAAGGTAAGATTCATCACTTGTAACTACAATATAAAATCGATTATCGACACCTTGGCGCCACGCAGGCCCTGGCTCTTTCCCAAGCCCTTCAAGGTGCCTGAGGTCATGGGCGAAGCGCGTCCCAAGAGCAAATAGCAGCGGCAGGAGCCTTCGTCGAATCTGCCCGTCGGGGTGCTGCGGCGACAGCTGTCGTTGCTACCGAAGAGCGTGCCGAGCTTCTTCAGTGGATTAGTGAACTGGTGGCAGAGAAGAACCAAATGGTGTAAGAAGTGTCTGACTCCGCCCGCCGATCTGCCGAAGAGCTGGCTAGTGCTATAATGGAAAGGGACGAGAAGATTAGGCTCCTGGAGACGGAAGGAGCTAGGGCCGTCGCTAACGCGAGGACCCTAGTCGAGCGAACCCGTGAAGCTGCCACGGAAGAGCGCATGGGCCTTCTGTAGAAAATCTCCGAGCTAGAGGCGAAGAAGGTGCAGTTAGCATCCGAGGTCAGAGGCTTGGGATGCCAACTCGGGGATGCTTCCTTGTTGGCATGGAAATTGCTAGACTCGTTGGAGAATACTTTGACCGAGCTGGCGGTCGAGGTCCCTCCTCGAACACATGGCCCCGAAGACGCCTCCAGCAGCTACCTCCGGGTTGAGGAGGCCTCGTCCTTGGTTTTGAACGTCGCCCACTCGTATGGCAACCACTGCTCGCTGGTGACGAATACAATGCTGCTTGGGATGCTCCATCCACGACGGCGTCTCCACGTGGGAGAGCTGGTGTGGGACCCGGAGTAGAAACTCCCAGACCCCCTGTGTATTACTGTACTAGTCCCAGAGATCAATGCTAGTACACACAGTTCAAACAGAAAAGATGATACATTGCCAACAACGCTTTATTACAATAGTATCTGAAGTTTTACAAAGGCCATTGCCTTACTAAGGTTCACAGAACCACAAGCAAAAACACAATGGAAGCAAAGATAACTTGATCGACCCATCAATCGCCACGGGCAATTGGTGGGGAAGCGAATCCTAGGCATCAGAGAATAATCCACCGCATCCACATTCGCGCGAAGTCATACTCTCGACTTGATCTTCTCCATTCTCTGCTTTTATATTTATAGAGCAATAGGTGAGTACAAAAATGTACTCATAAGTCTTGGGAAAAATGCATAGATGTAAGGCTTCACAAAGGAAAGTTATATGGTTTATTTATGAAAATCAGCATTTTATTTTTAATCTACATAATTACTTTGAAAGCCATTTTGTAAACAACTTGTTTTTAATAATCGAAATTGTATAAGTACTTTAGTGAAGGTTAAACTACCAACACTAATACCTCGAGCAATCCTGCCAACTTTCAATACCTCGAGTTAAATCCACGATCGAACATCACGAGAGTTATACTACTCCCGAGTTTTCTCCAATTCATTTTGTTTTGAAATCAAAACCAAAACTTCTACCATGTGAATGCATTCCTTGCTCGCCCTTGACCGTGGGCACGGCTATTCGAATAGTTTTACTCTGCAGAGGTTGTACACTTTACCCACAAGAGATAAATTATCTTAATAGTCAACACGCTTCCTTTGGCATGAGACCCCGACAAATTATCACAAAGCCTTTCGCCTACTCGGTATAGTTTAAATACCACCCGCTAAGGTTTCACCACAACTCGAATCCACGAGTTGGAGCCCCTCTTGCGCCATATGAGTACGATGGCTCTGTCCTCACTATGAATAACCAAGATACACCACGGCACTCAATACACCACTGGTGATATCTAAACTACACTATTATAGGGTAGTTAGCTAGGTCGTACCCATATAGACTTGTGGTTGTACTGTTTTGCTCAGTTTGGACAAACACAAGCGTCGGTCCTTAATCGACCAGGGTGGCTCATTCACGAACCCAATAATTCTCGTGCTAACTGCACCAGCCAAACCTTCCATCCACCCTTGTCAACTTTTCCCTTTAATTTTCAAATTAACAGTGGTAACATCCATTACCACTTTTCAAACAAAATATTTAACAACGGTAACATCCATTACCAATGTTCAAACAAAATATTTAACAATGGTAACATCCATTACCAATGTTCAAGCAAATCATTCATTAAAACATTTGATAAACATGCTACTCATTTGAACATTATTACATTTATTTGCTACGCTAAGCATTTGCTAGTATTTAAACATTCAACAATTGTAGTATTAACTCATTATTGAGTAAAAGGGATATCCTAAGTTGACAATGGTACAAGGTAAACAATTTTCAATGGAAGGTATAACAAATTGGGTCTTTAACTAAGTTTTCTAAATTAAATTATCACTTGATATAACATAAGCATGCATTAATTTTAAAATAACTACCTACTCATTTTATAAATCATTGGAGCAAGTTGATCAAAGGAAACTTGCAAAACATGGGAGCAAAATGGTCAAAGGAGACTTGCCTTCCTGTGTCTGGTTGAAATCTTCCACAACTTGCTCTTGAGGTTGCTCGGACAAATCGGTCTCTACACGTAAATCGAGAATTCCAAATAAATAAAATAAAACAAAAATTCAAAAATTGAAAATAAATATACCAAATGAAAGATTGAAATTTTTGATGAATTTAGAAATTTGAATGGACCAATTTGGAGCTAAAATGAAAAAGATATGGCTATTTGAAAATCTCAGATTTGAATAAATCCAGAAATTCGAAATCTCGACATGTGGGGTCCATCTGGTCAGCAATTTCATTAAAATGAGTCTCGACATATGGGACCCACTGGACTCGGGACCCACTTGTCGGTGGCTAGCGCAGAGGGTGTCGACGGGGGGGGCCCACTGTCGGTCTGGTCGCGGAGAAAACTCAACCTCGGCGCGGGCGGCTCGAACGCAGGAAGGAGTGGGAGGAAGAGAGCGGCGCTAGCCAAGTGAGCGGGAGGCACCGCCTACCCATAATGGGTAGGTAATCCTCTTAAGGATTATCTGCGGGGAGGCCGTGGCAACGTGGCACACACGTGGTCGACGGCGTGGTCGCCAGCGTGGGCGCCGCGTCACGACTTTTTGCCGGCGTGGCGCGCCGCGCGTGGTGGCGGGAGGTGCTCGGGTGGCGCGCGTGGCGCCGATCCGCCGCCACGCTGCTGCCACCTCATCCCGACGGCCGACGGTGGCGGCGGTGGTGGCGCACGAGGACCTAGGGTTGCCGAGCTCGGTGATCGCGGCGCCGCCAAGGGTACCAAAATGAAAAGGAGGATGCGAGGAATGCGTTGGTACCTTGCACGGAGACCGAGGTGACCGGAGGAAGAATCGGCGAGAAGGCGGCGGTCGGAGAGGAACCTCACGGCGGAGGAGATCCGATGGCGCGATGGCTTCGGGGGCGGGTCGCCGGATTCGCCTTAGCACCAGCAACGTCGGGAAGGCGTCGGCGAGGAATGAGGAAGCCCGAGGCGGCCGGAATTGCTCGCGGAGTATTTGAAGCCGCGGGAAGAAATCGGGCGTAGGAAGGGCTCGCGCGCTCGGTGATTCGCTTGAGAGGTGAGGAGGAGCGGCAGCGGTAGGGGACCTCGGGGTGTGGGTTTTATAGGCCGGGAGGGTTGTAACGGCCGCGCGAAGTTCGCCGGACTTGGAATCGTCGGAGAAGATGAATGCGACGGCGAGAGAGGAATAACGCGCGTCTTTATGCGGCCCGACGGTGGAGGCGGGGATTAATATGCGATCGGCACGGGAAGTAATTGGCAAGAAACCAAGCTTTTAAAGCTTGGTTTCTCGATTTAATGGCGGCGGCGAGAGCGGGAGGAAGAAGGTGGCGGGAAGGCGATCGGTGATGGGCCCCATGTCGGTGAGAGAGGAAAAGAGAAGGAAATCGGCGACGGTTGGATTAGTGGCGTGTGGCATAAGGAAAAGATCGGGGCGCTGGATCACGGCGAAGGGTAAGTGAAAAGGAACGATCGAGATTCAATCCGCAACCTTGATTAAATCGGGCGATAGGGTGTATTAAGTGGCAGCGGCGGCTGCGATTTAATCGGCAATCATGAGCGGTCAAGATGGCGACACGCCGTCGGCACGACGGGTTTGACATGTGGGACCCCGGCGGTGAGTCCACACGGCACCGGTCTATGGCAGTGGGGCCGCTTGTCAGCGCAAATTGAAAAAAAGAAACTCAACCTCGCGCGCGGAGCGGGGCTCGAACGCGCGCCGAGGGAGCGGGGGAGGAAAGAGAGCGGCGGCGGTAACCAGTCGGGCGGGGAGGATCAACCTACCCTATAAGGTTGATTTATCCTTTTGAGTGTTAGCCGCTGGGATGGCCGGGCTGCCGTCGGATGCGCGACACGTGGCGCCGCGAGAGAGAGGGGAAGCGGGATGAGGAGTAGACGGCGGGGATGAGCTCGGGCCGGGGAGAAAGAGTTCGGATGCGTGACAAGTGTCAGCCTGAGGGAGATTTGATATTTAAATCTTTTATATATATTTCAGAAATCATTAGGAGACTTTAAAATACTCAGAAAAATACCAAATAAATTCCAAAAATTCCAGAAAAATTCACATAACTCACTGATAATGTTTTAAACATATGAAAAATATTTCCAACTTATTTGGATATTAAATTTTCTTTTCAACAGAAACTTTAACTTCAGAAAATTCCAGAAAATTGGAAATTATTAATTTAAAACTATTTCTTCAGAATAAAAGCAAAAATTGGGATGTTACAAACCTACCCCCCTTAGAAGGAATCTCGACCCCGAGATTCGGATGAACTGAGAAATAGATTAGGAAACTCTGCTCGAAGATCCCCTTCTCGTTCCCAGGTTGCTTCCGACTCTGGACGGTTGTTCCATTGCACTTTACAGAATTTGATAGTCTTGTTTCTTGTGCAGCGCTCTGCCTCTTCCAAAATCTTGACAGAAATTAGATATGTCAAGTCCTCTTTTAAATCAACATCCTCAAAAGGTATCAACTCCTCTGGTACCCTCAAACACTTTTTCAACTGTGATACATGAAATACATCATGTACACCTGACAACTGAGGTGGAAGTTCTAGCTGATAAGCGACTTCACCTCTTCTTGCTATAACTAGAAATGGCCCAATATACCTTGGGGCAAGCTTACCACTGATTTTGAATCGACGCATTCCTTTCATAGGTGACACTTTCAGATACACATGATCGCCTGGCGTAAATTCCAACATTCTTCGACGATTATCGGCATAACTCTTTTATGCGGTTTGTCTTGTTTTCAATCGTTCTCGGATTAACGAACTTGATCTTACGCTAACTTTAAGATATCCGGTCCGAATACTTGACTCTCTCGGTCTCGACCAATATAACGGTGTTCTACATTTTCTGCCATACAAAGCTTCAAACGGAGACATCTTGAGACTAGGCGATAACTATTATTATATGAAAATTCCGCATAGGGCAAACTTTTATCCCAAGCGGCTTTATTGGCTAAAGCACATGCTCTCGACATATCTTCCAATATCGATTTACCCGTTACATCGACCATCTGTTTGAGGATGATAAGCGATCTTGAAATTTAAATTGGTGCCCAAAACTTCATGAAGCTTCGCCAAAATCTTGAGGTAAATTGTGTTCCTCTATCGACACTATCCTCTTTGGAACTCCATGCAAACACACAATTTTTGACATATAAAGCTCGCTAATCTATCTCCGAATATGTAGTCTTCACTGGTATAAAATGAGCGACTTTTGTTAAGCGGTCAACTATAACCCAAATTGAGTCATAACCTAACTTGGTCCTTGGTAGTCTGTTATGAAATCCATTCCAATTTCCTCCCATTTCCATTCGGTATATGCAGAGGTTGCAAAAGACCAAAGAGCCTTTGATGCTCTGCTTTAACTCTTTGACATATATCACACAAGGCTACATATTCGCAATTTCCCTTTTCATATTGTTCCACCAAGAACTTTCCTTTAAATCTGATACATTTTTGTACTTCGGGATGAATTGAATATCTGATTCATGAGCTTCTTTTAAGATTAATCCTTTAATTTCCTTGTTCTCGGTACTAGTATTCTCTTTCCAAACCAAAGAATTCCTTCTTCATCTTACGAGAATCCAGCGCTTTACCTTTCTTCATATTCTCTTTTATCTCTTTAACATATTTATCCTCTCATTGAGTTGCCTTGATCCGATCTTCCAAGGTAGAGTGAACCTTCAATGTAGACAATACCTTCGTTAACTATTTCCAAATTTAATCTTTGGAATTCCTCATGGAGGGTTAATCGCCTATCCGGAATTGACAGATTATTCATATGACTCTTTCGACTCAAAGCGTCGGCTACCACATTAGCTTTTCCTGGATGATAGTGTATTCCCACATCATAATCCTTTATCAATTCGAGCCATCTTCTTTGTCTCATATTAAGATCAGGCTGGGTGAATATATACTTTAAACTTTTATGATCTGTATATCTCTCACACCGATTACTGATTAAGTAATGCCTCCATAACTTTAGAGCATGCACAATGACTAGTTCTAAATCATGAGTGGGATAATTTTCTTCATGCGGTCTTAACTGCCTCGATGCGTAAGCTACCACCCTTCCTTCTTGCATTAGTACACAACCAAGACCTTGTTTTGAAGCATCGCAAAATATCTCAAAATCTTTTCGAATATCAGGTAACCTCAGAACCGGTGCTGATGTTAACCTTTTCTTTAACTCTTGAAAACTATCCTCACAGGATTTACTCCATTCAAACTTCTTCTCCTTCTTTAACAGCTGGGTTAAAGGTCTGGCAATCTTGGAAAAGCCTTCAATAAATCGACGATAATAACCGGCTAATCCCAGAAAACTTCGGATCTCGGTTACTGTCTTGGGTGGAGTCCAATTTAATACATCCTTAACTTTTCCAGGATCTACAGATACTCCTTCTGCTGAGATCACATGTCCCAGAAATTCAATTTCCTTTAACCAAAATGCACATTTGCTAAATTTAGCATATAACTGGTGTTCACGGAGTCTTTGCTAATGGAATACGCGTAGGCTACGGAAGCAGAAAACAAAACTTTTCTACCGCGCACCCAAGAACATCATGCTAAGGAAGGATCATGGATCGTTACCACTTAGGCGCGCAGCGCGAAGAAGAATTGAAACCGATCAATCACGCGCGAGGTAGTAGTGGAAGTAGCCGATCGTCCCGAATAGATCGTCTCCTCCACGCACGCCGATCGACAGCAACGAGCGGCGCCTCCACCGGTATCCACACGTCCCGGGTGGGCGCCGATCGCGAGTGTACTAGCACTCGTGAGCGACTAGGGTTTGGCTCGGAGGTGGCGGCTAGGGTTTTGCTAGATGTTAGCAGGCACACTTCCCTCGCCCCTTGCCTCCATATATATAGACCTCCTCACGTGGGCCTCGTGGACCGAGGCCCAATAGGAGTCTATTCGGATCTCTATCCGAATTGAGCCCATATCCGAATCATATTCGAATTAGTGTTCCAACCCGTTAAGCGTGCGACCACAGCAGGTTCACGTATACTTGGTCGTGACCGAAACGCCTTCCGGTTACCATGTTAATAGCGGTCTCTAGTAAGACATATTAACCCCAAAGTATATGTAAAGATCATATCAATTGAACTCGTAATGTTCTCTCATGTACGAATCCTTTGCCTCACGATATAGATTGAGCTCAAGGCGAGACTGTGTCATCCTCTTAATAGCTCAATCACTCTCTCGATTCCGTGATGGATTATAAACTCGTGATTGACTCCTCAATCACCTTGGCATGGCCATGCACTTTCATAATCCATTACATCGAGGGCCCGAGATATCTCTCCCATAAGGAGGGCAAATTCTATCTTGATCATTCACATCCCACTACATGTTTCATGGCAAACCCGAAGACTACTTTTATGACTACCCGATTCACGGAGTAGTGTTTAGTAGTCCCAAAATAAGCTACTACTCATGTTGGGAACCATGATGATCTCAAGTCTAAGGACTCTACATAAACACTACTTGAGACCAGCGATGACACATGGAATCTCTGCGGTGTCTCATGGCGAGTCTATCAACATATGTTCACTAACACATGTCCATATTATTGATTTGGTATCACCATACCATGATCCATGAGACATGATCATCAATCAATACATATCTTGATCTTTATCTTTGAATCATATTTGTTCCTCATATGATATACGATCGAGGATCATTTAGAAATAGCAACATCTTAGTATTTAAGAGTCTCATGAATAAGTCACATACTCATTGATCAATAATGATGATGTCTATTCCAAGGAACAAAATAATGTATCATAAACATAGTATGTGATATATACAACATCTCCATGTTGCCTCTAGGGCATATCACTATGATCTCCCACTTGCACTAGAGTCAACCATGTAGGTATCTAATACCCATTGCCTAGTGTGAGCCTCATGCTTTGGTGAGAAGCGGCTTTGTCAACGGATCTGCAATGTTCAAATCCGTTTGTACTTTGCATATCTTCACATCGCCTCTCTCCACTATCTCGCGGATGAGATGAAATCGCGTAAAATGTGCTTGGACTTCAGTGCGATCTAGGCTCCTTGGCTTGTGCAATGGCCCCACTATTGTCACAATGAGGTCCATTGGGCTGGAGGCACTAGCCATCACACCAAGCTCGAAATAAATTTCTTGATCCAAACGGCCTCTTTGGCGCTTGAAGCGCTATGTACTCGGCTTCATTGTAGAATCGGCAACCGTCTGCTGCGCTTGGAACTCTTCCGACTTACCGCACCGCCATTCAGCGAAACACAAATCAGTTGCGATCTAAAATCATCTTTGTCGGTTTGGAAGCTAGCATCGGTGTAACCATTTACAACGAGCTCTTCCTCACCTCCATAGACAAGGAACACATCTTTAGTTCTTCTCAAGTACTTCAAGATGTTCTTTACGACAATCCAATGACTTTCACTGGATCTGATGGTATCTACTCGTAGCACTTAAAGCATCTGAAACATGCGGGCGTGTACAAAGCATAGCATACATAATGGACCCAATAGCGAAGCATATGGAATCGCATTCATTTTATCCGCTCATCGGTGTACTAGGACACGATTCTTGCTAAGATTTATACCATGTGACATAGGTAGAAAACCTTTCTTGGAATCATGCATGTTGAACCTTTTCAACACCTTGTCAATGTACGTATCTTGGCTTAATCCAATTAGCCTTTTGATCTATCTCTATAGATCTTGATGCCCAGAATATATCTTGCCTCTCTAAGTCTTTCATAGAGAAACTATTTTTAATGAAGACTTATGATTCGAGCAAAGGAATGTCATTTCCGATCGGTAATATGTCATCCACATATAAGACCGAAATATGAGTGCGCTCCACTAGCCTTTTGTAAACACAAGGCTCTTCTTCGTTCTTGATGAAACCAAACCCTTTGATTACTTCATCAAAGCGAATGTTCCAACTCCGAGATGCTGCTTTAATCCATAAATGGATCTTTGGAGCTTGCATATCTTTCCAAGCGATTGCGGATCAACAAAACACGTGGGCTGTGTCATGTACACATCCTCACTCGATTTCCATTAAGGAAAGCTGTTTTGACATCCATTTGCCATATTTCATAGTCGAAATATGCAGCAATCGCTAGAATGATCCGAATAGACTTTAGCATTGCGACGGCGAAAAAGTTTCATCATAATCAATACCTTGAATTTGTTTGAAACCTTTGGCCTGTCGCGCTTTATAGATGTGAACATTTCCATCTATGTCTATCTTTTCTTGAAAACCCATTTGCATTCAATGGTTTTAACACCATCGGTGGATCAACCAAGTTCCAAACTTGATTCTTGTGCATGGATTCAATTTGGATCTCATGGCTTCAAGCCATTTCTCAGTCTGGTCCACCATCGCTTCTTCATAGGTCTTAGGCTCATCATTGTCTAACAACAAAATGTCCCTTTGTTGAGTAGTCAAGAACATGTACCTCTCGGTGCACGCGTGACCTTCGACCTACGTGGTCTTGGTGTGTCCACAATGAGTTCTTCAACGGTTTGTTCATCCTGTTGTGGTTCTGTAGGAACGTTATCAGGTGTTTCTTGAATTTCTTCAAGTTGCACTGTGCTCCCACTATCCCTTCTTGAGAGAAACTCTTTCTCTAAGAAGACACCATGCCGGGCGACAAACACTTTGCCTTCTCCTCGATTATAAAAGTAATATCCTTTTGTTTCCTTAGGATACCCAATAAAGAAGCATTTATCAGATTTAGGAGTGAGCTTATCAGTTGTAAACGTTTTACATAAGCCTCACATCCCCAAATCTTAAGAAAAGACAAGCTAGGGCGTTGTCTGTCCACATCTCATATGGTGTCTTTTCTCACGATTTTGATGGAACCTGTTTAGTGTGAGCGCTTTGTTTCAAGAGCGTACCCCAAAAGACAACGGAAGATCACTTTGGCTCATCATGGAGCGCACCATATCTAATAAGGTGCGATTTCTCCGTTCGAATACCCCATTCCATTGAGGTGTTCTGGCGAGTCAATTGTGGAACAATTCCACAATCCTTTAGATGATTGCCAAACTCATGGCTCAAATACTCGCCTCCACGATCAGATCGTAGAAACTTGATTGTCTTGCCTAAATGATTTTGCACTTCATTTTGGAATTCTTTGAACTTTTCAAAGGATTCGGACTTATGCTTCATCAAGTAGATATACCCATATCTACTAAAGTCATCAGTAAAAGTTATGAAGTACTGAAAACCACCTCTGGCTGTTAAGCTCATTGGTCCACATACATCAGTATGTACGAGTGCCAATAAGTCATTTGCCCGTTCACCTTGACCGGTGAAAGGTGCCTTTGTCATCTTGCCAAGTAAACAAGATTCGCATGTCTCTAATGATTCAAAATCAAATGAGTGCAGAATACCATCTCTATGGAGCTTACGCATGCGTTTCTCATTTATGTGACCTAGCGGCGATGCCAAATAAACGTGGGATTCAAATCATTCGGACGTTGCCTCTTTGCATTAATGTTATAGACCGGTGACCCTTCAAGAGTAAGAACGTATAACCCATTCACCAATGGAGTATGACAATAGAACATATCTTTGAAATAAAGAGAACAACCATTGTCCATAGATTTAAAGTCATAACCTTCTGCTTGCAAACATGAAGCAGAGATAATGTTCTTTGAAAGAGATGGAACACAATAACAATTATTCAATTCCAAAACTAATCCTGAAGGTAAAGACAATGGCATGGTGCCAGCAGCTACCGCAGGCAACTTTTGCTCCATTGCCAGCGCGAAGATCCACTTCGCTCCTCCTCAAACTTCTACTTCTTATTAGCCCTGCAGCGATTTGCAAATGTGAGCAACCGATCCGGTATCAAATACCCAAGAATTAGTGGAAGAAGTAGCAAGATTGATTTCTATAACATTTATACAGAGTGGAAGTCATACTTCCCTTCTTCTTCTCAAGATCCTCCAAGTACTTTGGCGGTTCCTTTTCAATGTCACGATTGCTTACAGTGTAACAATGCATCGGAGATGAGCATCGCCCTTCTTGTCTTTCTTGGCCTTAGAACCGCTCGCGATCGCATCGGGAGCTTTCTTTCTTTTGACCGCGATTCTCTTGACATAGGGCTTGCCCTTGCCTTTCTCGCATCATCATCACATGATTCTGCTTTTCTTAATGCTTTCCTCGTGATTTTAGCATCCCATGCAACTCGGCCGAGGTCTTGTCCAGATTGTTCATGTGAAAGTTCATTATGAATGGCTCAAAGCTCGGGAAGCGGCGGAGAATCACATCGATAGCCAACTCTTGGCTAAGGGAAAACCAAGCTTTTCCAGACTCTCAATGTAGCCAATCATCTTAATCACATGAGGTGTGACGGATTCCCATACGCAAGCTCGCACGCAAATAAGGACTTTGAAGTATTGAACCTCTCACCCTTGCTTGGTTCTCAAACATACCACGTAGCCCCACAATGATATTGTAGGCATCTGTGTTCTCATATTGCTTCAAGCTCGAGAGGACATTGTGGCAAGCATGAGACACTCACATCAAGGCAATCATTCGTTTGCTTCTCATAAGCTCTCCGTGCAGCCATAGTAGCATTATCGAGCAAGTCTTGGGGTAAGGAGACTCAGGACATACTCCTTGCGCTCTTGCTTGAGAACAATTCTCAAGTTGCGATACCAATCCAAAAGTTTGTTCCATTGAGTTTTCTTTCTCAAGAACAGATCGCAAATTAAAAATCTTGGATGCGGCGTTAGCTGACATGATCTACAACACAAGAATATGCAAAGTTTAGCACTATGTTTATGTTCATCTTTTATTAAACTATTTAGCAAAAGACTCCCACTATGAGTTTTGCAACAAAAACTCCCTCTAAGTTACATAGTGGGTAAAGATCCTCATTTCACTAATTCCTAGTGAGCTTTGGCATCACGGCTAGAAAACTAGTGACATGGGTAAGCAACACTTTGCTAATCACATCCCTATGTGACTCTACTTTGGGTGACATCTGTATGCCTCGGCCCCAATCTATGCCCCAAGGTCCAAAACTATTTTGATAACCTTGTTAAGTAAACCAAATGCTTCCGCATGTAGATGTCCGACATCTACCCCAAATGATGATGATAACCGATGGCACTCTACTTTGGTAGACCTACCATGCGGTGATCATTATCTTTGGTGCAACATATGGAAGGGCATTAACACCTAATTTTAAGAGGATTCTATCCTACCAAAGCAACATATCACATATATCATTGCATAAGAATAAGATAGATAACATCATAGATAAACACATTTAAGCGTGAAGTAGTATGGCCCAAAAATGGTGATATCCATCTCCAAGTAGGTGTAGGTGATCTCCATCCTCCACATCACTCCTTTAGGCCACCATGCTTAAATGCTTGTAACCTCAAAACTAGGCTACTACCTATAATAGCTAGAAATCGAAGATTACAAAGATAGATTCAAACATTAAGGTCGACACGCAGTCGTTAAATACAATATATACAGCTAACAATAGCTGAAATAATCATGACACGCAGCCATGAACAAATGTTACATGCATCACATACATCTCATACATTCAAATAAGCTATAGGGCCATACTATTCACATCATTCTCTGCAAAAACAAGTTAGGCGTAGAATCGCATTCTACCTAACGATGTGAACCCAAGGCGCTATACAAGGGGATACACGGCGGTCCCGCTGGCGGTCGTGAGCGGGTCGAGGGGCGCATCAGGTTCGAGGCGGCGCCAAAACCTCACGAATTACATAGATCGCATCTATGAAATCGCTATGAAAATCTTATCGAGCGATCAAATCAACCCAAATCCGAGCCATTCAAAATGTCTCAATTTTCATTAGATCAATCATATTGATCATCGCGATCGGTATACTTGAGAGACCACAACACAAGACCTCGATCCGTTGGCTCGATCTACGATTGTGCGCGCAGATTAGCCCCGATGGTGATTCCGGTAGGTAGGGGCAAGTCGCGCGTACATCAAAGAAGAACACGAACTAATCTTTTTGGCCTTATGATGCTATCAACTCATACCTATTTCAACCCCTTATGACCGATTGATCTCATCAACCCGTGCTACCGATTTAGGCGTAATAGATCCAATCTACTACTATCGCATATCAACATATATGCGCGATCCGGATGCAAACTAAGCAAGATGGCTCGATACCACTAATGGAATACGGCGTGAGGCTACGAGCGAAAACAAAACTTTTCTACCGCGCACCCAAGAACATCATGCTAAGGAAGGATCATGGATCGTTACCACTTAGGCGCGCAGCGCAATGAAGAAGAATTGAAACCGATCCAATCACGCGCGTCGAGGTAGTAGTGGAAGTAGCCGATCGTCCCGAATAGATCGTCTCCTCCACGCACGCCGATCAAGATCTTTGCAACGACGGCGCCTCCACCGGTATCCACACGTCCCGGCTGGGCGCCGATCGCGAGTGTACTAGCACTCGTGGCGGCTAGGGTTTGGCTCGGGAGGTGGCGGCTAGGGTTTTGCTAGATGTTAGCAGCACACTTCCCTCCGCCCCTTGCCTCCATATATATAGACCTCCTCACGTGGGCCTCGTGGACCGAGGCCCAATAGGAGTCTATTCGGATCTCTATCCGAATTGAGCCCATATCCGAATCATATTCGAATTAGTGTTCCAACCCGTTAAGCGTGCGACCACAGCAGGTTCACGTATACTTGGTCGTGACCGGAAACGCCTTTCGGTTACCATGTTAATAGCGGTCTCTAGTAAGACATATTAACCCCAAAGTATATGTAAAGATCATATCAGTGAACTCGTAATGTTCTCTCATGTACGAATCCCTTTGCCTCACGATATAGATTGAGCTCAAGGCGAGACTGTGTCATCCTCTTAATAGCTCAATCACTCTCTCGATTCCGTGATGGATTATAAACTCGTGATTGACTCCTCAATCACCTTGGCATGGCCATGCACTTTCATAATCCATTACATCGAGGGCCAGAGATATCTCTCCCATAAGGAGGGCAAATTCTATCTTGATCATTCACATCCCACTACATGTTTCATAGCAAACCCGAAGACTACTTTTATGACTACCCGATTACGGAGTAGTGTTTAGTAGTCCCAAAATAAGCTACTACTCATGTTGGGAACCATGATGATCTCAAGTCTAAGGACTCTACATAAACACTACTTGAGACCAGCGATGACACATGGAATCTCTGCGGTGTCTCATGGCGAGTCTATCAACATATGTTCACTAACACATGTCCATATTATTGATTTGGTATCACCATACCATGATCCATGAGACATGATCATCAATCAATACATATCTTGATCTTTATCTTTGAATCATATTTGTTCCTCATATGATATACGATCGAGGATCATTTAGAAATAGCAACATCTTAGTATTTAAGAGTCTCATGAATAAGTCACATACTCATTGATCAATAATGATGATGTCTATTCCAAGGAACAAAATAATGTATCATAAACATAGTATGTGATATATACAACATCTCCATGTTGCCTCTAGGGCATATCACTAACATTTGCAACACTATCCTTAGATGACCTTCATGTTCTTTGTTATTCTTTGAATAGATAAGAATGTCATCTATGAAAACAACAACAAACTTATCTAAATAATCCATAAAGACTTTATTCATCAAGTTCATGAAATATGCTGCATTTGTCGGACCAAAAGACATCACGTATACTCATATAATCCATATCTTGTGGCGAAGGCATCTTTGGTATATCTTGAGTCTAATCTTCAGCGATGATATCCGACCAAGATCAATCTTGGAAAAGACACTTGATCCTATGAGTTGGTCAAACAAATCATCGATCCGGGGTAAGTGATACTTATTCTTTATAGTGACTTCATTTAAAGCTCGATAATCAACGCACATCCGTTGACTACCATCCTTCTTCTTTACTAGAAGCACTGGGCTCCCAAGGCGAAGAACTTGGTCCGATGAATCCTTTCTCATACAACTCCACGAATCGCCTTTTAACCACGCTAAATCATCGTGACATCCGATAGGGTCTTTTGATATTGGGCATCTGGGCACGATTTATAACAAATTCAACTTCTCGATCTGGGGTAATCTGGCAAATCTTCGGGAAAAACATCCGGTACTCACGAACTATCGACACATCTTCCAAACTTTTCCCTTTTAGGTTTGGTTAACATCTTGTCTTTCCCCGAGTGCATAAGCGCCTCATGCCTTATCTGAATTCCATCGAGGTGGTAAGGATAATGGCACGATTGGCACAATCTATCATCCTTTATACTTGATCAACCAATCCATACCAAGTATTATATCTATGCCATCGGAGTTTATTATAATAAGGTTAAGCTAGGAACTTTACTCCATTTATAATTATGGTTGCACTAGGGCTAACCAAATTAGTCCTCAATTCTTTTCCGAGTTGGACTATCATAAGGTCCTTTAGCAAACAAATTTTCCAATTATTCTTTTCAACAAAAGCCTTTGTTACGAAAGAATGTGTAGCTCGAGAATCAAATAATATAATTGCTTGATCGAGTTTACTAGAAACTTACCCGAGAACTACATCAGTGCATCTTCCATTGCCTCTGCGGTAACATGGTTGATCGCCCTCGATTAATGTTTTGTGGAGTCTTGGGAGTTTGAGGGCTTCCACGTCCTTGACCATTGGTTGGAACCCTTCTTTGGTGTAGGGTCAAGATTGAAACGAACCGGTTACCGCTGAGCGTTTACGTGGGCGATTCTTGGCATAGTGTCCCATATTCTTGCAGATTGTAGCATTGCACTCCTGCGGCTACATTTCTGTTTCTTTGCGGTTGGGTTGCATTTCCAGTTCTAGGAGCTTGAGGTAAGGGACGAGGTGCAGCAATCGGTACCCTTGTATGATTATGAGCGGGGTCGGTTGTCTTGTGATGGCGTGAATCGTGAACGCTTTCATGATCTGTGAGCTTGGAACTTCCTCTTCCGGAGTCTAAGAGTTGGCGTTGAGCATCTTCTTGCAATAAAGCTTTATTCACTAGATCTTTGAAAGGTAGGGTAGTCATTGGAGACTAATTGAACCTTGAGATTGGGATCTATCCTCCCATGAACCTCCAAATCTTTGCGGCATCGATCGCCACATCTTCTGGGGCATATCTAGATAGTGAATGAATTTGCTTAAATAGGCGAAAACGCTCGGGTTTCCTTCTTTGTAGATGATGGAACTCCTTCCTCTTCATTTCCATAATACTCATAGGAATATGGGCATTACGGAAGGCTTCAAAAATTCTGCCCAACCAATGTTACGGGCATCACGGTGTCTGTGTGATAATTGTCCCACCAATTGGCAAAGCAACTCCTTGGAGTTGATGAGCAGCATATATAACCTTCTCATGTTCAGCACATTGAGCTAGATTCAGCTTCCTTTCCACTTCCTTAATCCAATCATCCGCCTCCAACGGATCGGCAGATCTGCGAAGGTCGGAGGTCGGGTCCTCATGAATTCCCGAGCTTAGATGCGGTGGGTGCACAGTACTTGCTGAGCTTGATTGACTTGATTTTGGGCCAAAGCACAAGAAGTTGTAGTTGCATGGCCATCATTTGTTCCATATTTGGAGCTTGGGGTGGCGGAGGTGGAATTGGGGCCTCATTGTTGTTGGTATTTGGGTGGTTGTTGATGTTGCTTCTCGTGTTCACCATCTGAAGCTCCATCAAGAAAAGTATCTGAGAAAGAGGAAAAGCATAGATGAGAGGCAGGCGGTTTATCATCCCAAAACAACACACAAGATTAACACAACATTGAGAAAACCCAACTTTTGAAATTCAAATTAACTTTTGAAATGGTTGTACCACAAATCGCAAGGCTCGGTACAATCCATTTTATTACATCATATCATTATAAAAGCGTTCTAGTATCGATAAACTCACTGAAAAAGGGTATCTATCCAACATCTAATTGTCCTCAATGATGATACGCTCCTCTGGCTCCTCCTCGGGATCCTCCTCTGAGTCAAGCGAGTGACTCTGTCCACAACCACGGCGGTTGTTGGCGATTGCGACCGTGATCGGCTTTGGTGAAAGTAGGTGATCCGAAGCAGGGCGCGGCGTCCTCAGTGGATCCGTCAATGTCTAGGTCGGGTAGCGGTGGGCGTCGCACACTCTTCCTTGCGGTGAGTCTAGTGCGAGGTCTGAGAGTCGACCGGAGCGACAACGAGAGGCTGGTGGAGTCGGTGTAGTGGTGGCGGCTCGAAGGCGCTCCACCTCTGCCTCGGCGGTGTCCTCGCTTTGTCTGGCGTCGGCGTGTGCGGATCGACTCTGCGGCGGTGTGCTCGGAGAGTGTCGGAGTGGTCGTAGCTCGATGTCGAAGCATCCGGAGAAGTCCTATCTCTGCTGAGCTCGGCGTAAGTCGCGGTCGATGCTTGGGTGAAGCGCACTGATGAGACAGCGTGGGTCGTCCACCACGATCCGGAAAGCCTCGGGGTGGAGTGCGTCCCGCTCGGTAGTCGGAAAGAAAGCAGAAGGCGGCATCGTCGCTCTCCCTTGTGCCTCTGCACAACTCGCTATCGCCATCTTGGCCGCATCCTGGATGGCGTCCGTACAGTGGGTCCGAGTGTGCTCAATCCTGCAGTAGATGGGGTCAAGCTGCCCATCTGGAGCATAGATGAATACTTCCATGGTCCATGAATCCATAGTCATCACTCTAGTGTTCCGCCCTCTGAAAATGGGCCGTTGATTATATTTCGATCTTGCATTAATCGTCGTAGAAGAGTCGCAAAGCTCCTCACTCTCGCCATGAGAATGGTGATCCCATGAAGTGAAGACGACGAAGAACACGCCATCTATAAGTTTGAAAATAAGAGGAGATCAGTAAAGATTTTTAAATAATGAGAGTAGGACAAGAACAAGATACTAAGTAAGAAAAGAGTAGAAGCAAAAGAAACTTATATTTTTGTACATAAATTTTTATTAAATATAAATCCTTAAAGCTTCCCAAAACCTAGGGCTCGTCCTACGATCAAGATGGCTCGATACCATACGTGGGACCGGAGTAAAACTCCCGGACCCCACATGTATTCTTGTACTAGTCCTGAGATCAATGCTAGTACACACGTTCAAGCGAAAAGATGATACATTGCCAACAACGCTTTATTACAATAGTATCGAAGTTTTACAAAGGCCATTGCCTTACTAAGGTTCACGAACCACAAGCAAAAACACATGGAAGCAAAGATAACTTGATCGACCCATCAATGCCATGGGCAATTGGTGGGAAAGCGAATCCTAGGCATCAGAGAATAATCCACCGCATCCACATTCGGTATGAAGTCATACTCTCGACAGATCTTCTCCATTCTACCTTTTATATTTATAGAGCAATAGGTGAGTACAAAAATGTACTCATAAGTCTTGGGAAAAATGCATAGATGTAAGGCTTCACAAAGGAAAGTTATATGGTTTATTTGCGAAAATCAGCATTTTATTTTTAATCTACATAATTACTTTGAAAGCCATTTTGTAAACAACTTGTTTTTAATAATCGAAATTGTATAAGTACTTTAGTGAAGGTTAAACTACCAACACTAATACCTCAGGCAATCCTGCCAACTTTCAATACCTCAGGTTAAATCCACCTGATCTGAACATCACGAGAGTTATACTACTCCCGAGTTTTTCTCCAATTCATTTTTGTTTTGAAATCAAAACCAAAACTTCTACCATGTGAATGCATTCCTTGCTCGCCCTTGACCGTGGGCACGGCTATTCGAATAGTTTTACTCTGCAGAGGTTGTACACTTTACCCACAAGAGATAAATTATCTTAATAGTCAACACGCTTCCTTTGGCATGAGACCCAGACAAATTATCACAAAGCCTTTCGCCTACTCCAGTATAGTTTAAATACCACCCGCTAAGGTTTCACCACAACTCGAATCCACGAGTTGGAGCCCCCTCTTGCGCCATATGAGTACGATAAACTCGTCCCTCACTATGAATAACGATACACCACGGCACTCAATACACCATCGGTGATATCTAAACTACACTATTATAGGGTAGTTAGCTAGGTCGTACCCATATAGACTTGTGGTTGTCTTGTTTTGCTCGGTTTGGACAAACACAAGCGTCGGTCCTTAATCGACCGGGGTGGCTCATTCACGAACCAATAATTCTCGTGCTATCGCACCACCAAACCTTCCATCCACCCTTGTCAACTTTTCCTTTAATTTTCAAATTAATAGTGGTAACATCCATTACCACTTTTCAAACAAAATATTTAACAACGGTAACATCCATTACCAATGTTCAAACAAAATATTTAACAATGGTAACATCCATTACCAATGTTCAAGCAAATCATTCATTAAAACATTTGATAAACATGCTACTCATTTGAACATTATTACATTTATTTGCTCGCTAAGCATTTGCTAGTATTTAAACATTCAACAATTGTAGTATTAACTCATTATTGAGTAAAGGGATATCCTAAGTTGACAATGGTACAAGGTAAACAATTTTCAATGGAAGGTATAACAAATTGGGTCTTTAACTAAGTTTTCTAAATTAAATTATCACTTGATATAACATAAGCATGCATTAATTTTAAAATAACTACCTACTCATTTTATAAATCATTGGAGCAAGTTGATCAAAGGAAACTTGCAAAACATGGGAACAAAATGGTCAAAGGAGACTTGCCTTCACGTGTCTGGTTGAAATCTTCCACAACTTGCTCTTGAGGTTGCTCGGACAAATCGGTCTCTACACGTAAATCGAGAATTCCAAATAAATAAAATAAAACAAAAATTCAAAAATTGAAAATAAATATACCAAATGAAAGATTGAAATTTTTGATGAATTTAGAAATTTGAATGGACCAATTTGGAGCTAAAATGAAAAGATATGGCTATTTGAAAATCTCGATTTGAATAAATCCAGAAATTCAAATCTCGACATGTGGGGTCCACTTTGGTCAGCAATTTCATTAAAATGAGTCTCGACATATGGGACCCACTGGACTCGGGACCCACTTGTCGGTGGCTAGCCTGAGAGGGTGTCGGCGACGGGTGGGGCCCACTGTCGGTCTTAAAACGGAGAAAACTCAACCTCGGCGCGCGGGCGGGCTCGCAGCAGCAGAAGGAGTGGGAGGGGAAGAGAGCGGCGCTAGCTAAGTGAGCGGGAGGCACCGCCTACCCATAATGGGTAGGTAATCCTCTTAAGGATTATCTGCGGAGGCCGTGAAGCAACGTGGCACACGTGGTCGGCGCGTGGTCGCCGCGTGGGCTGCCACGTCACGGCTTTTTGCCGGCGTGGCGGCGCGCGGCGTGGTGGCGAGAGGTGCTCGGGTGGCGGCGTGGCGCCGATCGGCGCCACGCTGCTGCCACCTCATCCCGGCGGTGGCGGTGGCGGCCGGTGGTGGCGCCACGAGGACCTAGGGTTGCGGAGCTCCGGTGATCAGCGGCCAAACCAAAGTACCAAAATGAAAAGGAGGATCACGAGGAATGCGTTGGTACCTTGCACGGAGCCGAGGGTGGCCGGAGGAAGAATCGGCGAAGAGGCGGCGGTCGGAGAGGAACCTCACGGCGGCGGAGAGATCGATGGCGCGATGGCTTCGGGGGCCAGGGTCGCGGGATTCGCCTTGGCACCGACAACGTCGGGAAGGCGTCGGCGAGGAATGAGAAGCCGAGGCGGCCGGAATTGCTCGCGGAGTATTTGAAGCCGCGGGAAGAAATCGGGCGTAGGAAGGGCTCGGCGCTCGGGTGATTCGCTTGAGAGGTGAGGAGGGCGCGCGGCGTGAGAGGACCTCGGGGTGTGGGTTTTATAGGCGGGGAGGGTTGTAACGCCGCGAAGTTCGCCGGACTTAGGCTGTCGGAGAAGATGAATGCGGCGGCGAGGAGAGAGTAACGCGCGCGTCTTTATGCGGCCCGCGGTGGAGGCGGGGATTAATATGCGATCGGCGCGGGAAGTAATTGGCCAAGCTGAAGCTTTTAAAGCTTGTTTCTCGATTTAATAGCGGCGGCGTGAGAGCGAGAGGAAGAAGGTGGCGGGAAGGCAGTGGGTGATGGGCCCGCATGTCGGTGAGAGAGAAAAAGAGAAGAAATCGGCGACGGTTGGATTAGTGGCGTGTGGCATAAGGAAAGATCGGGGCGTGGATCACGGGCGAAGGGTAAGTGAAAGGCGATCGAGATTCAATCCGGCAACCTTGATTAAATGCGGGCGATAGGGTGTATTAAGTGGCAGCGGGCGGTGCGATTTATCGGGCAATCATGAGCGGTCAAGATGGCGACACGCGTCGAATGCAGCGGGTTTGACATGTGGGACCCCAGCGGTGAGTCCACAGAGGCCGGTCTATGGCAGTGGGGCCGCTTGTCGCGCAAATTGAAAAAGAAACTCAACCTCGCGAGCGGGCTCGAGCTCGCCAGGGAGGCGGGAGAGAAAGAGAGCGGCGGCGGTAACGATCGGGCGGGAGGATCAACCTACCTATAAGGTTGATTTATCCTTTTGAGTGTTAGCCGTTGGGATGGCCGGGCTGCTGTCGGATGCGCGACACGTGGCGCCGCGAGAGAGGAAGCGGGATGAGGAGTAGGCGGCGGGGATGAGCTCGGGCGGGGAGGAAGAGTTCGGATGCGTGACAAGTGTCGGCCAGGAGATTTGATATTTAAATCTTTTATATATATTTGAAATCATTAGGAGACTTTAAAATACTCGAGAAAAATACCAAATAAATTCCAAAAATTCGAGAAAAATTCACATAACTCACGATAATGTTTTAAACATATGAAAAATATTTCCAACTTATTTGGATATTAAATTTTCTTTTCATCAGAAACTTTAACTTCAGAAAATTCCAGAAAATTGGAAATTATTAATTTAAAACTATTTCTTCAGAATAAAAGCAAAAATTGGGATGTTACAGCTGGCATCCCCTCACCTAGACCTACCTCGAGGAAGTGAAGCCATGTTGGGGGCCATTTACGCGACATGAAGGTCCATTCGCGCCTTTCACGAGCGCATCTGGAACTTCATTCATTGGTGAAGACGCCGCCAAGGTGGTTGGATGAAGTTCCTCACCGAGGCGAAGGCAAAGGTGGTGGCCCGGCCTCGGGTGCCGCTCTGGAGGCATGACGCCGAAGTCCTCCTGCCTTAATCTCTGCTTTTACTTTTGTAGCAGCAAGCCTGTAATGTACTTACTGCTTTTTATAATATAAAGACTTTGCACCTCCCTCTAATCTCGGATACTCGAAAGTAACCACGCTCCGAAACAATGATTAGTCACCTTTATTTCTCGTATATAGACGAGCACAAACATAGTCAATAACGAAATGAGGCCCAAGAGTGCACTCTATGCCGAGGCCCAAGAGCGCACTCTATGCCTGTGACTTTGACGAGGTTTAGGGCAACGAGACGTATAGGATGAAACGCACCAATCGTACAAAACTCCTATGCGCTCGATTAGTGTGCTCTGCTCCCCACCCTCGGTTAGATGTTGACGAAGTGAATTTGTCAGATGATGCGAACTTTGGTTCGGAGCCTCTAGTCCTCTCAACTTATATTATGGTCCTTCTGAAATGCAAGCGGCGCTGGAGGCTCTGGCATGCAAGATCTGAGCGGTTTTGCCCAGGACATATTAGCCCTGGCGCTTCATACTCCGCAGAGTACGCCGAGCGCTCTCGGCGGCTTCACGCGATTTCGCCTGGGACACTTCGGTCCCGGTGCTTTATACTCCGCAAACTACTCCGAGCGCTCTTGGCGGCTTCGTGCGATTTTGCCTAGGATACTTTGGTCCTGGCATTTTATACTCCGCAGAGTACGCCGAGCGCTCTTTGCGGCTTCGTGTGATTTTGCCCGGGATACTTTGGTCCTAGCGCTTTATACTTCGCAGAGTACGCCGAGCGCTCTTGGTGGCTTCGTACGATTTTGCCCGAGATACTTTGTTCCCGGCGCTTTATACTCCACAGAGTACGCTGAGCGCTCTTGGCGGCTTCGTGCGATTTTGAGGTATGAAAATGCACATGATGGCCATCAATGATGATGCATGCAAACATAGATATGTATTAAGAGTTTCCCGTCTGTGCGGAAGAGCCATTACAACTGCACACATCAAAAGCACAAGCACCACTACTTATTTAAACGTAATATCGTCAAAGCCGGTCTGCATTCCAGGTATGGTTGAGAACACGGCCATCGAGCATGGATAGACGATATGCCCCCTGAGGAAGTCTTTCGACCACGATGTATGGACCCTCCCATTTGGAGTTGAGCTTCCTCGCCGTTGCCGCATGCAATGCTTTGCGCAGTACGAGGTCCCTAGCTTGGAAGCTCCGCTGTCGAACAAACTTGTTGTAAGCCCAGGCGGTTGCTCGAAGGTACTTGGAGATGTGTTCTACTACGCTTGATCGGACCCCATCAAGAAGGTCAAGTGAGACTGTGCGCTCCCTAGATGGTACCAAAATGACGACCCTCCTGGATCTGGCTTGGATCTCCTCCAGCGTAACCGCCTCATCCCCATAGAGAAGCTTAAATGGCGTAAACCCCGTAGGTCGTGTGGTTGTGGTGCAAAGGGACCAGCGTACACTCGGCAACTGCAGCGGCCATGTACTCTTCGAGAGCCCCACTAGCCGTTTCTTGAGTCCGATTGAGATGTTGCCATTAGCCCATTCCACGGCTCCGTTGGATTGGGGGTGTCCGACGGAGGCGAATCGAAGCTTAATGCCCATCCTCTCGCAGAAGGCCCTAAATGCTGCAGAGTCGAATTGAAGCCCATTATCAACTATGACTTCCCGTGGGACCCCAAACTGGCAAATGATATTTTGCCAAAGGAAGCGTTGTACCGCCGCCGAGGTGACCTTCGACAAGGCTGAGGCTTCTGGCCATTTGGAAAAGTATTCATAAGTGACAACAACAAATCGCAAATCTCCAGGGGCCTGAGGTAGTGGACCGACAATATCCATCCCCCACTGAGCGAACGACCAAACTAGCGGAATGGGACGCATCTCGCTGGGTGGGCGGTGACTTACCCGAGCCATCCACTGACATCCTTGACACTTCTTGACGATATCAGCGGCATTGGTTGCTGCGGTCGGCCAGTAGAACCCTTGTCGGAAAGCCTTCGCAACCAGGGCCCTTGAAGCGAGGTGGGAGCCACACAGACCCGCATGTATGTCAGCGAGGATTTGTTGACCTTCGGGACGAGAGAGACATCGGAGGAGCGAGGCGCAGACTCCCTGCTTGTACAGTACTCCTTCGACCATTTGGAAGGTTCGCGCCTTGTACTGCACCCGCTTGAGTTGAAGAGGATCCTCATGTTCGTGGGTCCCTTGCAAAAACGCACAAATAGGCTCTCTCCAATCATCTGCAGGCATGACTTGGTGAACGAAGCTAGCATTGCATTGTATAGCTAATGCGGTAAGAACTTTCGAGAATGCTCTTGCTGGAGGCTGGACGCACGTACTAGCTGCCTTAGTGAGGGCGTTAGTCTCTTCATTCTCTGCTCTTGGGATGACCTTAACGGTAAAGCCTAGAAAATGTCGCTCCTCTGCCCACACCACGGCTACGTATTGGGCGAGTTCTTCATCTTTCACCTGATAGGACTTATCAATGTGACTCGCCAACAGCCGTGAATCGGTGTGGGCCACAACCCGACGAGCCCCCAAAGCCTTGAGCTTGCTGAGACCGAAAAGTAGAGCCTCGTACTCCGCTATATTGTTTGTTGCAGGAAATTCTAATCATGCTGAGTAACATAAGCAACGTCCCTCCAGAGTCGTAATGACCGTGCCTACCCCTGCCGCCGAAGCACTGTAGGCTCCGTCGGAATGGAGCATCCAGGTAGGCTCCACAAGCGGCATGACCTGGGGTTGGGTGGGAGGAGTCCACTCCGCGACGAAGTTTGCGAGGATTTGCGACTTGATAGTGGTGCGGGAAATGTAGGCTATGGAGAAAGGCGCCAGCTCAACTGCCCATTTGCCAATTCGCCCCGTAGCCTGCTTACTTTGTAATACTTCCGCCAAAGGGAACGATGAGGGCACCGTGATAGGGTGTGCGATGAAGTAATGTCGCAACTTTCGCGAGGCCATTAGAAGTGCCCAACTTCTCCAGCTTGGTGTATTGCACTTTGGCACCTTGAAGGGCCTCCGACACAAAGTATATCGGGCACTGCACGGTGCCCTCCTCCCAGACAAGGACTGCGCTGACGGCTGCTGGAGCAGCTACTACATATAGTAGCAACGGGGCTGCCGATGGTGGAGAGACCAAAGTGGGAAGTTTGGCCAAGTGTGACTTGAGCTCGCTGAAGGCCGCGTTGCACTTGTCATCCCACCAGAAGCCCTCACACCCTTGCAATGTCTTGAAGAATGGAAGCCCCCGCTCTTGTGTTGTCTTGGGCGGTTCCATAGACAGAATTGCATCCACTTTCTCAGGATTTGCTTGGATCCCTCTTCCGCATACCAAGAAGCCAAGAACTTCCCTACTCGCACACTAAAGACTCATTTTTCAAGGTTAAGCTTGACCTTGGCTCTTCACAAGCTGGCGAAGGTCTCCTAGAGGTCTTCGGCGTGGGAACTGGCCCATTTACTCTTGACTACCACGTCATCGACATATGCCTCAATATTTCTACCCAGTTGATCTGCAAAGAAAAGGGCAACAAGCCTGCTGAAGGTAGCCCCTGCGTTCTTCAGTCCGAAGGGCATACAGGTGAAACAGTAGGTGCCCTTGGGGATGATGAAGCTTGTTTTGGCCTCATCTTCAGTCGCCATACGGATCTGATGATAGCCGGAGTAGGCATCCAGGAAGCTCATCAACTGACACCCTACCGTGGCATCAACCAGCTGGTCGATCCTCGAAAGCGGGTAGTTGTCCTTCGGGCATGCCTTGTTGAGATTAGTAAAATCAACGCACCTATGCCATGCACCATTGGACTTCTTCACTAGCACAAGGTTGGCCAGCCACTCTGGATGATGGATCTCACGGATGACCGCCGATCGCATTAGCTTCGTGGCCTCAGCCTTTGTGGCCTGCTAACGCTTGATTGACATGCGCCAGAGTTTCTGCTTGACTGGCTTCGCATCGGGTCGAACTGCGAGGTGATGCTCTATAATGGACCGGTCCACTCCAGTAATATCATCCAGTGACCACGCAAAAAACATCGACATTGGCGTGAAGAACTCGGAGAAGCTCCTGTTCCACTTGAGGGTCTAATCCCTCTCCCAGCGATAACTGTCGAGGATCTTTCGAGCCCTCTAGGTGAACCTTCTTGATTGCACCATTAGGTTTAGGCTTCGGTGTCCACCACGGGGCGGAGGACACCGCGGCGGTGAGTGTTGCAAAGGCCTCGTCGACTACATGGACCTTCCAGGGAGACCTCCGCACCCCAAGCTCTATCCGACGAGCGAGATCTTGATCCTCGTAAAGGGTGATTACTCCACAAGGTCCAGGGAGCTTTAAGCACAGGAAGTTATGATGCGCCACCACCCTGAAGGTATTGAGGGTAGGTTGACCAAGAATAGCGTTGTAAGGGTAAGAGAGGTCAACACGTCGAAGATGACTTCTTTGGTCCTCTGATGGTTGCCTTGCTCGAGGGATATCCGAAGCTGGACCTGTCCTGGCGCCTGAAGTGGTTGCCCCACAAACCCTTGGAGTGGGACTCCTGAGGGTTGCAACTGACTTCGGGGAAGGCCCATCTAATCGAAGGCCTCGACGAACAAGATATCCGCTGAGCTTCCTCCATCCACCAGAATACGCCTGACATCACACCCCGCAATGGTGGTTCGTACCACTAGGGGGTCCTGATGCGGAAAATCAACACCTTCCGCATCGACGGTAGTGAAAGTGATTTCATTACACGCCCAGCTGGGAGGTACTTGCGCAGGATATGCGGCAACGTGGTGAAGTTGGCGAGCGTAGGCCTTCCTTTGTCTCTTGGACGAGAACTCCAACGACGACCCTCCTACGATGACATTGATAACACATCGCTGTGTGCCCTCTGGTGCTTCCGTACAAAAACCAATAGGGACGGGCGGAAGCAGTCGGCCCTCCGGAGGTAGCACATGCGCAACCACCTGGGCCTTTGCCTTTGTAGAATCGTCACCCCCCGCCGCCTCGATGGTCGTTTCATAAACGCGTACAAACTCTCGAGGATCCGCATCCCCTTTGTAAGGCTCGATCATCGGAATCTTGAAGTCCTTGGGCCAGGCAGCCAATTGCAGGCTAGCGGAGAGGGGACACTCCGGATCTCTATGCCGAAGTGTACCTTGATTGGTGGGCAGAACTTCGCGATTCTCCTCTCTCTTGACGGCGTCTCCAGCCGCTATGGGAGGTGTTGGATAACTTCGTGTTTGCTGCAACTCTCGTATAGCGCCTTGGAGGTCCGTCAATTCTCGTTGCAGTGCCCAAAGGGTCGATAGTAAAGCGTCCTTTGGCCTCTGTCCTGTAGCTTCCCCCGCCTTGGGGTTGCAAGTAGCGAGGTGTCTAGACGTGGCAACCTGACGGCCAACTGCACCGCGTGGCGGATCGGTGTTGACGGAGGTGTTGGAGCGGTGGGTACCTCGATCAATGACGGGGTCCACCCGGATATGTGAACCGCCACCCGCTTAGGAGCTTCCTCCCGGAACGTCCGATGTATCGGCGATACCTGCTGCAGCTCTACCCAAGGGGTTCACCTGGCTAGGAACGGCCTCGCGACGCGCGCCTCAACCCCGCGCCGGCGTCGGCCTCGGCGCTCGGCTGCAACCAGCGCAACTACCACCGCCGTACTTCGCTTCTTCTTAGTTGCTGCCTTCGGTGCCATCTTCCTTTCGTAGCTATTCGATCGAAGTCCCCACGGACGGCGCTAACTGTTGTGGTTACAGACCAAACAGTAGAAAATGTGGTTGAACTAGTATGATGTCCAAAGAAGACCCCCTCTAAGTATCGCCCCCAGGGGGCTATTTATAGCGGTGTCATTTTGCTATGTACAATTTTGTCCTGAGTTATAAGCGTTGCTCTAGGACACACATGTCTTTTGCATACATTAATGGGCTTCCTGGGCCACCCTCTCCTGATGCCACCGCACCACATAGGCCGAAGGCCTTAAAGTGAAGGCCATCCCCACAACAATCATTTAATATATACCAGCATTACCATATAACCATTGATATCATTACTCATCGTCATCATATCACATCATATTTAACAAGAATCATGTATTTATATATATAGCATGACCAGTAAACTTCGATAACCAAGAGCAAAAATAAACAAATATATACCGTTCTACCATAGATTTGCTTTAACCATGAAGAAAGACATGATGACCAACGATCAGCTGCTGAAACAAAGCAAACCACCGAAACAAAGCATTAGAAACTGACAACAATCATGTTACAACACGTCAATACACATTCATAATATGCAAATAAGATCATGTGCTTCTACACTTAAACACCCTATCTCCCTTCTCCCTGACTTATTGCTGTCCTAGTATTCAAACAAGTATAAGTCACAATCCAAGAACCCAAATATATTAAGCAATATATTTTCTAGAATCTAGATGAAATTTCTAATTTTTCTCTAGTTATCACAAGTTCATGACCACACCATTTAGATCCTCATTCTTAGCCTCAAATTCGGTTCTGTTGTTTTACTAGACAGCAAGCTTATCAATTTCATATCTATATTTCTACAACACAAAAAGTGGCAAACAATACGGCTTCTGGAAACTACAGAAAATCATACAACTTTCCCTACTTATGACCAAAATTCCCAGTGCTATATTTTTAAACCACTGGGCTAAATCTAGCGTCCTAGAACTCTACAGAAAGCTGACACAATTATACACAACTTTCATGATATAGAAAAAAAACCTAATTTGGCCATATTTTATTTTAAATCTACTAATCACCACAACAGTATCTAGTCACGATGATTCAGTGGACATCGATCAAATTTCATGAATGAACCCTCTCTGGAAAGATAAATAAATTATCTACAAATCTGTAGTTGACTATGGTCCCAAATTATTCACGAAAATACCCAAAATTGCCCTACAACTTACTGCCTATGAACCGATCTATTAGCTAAGGCTTTTGGCGGCGTCTAGCCTCTAATTCTCACATGTTCCCCACTAAAAATCACCGTATAATCAATCTAGTCAAAGAAATAGCAAAGGGAAAAGGTTTGGATTAATACCCTAAAAATTGGACGTTGAAATCAGAATGAACGTGAAAACCCTTCTCTTCTTTTCTTCTTCTCTTTCCTTCTACCTTCTTCCTGTCCTGCTTCTTCTTCTTTTTCTTGTGCTGGTTCCCTTGCTTTGTCTTTGCCTCGGCTGCACAGTTCCCGTGTGGGCGGACCCGCCCTTCGGGCATGCTCGGGCGGCCGCCCGAGCTCCGTCGCCGGCGGACCCCCGCCCCCGTCCCCACGCCTCCCTTCCGCTCCCTGCTCCCCGGCCGCCGCCCCCGCCTCCCTTCCGCTCGGCCCACGCCGCCGCCTCCCTTCCGCGCCCCCCCACGCCGCCGCCGCCCTTCCGCTCGACCCCCGGCTCCCCCCGGCCGCCTCCCTTCCGGCTGCCCCCCCGCCCCCCACCGCCTCCCTTCCGCCGCCCTCCCCTGCAGATCGGCCGTCCCCGGTCCAGATCCGGTCTCCCCGGCCGCCGCCACCTCCCGCGGCCGCGCCGCGCCGAACGGGTCCGCCTTGGCCCGCTCCCTGCTCTCCTCCCGCCGCGGCGGCGGCTCAATCTGCTGCTGCAGCTGTTCTCGCTCCTCGTGCGCGCCACTCGTGCGTTCGTGGAGTTAGTTCCCTGGGAGGGGTCTCATGTCCAGCCACCGTCCATTCCGGAACGCATGCACACCAGGTGCTCGATGTTATGCTTGTGTGAATTCTCCTGCTTGTTCTCGCTTAGCTTTTTTGCTGGTATTGTTTGGTAACAAGGAGCACTGCGTTGGGAAGACGATCATGCCGTGTTCTGCTGCGGACGACACCAAGGTCATGGATGGCTGGAGCTATTTCAGTCAAGGGTGTGGAGCTGAGCAAATATAAAAGGTTCCTTCTTTTCTTTGAATACCACAAGTCCATAACATAGGCTATGTAGTACTTGATTAGTGGATGAGCAAAAGTTCACACAATGCTTAGTGGCCATTTGGATGCTAGTGACTTCGCCCTAGCTAAAATTTAGTTTTGGGTCCGCCAATGGCACAAAGCAATCGGCAGCAAGCAGCGCCAGGCAAGAAGCACGCAGTACTAGCGGCAGCAGCAGCACACACGCACACATGCAGCAGCCATGCACATCTCGTGGGGAACCCAGCGGCAGCAGCTTCAGCATGCACACACGGTAGGCAGCTGCGATAGCGCACCCGGCCGTATTCCAGAAGTAGCTAGGCACGTGCGGATGGCAGCTAGCGGCAGTGCGAGCTCTAGGTTTTGGCGGCACAGCTAGGGCAAGGTTGGGCGGCGGCACAGGCCTTCCTTATAGGTTCGGATCGGACTCGGGCGCTAATCTTCACGTACCCGAAAAACCTCCATCAGAACTCCGAATTGAGCAGCTAGGTAGTCAAACGGAATCAGTAAAATGAGCTCTGCGTATCTACGATTTCGGATTTCTAAAGTAAGCTGTATATTTTAAAAATTCAAATTCAATTAAGGTTTGGGGTATTACACTTTGCTCCTTCAGGCAATAACCCGGCCCTCACCATATTCTAAGTTAGTTCCATTCTTCATAACAGTATTTCACTGATTGCGGTTTCGAAAGGATTACAACAAGCACAAGCAGCATGCAATCTGCATTGATTCTTTCACGTAGGAGGTATAGAAAAGACATGCTTTATTCTACCTTGTAGTTTATACAAATGTAGTCTCCTCCCAGCAACAAGATCATAACAAATCAAACAGTTGTACATAACTGCAGCCACCTTGGCATTCCAACAAACACATAGTTATACACAACTTAGAAGGTGGGGAAACAGCAATGCCCTACAGAGAGAAGGGAATTAACTGGGAGAAGCAGTCCATCTAACCATGGAACCAAATAATTGCAAGTATACACAACAACCTCTGAATAAAGGGTGATATGTGTATCTCTGATCGTCAATCCGATAGAACCAACACATTCCTAGCATTCACACAAGAAAATCGACGCCCATGTTCATGCAATCTTCCTGGATTTATCTTCTCTAGGCCTGCTGCATCAATTTTGCGAACTATTATATGCTACAAGCTTGCACAGTGAAATATGAATCTTATTTTGAAACTGTTTCCTAGCTAGAACCTGCCCAGATTTCTGATTAACAGTAGACAAAAGGAAAAACAATACTCCGAACACACACATGCATCACCTAGGTGTTAAGCACCCAATTCTAGGAACATCCGGTACGCAAGTATGATGACCCCTGATTCGGAGTTCTTGCATGCAATCAATTCTACACATGTTATATTCATAGAAACTGAGTTTTGAACTCACGGAACTCACATATTCGACTTTCTAATTAATTCAACTCTAGTCAACGACAGGGTTCGAAATATCGGACTGAGCAAAATTCCCGCCCATTGACTGGTATTTCCTCTTCAAATTCCAACTGTACTTTTGAATTTTAAAGGTCACAGTTCAGAAATCTCATCAGTAAATTGTCGTGGATAACCGGCAAGGCGCACTCAAGAATACAGTGAACATATATGAACACTTGGTGTTTTTGGTGCTGCCCAAATTGGCTGCTTTTCCTTGTATGCTAGATTCTTATTTATAGGAAAAACAAAGAGCTAAGAAACTGAAACTTGAAGTACAGCTAATGCCCACTATCAGCACTAATGTGCCATCCCACTATTAGCACTAATGTGGCATTCAACTAATCTGAAACTGAAAAACTGAAATGACCACTAAATGTAAAGAAACAGTCAAAATGTAAATGGTGAGATGCATGCTGGAGTAATTCAACATAAATGCCTGGAAATCATGATAACTGACTGGGAGTTTCTAAAATCCTTCTAAATGAGCGGATGACATACACATGTCTCCAAGTAGTCTGTGGAGTGAGAACTTATAGAATTTCACATAAAAGAATAATCTGGGATAAGGTGTTTATCTAGAAGAATAATACAAAGCTCAAAATCTCAAATTGAAGTGTGGATTGTTTGTAACTCGGAGTACAAAGCCTCAGTATGTTAACTACTCCAGCTGACTTTCAAAAGTAGTAATACAAGTGCATATGCATGTTTGACGTTAGTTATTTGGCAGGATGAAGAAGAGACGCAGCGCAGTCTTGCGTCAACTGATGCAAAAGAGATTCAAAGGTTCTATGAGCTTTACTGTAGGAAAAATCTTGAGGAGGGTCTTGAAAAGAGAAAACCGTAAGATTGACCAGCATTGCATTGCGTCAGCAATCTTTTTTGTACAAACTGTCATGCTTAATCTTTGTACACTTATTATTATTATTATTTTGAATGATATAGGGAAGAGATGGCTAGATACTATCAGATTGCGTCCGTCCTATATGATGTGCTAAAAACAGTGGCGCCTGAAAAATCTCACCCTGAGGTTCTTCGTCCAGCAATTACAAATACTTGCAAGATACTATTTCATCTTCTCCACTTTCTACGTGTCATGAAATATGATAACTTGGAAGGATTGTTTTGCAGTTTGATAAGTATGCTGAAGGGGTTGAAAAGGAGAAAGCCTCCTATTCACCCTACAACATTCTACCCCTTAATATTTCTGGTCCCACACAACCAGTAATGGAGATTCCTGAGGTCATATACCTTAAGTTTCATCTCGACTTCTTTCGTAAGTACCACATGTAGTATGAATGATTTTCTTGTGCTGTGAAAACTGCAGATAAAAGCAGCAGTGGAGCTTCTTCGCACGGTAGTGAACCTTCCAATGCCAAGGCCAGATATAACTTCCATGCCTGAAGAGATGGATAGACCTATTATTCAAGATTTGCTTGATTGGCTCTGGCACGCATTTGGATTTCAGGTGCAAACTAAACTATAACTTAATTTCATTTTATAGACTCTTAGTCTATTACCTGATCCAAATCTTGCATGACTGCATGATCTGGAAATTAATTTCTGATTTTCCATTTTCATTGTGATGACTTATGTCCATCTTTTATAATTTTTTCGGAGAAAAGTCCCCTTTTCAACCCTGAAATATTGCATGAGTCAAAAACAGTCTCCAACTTCAAAACTGTCCACTTTGCATAATCAGACTATCAAAACAGTTCAATTTTTACCCCTTAGGCTGGTTTCATAAGTGGTTTTGAAGTGGAGGTTGTTTTTGGACTCGGGCAATAGTTTAGGGTTGAAAATTCCTTTTATTTTCTACATCAAGTGTGGAGATCAGCTGGCAAAACTTAATCGTTTCAGTACTTTGTTGAGCATGGAACTCAGAAGTTTAATGCTTATGACAATGGAAACATACAGAGTGGGGTTATATACTTATATCATGCGTGCAAGTGTTTTGCATGTTCTCAAAAAATAACTCCAAATAGTGAGATCTGCTATGTATACAATTTGATTCCTTCCTGAATATTGTGCTATACATAACAATATAAATAAAATCGTATGATAACTAAATTTACTTTATTTTTTTTTTGCCTATAGTTGCTGTACTTAATGGGGAAATTATTTTTATCTCTACTACTTGCAAAGTAATATGGTGGTTTTCGAGTTGAGTAGCTTAGGCGCCGAGGTTCTCTAATTCGCTGTTATATGTTTAGCATTTTATACTGTTTACATTCATTGTTGTAGAAAGACAATGTGGAGAATCAAAAGGAGCATTTGATTTTGCTGCTTGCCAACATTGATATGAGAAAAGGGGGTGGTAATGCCCACCATGGTGAAAGAAACAGTCACGAGGTAATTCTTTTCTTGGAAATTTCTTTTTGTTTCACTAATATTTAAGCAATTCAACAACTTGGAGCCCTTTTGCATATGATTCTCAGTTCCTATAAATTTATCAATTTTAAACTGATTCATGAACTTCTAATGTGACTTGCAGATACATAGTACTACAGTGACGTACTTGATGGAGAAAATATTTGAAAATTACATTTCTTGGTGCCAATATCTGCATTTGGATTCAAACATCAAGTAATATAGCAGTTCGTTGCACATCTGGTCCTCAAAATCATCAACCTTGTTAATCATAAAAGAATTTTCACATTGCAGAATTCCAAACAATGCTGCCACACAACAACAAGATCAGCTTCTTTACATAGGGCTGTATTTGCTGATTTGGGGTGAAGCTTCTAATGTTCGCTTTATGCCTGAATGCCTTTGTTATATCTTCCACCATGTAAGTAACAATTTGTTCTTGTATTTGAGATAACTTCTGATACATTACTTACATTTAAGTTTTGTTTATTGTTTTATTGCAAGTCTACTATGTTCAATTCCTTTTTGTACCTGCAGCAGTGGCAACAACACTGACAAGGCGGTACATGTTCAAATCTTATCAGTCTGTAGAGCTATTCCAGCTTTCATGTGGTGTATATGTGAACTTCATAGTGTTGTTTAGAGCATGTACAATGTTATAGATAGCGATAGTCTGTAATACACCTCCATATTTTTTTCTCGAACACGCAGGAGAGCTGCGTATCTTTATATTAAGAAGAGGTTGAAAACCTTACAGTCCCAAACACACCCAACACCCAACACATCTAGCACCAACTCTAGCCTATGTTACAGGAAGCAAGATCGACCTCAACCAGGAAAGGATCTAGACCAAGCCTTGTGGCGGAGCAGTTAGGTATGAAATACCTTTTGCTCCGGCTAGGCCTCAAATCCTCATCTCCTCACTGACAACAGACAAGAGAGATCTAATGTCCGGTGCAATCCCATCAAAGATGCAGCGATTGTGGAGATTCCAAAGAGACCATGCCTCCAAAATGATGATGGAATTAAGGCCTTGTCGGGCCTGGCCATCAATTGCATTGTGTGATTTGGACCACCATTCTTCAAAGGAGGGCTCACCCGGTTGAGGGGAGAGGTTCTGTAATCTCACCTTTTGGAGCAAGTCAAACAAAAATTGACGGACAAACACACAAGAGATTAAGAGATGGTTAATGGTTTTCTCTTCTTGGTCACAAAGCAAGTAGCGGGGAGGGTGTTGCAGTCCTCGGCGTGCGAACGATCCATGATCCAACACTTATCATAGCGACACACCACATAAAGAACCGACACTTATTTGGGGCCCAAGATTTCCAAATTCGCTCCCAGGGGCTAAACTCGATGCCCCCCTGAAAGAAGCTTTCATATGCTGATTTTCTTGAATATTTTCTATTAGCGGTGGCGCCAAATGTGTTGATCTTCTAATTGGTGCGGCACCACCGTGACAGAGATCCTGAGATCTAAAAACTCGGCAATGGCCCTAACAGTCATCGCTCCTATAAGATCCACAATCCAGTTATGATTCGTGAGAGCCTCCCTCACCGTGTGCTTATTGGCCTGTCTCTTGGGAACCAAAGCAAAAAGACGGGGTGTCAAATCAGCGATCCTTTTTCCATGAATCCACCTATCTATCCAAAAGAGGGTGCGGGCGCCATTACCAACTTCAGTGCAAGTTGTTATAGAGAAGAAGGACCGAACACAATGGTGAATCTGGATCGGAAAAGGGGCCCAGGACCTGTCAGGTTCAGTCTTCTGAAGCCAAAGCCATCTCATCCTGAGGGCCCATCCCATCCGCTGAAGATCAAAAATACCAAGCCCACCAAGTTCAAAAGGTCGGCAAGTTTTGCCCCACGCCACTAGACAATGGCCGCCCTTAGTGTCTTTTCTGCCTCTCCACAAAAAACTTCTACGGATTTTGTCTATTGCTTTAATTGCCCACTGGGGGAGGTCAATTGCCATGGTCAAGTAGACCACTATAGAGATTAACACAAATTGTACCAATGTTTTTCTGCCCACCTTTGTAAGCAACTCTGCTTTCCAACCCGGAAGACGATCAGCAATCCTATCAATAATAGGCTGAATTTCATTCCTAGTCAGCTTTCGAAGGAAGAGGGGCACACTAAGATATTTGCAAGGAAAATCCATCACTTCATAGGGGAGATGCTCGTGGACTATAGCAATTTCTGTCTCAGAGCAGTGGATGGGGAATATGTTACTCTTTTGCATATTGGTTTTTAGGCCAGAGGCTTCACCAAACAGCAGAAGAATGTCCATAGTGACCTCCAAATTCATGGCGTTTGGCCTAAGAAAGATGACCACATCATTGACATAAAGGGAGATCCGGTGTTACAAGGCTCGAGAAGAGAGGGGCTGCAGGTAACCTTCCTTTGATGCTTTAGAGAACAAGTGGCTTAAGATGTCCATAACAAGGATGAAAAGCATTGGGGAGAGGGGATCTCCTTGCCTCAACCCACGCTTGTGAAGAATGACCTCTCCGAGAATCCCATTGGAAGGACTTGCGAAGAAGTGCCAGGCCACGACCATGTTGCACCAAGTGGAGCCGAAACCTAAGTTCCTCGTAACCTCTAGGATGAACGACCAAGAGACTGAGTCAAAGGCTTTTGTGATGTCTAACTTGAGAAGGATACGAGGCTGCCTTTGTTGATGGAGAAACCTTGCCAACTGCTACACCAACATGAAATTATCCTGAATAAACTGTCCTTTTATGAAGGCACTCTGATTTGGAGAAACCAATTGGTGGAGCCGGATAGCCAGTCTATTGTCAAGAATTTTGGTGAGTAATTTAGCAAAGCTGTGTACCAAGCTAATGGGTCGGAAATCCTTGACGTGCAAAGCCTCAACTTTCTTTGGAATTAAAATGATATAGGCTGAATTGAGCAATCCAAAATTGCCAAACTTTCTACCCCAAATTGCTGAAATGGCTGTCATAAGATCAGATTTCATAATTGGCCAACAAGCTTTATAAAAGCGACCTGTGAACCCATCGGGTCCAAGCGCTTTGTCCATAGGTAGTTGACAGATGGTTTTCCAAACCTCATCCTTAGAGAAAGGGACCTCAAGTGTTGCAAGGTCGTTAGGCATGATGCTCATCTCCTCTAGACTAATGGTGTGCTCTCTGTCCATAGTAATTCCATGTAATCCATTGTAAAAATCAAACACAGCCCGCTCCTTATCAACATGACTGGTAAGCACCTGCTCCCCATCAACAAGTTTGGGTATGAAATTTTTCTGCTTGCGGTGTCTTGCAAATGCATGGAAGAGGTTAGTGTTTGCGTCCCCCTCATGCAGCCATCCAATTCTCGAACGGCTTCTAGCTATAGTGCGTGAGAGGGAAGATAAGGCAGTGTGTTTCAAAAGGTTGCGGCGCGACCAATCCTCTTCTGTGATAAGGCAGATAGTCGTGAGCAATCTCCAGTTGATGAAGCACTTCTCTGGCAAGACTCAGCTGCATTTTAACAAGACCAACTCTTTTCTGACTCCATCTTTGAAGTTCTCTAGCGGTTGCTTTGAGCTTCTTGTCAAAAGAGGCAAAGGGGCAACGGACCACCTGAACAGAGGACCAAGCACTTGCGACAGTGTCGTGAAAGCCTTCCACTTTGGTCCAGAAGGACTCAAAGTGGAACCTCATTTTGCCCAGCCTATTGTCATGTAGTCCGAAAAGGAGAGGGCAGTGATCAGAGCCATCTATCGAAGCACTTTGGAGTAGAGAATTGGGGAAAAGAAACTCCCAATCCAGAGAACAAAGCACTCTATCAAGCCTGACAAGAGTTAGGGATTCTTGACCATTGAACCAAGTGTATTTCCGTCCACGAAGAGGGATATCATTCAGGGCCAAATCATTGATAAGGCGGAATCTTCCCATCATTGCGGTCAAATAATTGTTGTTCTTATCCTCCTCTTTGTAGATAATATTGTAATCCCCCAATATTAGCCAAGGACCTTGACATGTCTCCTGAATGTCTCTTAACTCTTGCAAGAAGTTGATTTTTGCTTCATTGGATTGAGGTCCGTTGACGCAAGTCAGCCACCATGGTTGGCCACCGCTTGGGCAAAACTGCACCGAGACACTGTGGGAGTCTAATCTGTGAGCTCCGGCAGGTCCAATGCCATTCCTCCAAGCCACGAGAATTCCACCAGAAGCACCATCCAAAGGCAAGGAGGTGAAGTTGTCGAAATCTGAGCCTAGCAAGGAGAGGACCGACCCCTTGGAGGCGAAAGCCATTTTTTTTTCCTGCAAACAGACTACATCTACCCGAGCCAAAGCTACCAGGGTGCGAACAGCGTCTTGCCTTGGTTTGGAATTGAGCCGGACATTCGGCTGCAATATTGGAAGGTTCATTGGCGTAGCGAACGACCAAGTTTGGTGTCAGGACAGTTAATCCAAACTGACCTCCGCCATCGGTGGCGCCCAGCCAAAGAGGGCGGCTAGAGCTTGAATATGCGAAGCAGAAAGAGGCTGTGCAAAGAGCTTACTGTAGACCTTTAAAGCTTTTGGATGGAGTTCTTCCCGTTCGCCGATGATATTCAGGGATCTCATCACATGCTTTCTGGCGCAACTGGAAGTCACCAGCGCCGGGGACTCAGTTCCAGCTCCGGCAATGCGGCGACTACGTCGAGGGGGAGCTCCAGGAGGGTGAGGGCGAGGCTTCTCCTTCGAAGCACGCGGAGTGGGGAGGATCCTAGTCGTCTTCTTCTTGAGATTGGTGATGAATATCGCCCCTGCTCGCTGGGATGAAGGGAGCGGGGCAGCCTCAACAGGATGACTCTCAGTCCCCGGGCGACGACGATGCAAGTGACCACATCATTGACATAAAGGGAGATCCGGTGTTACAAGGCTCGAGAAGAGAGGGGCTGCAGGTAACCTTCCTTTGATGCTTTAGAGAACAAGTGGCTTAAGATGTCCATAACAAGGATGAAAAGCATTGGGGAGAGGGGATCTCCTTGCCTCAACCCACGCTTGTGAAGAATGACCTCTCCAGGAATCCCATTCAGAAGGACTTGCGAAGAAGTGCCCAGCAGCCCACAGACCATGTTGCACCAAGTGGAGCCGAAACCTAAGTTCCTCGTAACCTCTAGGATGAACGACCAAGAGACTGAGTCAAAGGCTTTTGTGATGTCTAACTTAGGTTGTGCAAAGAGCTGCTAGCGAAGGACTCCAATGGCCCGCAGCCGAGGGTAGTGCCGGTGCCGCTAGCGAACCTGGGCTGGGAGCCACAGGCTCGGCCATCACGGCCGCCTTCTCTAGAAGATCCACCGGGTCGGGGGTCGAGTTGCCCAGGGAGCCAGCAGCAGCCACCGAGCTCAGAGCGGCACCGCCCACAAGCGAGTCCAGAGGGGCGGGAGAGGAGGAGCTTGGGTTGAGAGCCACAAGCTTGGCCATCACGGCTGCCATCTCCAGAGGGTCCACCGGGTCGGGGGTCGAGGAGCCCGAGCGCCCGGCAGCGACCACCGAGCTCGAGTGGCACCGCCTCAGCGAGTCGGAGGCGGGAGAGTAGCCTGGGCTAGGAGCCTCATGCTTGGCCATCCCGGCCGCCTTCTCCAGAGGATCCACCGGGTCGGGGGTCGAGGTGCCCACGTGTCGGGAGAGGGGCCCACCGAGTCGGGAGGGTCAGCGGCCTACTGTCGGGGAGGAGAGGGGGATCTGTCTTGAGCCGCGCATAATCTTCCTCGGAGTTGGAAGCATCCTCTGCCGCCGCCTCATCTCGGAATGACGGCTTGGGTGTTGCCCAAAATAAATGCGAGTGGAGCGAGGCGCTCGGGAGAATCCGGGGTGAGAGGACTCCGCGGATCGGCCGATCGCCGCCACGTGTCTAGCATGCGACCCAGTGGGCCCTAGGTGACTCTTGGTCGGGAGCGGCCGTCGGGGATCTCGCGCCTCTCACCGGCGAGCTGCTGCGGGGCCGCGGCGGAGAGATGGCTTGCGGAGGGCACGAAGTCGAAGACGCCGCATTGCTGGTGATGATGGCCGCCACATGGCCGATGATGGTCATCGTCTGGTCAATGGAGGCGGCGGAGAGTGCAAGATGGAGGGCTCTGAGCCGGTGTCAACCATCCTGAGCGCACCCGGCGCGTCTAGAAGAAGTGACGCGGCGAGGTCGGCGATCTGCGTATCGATCCGCCGGCCCAATCAAAGCCGGTCCGCCGTCGGTCGAAGGCGAGAGGCCGTGAGACGGCGAGAGACGCTGCCAAACCGAGACATGACCCCGCGACGATGGTGCGCGAGAGCGATCCAGGCGGTGGCCAAGGCCCTGCGCGGAGCGTGGGCCGACGCGGCGGCGACAATCCATCGCGCGGTGAAAGAGAAGCGATTAAAGCACTTCCCACGGAGGTCGGCGGAACCAGCGCCGAGATTCGCGAGCGGTGGCGATGCTTTCGCCGGTGTCGGCGGCGACCCCCGACCCTCTGCCATCCTTCTTTGATCGGTTCTTCGGCGACGACCACTTTCTCTGAGGCCGCGGCTCGAGCACCACGAGCCTCGCCGTGACACTGGGGAGAGAGGAGCACGTCGCGGAAGGAAGGGTACAAGGTGGGTCTGGGAGCAGCAGGGAGGCGGGAGCCGTAGGGGACGCGGGAGGCGAATCCTCACGCCAGCGCTCGGCCCAGCGGCCCGTGGCGAGAGTCGGCGCTTGGGAAAGTGGCGAATGGCGGCGTTTTGGGAGGCACGGCCAGTGGAGTTGGCCGCCGTCAAAGGTGGACTTGACGGGAGGCGTGGGGGCCTTGAGCAGAAGTTGATGCATGTCGCACCAGCTGAGGTCTTGCATCCAGTTTTTTCCCCAGTCAGACCACAAGTCCGGTATAATACACCTCCATATCACTATAGATAGTACCAAAGACAACGCATATAATGTGTTATTTATATAGTTGCTTGTAATAGCCTCATACAATTAATGTGTTATCTATATAGTTGTCTATACAATGGTATAGATAGTAAAAAGCCGTCTATAAGACTGTCTGTTAAGTAGTAGACAACATCTTTCTCTCTCCTCTACATCACCCAAATCCTATGTGGTATACATTTACAAACAGCTGATTGTACCATTGTACATGCCCTAAGGGGAAAATCTATCGGCCGATAACCATTTGATACCATCCCTACTAGTGGATCCCGTTAGAATTTTATACTAGTAAAAAATCATTTGAATTTGAACTCTAAATTCTAGGAATAAGTCCATTTGCCCCCCACCCCTAAACTATTGCAAATGTCTGGATTTCAACTCTAAACTACAAAATAGGTGTTTGACCCCTCTCAAATTTTCGATACAGTTTTACCCCCGGGGATTCAACACCAATATGTGTCATATGTGTTTGACACATAAGCTAATTTTGGCTCTAGGGATTTGACACATAAGCAGACTATTCAGCAGAATGATTAAATAAATTGTGAGACCCACCTGTTAGTCCTTGAATTATTTCTCTTCCTCTTCCTATTAGTTGTAACAAAGAACTAGAGAGAGAGAGAGAGAGAGAGAGAGAGAGAGAGAGAGAGAGAGAGAGAGAGAGAGAGAGAGAGAGGAGGCGACGGGCTAGGCATGACGCCGACAATGGGGTGGTGGTTGGGCACGAGTAAGAAGCAAAACAAAATCCTCGTGACGTAAGGAACCTAATGGTGGTGGTGGTTTGGGGGCGAACTTTGCTGGCCTGATGACGAAGGCATGCGTCGGTGGCAGTGGGTCATGGAGGCGACGAGGCAAAACTAAGCATGTGAAAAGATAGAGGAGGATTAGGGATTCTTCTGTATGAAGGAATCAGACGGAGTCTGACCAGTCGCGACGAACAATAGTGGAAAAGCTTGATGGATCTGGGGAAGCAGATGCTCGATCTGGAGCAGCTGCGTTCGTAAAACTCAAATAAAATTTGTGATAAGGAGCAGAAAGCGGTGGAACATGATGTGACACGGATGATTTGTTTAAGATGCTCAGCGTAGGAAACGATTTGGGTTAATTGGAGGTCATGATAGAGCTCAAGTAGCCATGGCATGGCTTTGCTAGGAATTTCAACAAAGGTTACTATCAAGCACAACCTCCTTCGGTGCTGCCCCAAGCATCCTACTTCACCATGGCCTGCCGAGTAGGCCTTAAAGTCTACTCTGACATGCGGCAAGTTGCCTCAACATTGTTGGTCCTTGTTGACTTGTGGCAAGCTTTCTACATCAACCTCAAAAGTGCTTAAAAGTCATTGCACTCTCACCTACCTCCCGCTTTGGCATTGCGCTCATCATGCTCAACACCATGGCTACGGGCCTACCCCAGAGTATTGAGTTGCATGTAGCAACCAATTCACTCAAAAGCTTAAGCTGATGAGGAAAAACGGATAATTCACTTATACTTTAATACTCTCTCTTATGTGTAGGCTCCCTTAGACCTAAGATGTAGAATAGAAATGAGCTGCAATTATTATTTTTTTAATTGCGTTAGTTAGGTCTTGAACCCAGGACCTCTTAGCTTTGATACTATATTAAGTTGCATGCACCAACTAGTTCACCAAAAAATTTAAGCTGATGAGAAAAGATGGACAATTCACTTAGACTTCAACACAGAGCCGAGCAACCATGGTGAGCTCGTCAGAGGTGGGTTCACGAGGGTGACGTCATGACCCTTGCCCTGAAGCTCCTCAAGCTACTCTTTGTAGTGTTTGCCATTGGTTTCCTTGTCATTGTCATTCCCCTCCTTGACAGTGCCACGATCCTGAGAAATTCAGGGGGTCCTGGACCCACGCCTTTCTCAACAGCATTAGATGATGGCCAAATCTCCATCGTGTGTGCCATCTTGCGATGCGTGGCCGTGCACCCGGGAGAGGCAGCCATGGTAGTTGGGAAAGATGGAGAGAAGATAAGAGGAAGAGATGGAGATAGTAGGGGTATTTTTGTAATTTATTTGCTGAATCACTAGAGGTCCATAGCCACGTCAGTTTATTTCATGAATTGGATGCTACACTTGTATACATTTGATGACTTAGCGCCACATTTGTTCAAGGACTCAAAACTGTTGCCACGTCTGACCCAAACTGGGGTGTAATGGCCTCAGTGCATCAATTGCGGGGTGTCTAATAGACTTATTCCTTAATTCTATGTTTAGAAATAGAAGTGTACCCAAACCATAAGTTGAGCAGGAAACCTTAGCCACTCCAACGGTACTTGTCTCATGTCCTGCATTCGAAACTCTCATCTTCATTTTTTTTGTTGTAATCCTACTACTAATGTGTGGCCCCACAGTTGGCATGGAAAAAAAATTGAAAACCAAGGCTTCGTTATAGATGGAAATCGAACCCACAAGTTTACAACCCACCGCACAACACACACAAAGCCGGACTCTTACATCGTTGTGTTTAACTTGTTTGTAGAAGCTTTTATTCCTAATTTTGAAATTTAAAATTCATTCAAACCAATAAATTCTAGACAGGTCCCCCTCCCCCAATATGTTGCATGCAAGCTGGATATTTCCCCTATTTCATATATATTATGCCAATTACACTGGTCTATGGCATTGATTATACTTTTTTAGAATAAGTCTATTTTGCCTAAGTCTAAAAACCAACCCTAAACTCTAAAACTGGGCATTTGACACCCTCGAACTCTCATAACAGGGTAAAACACCCCCTCCGCCTAAAACCACCATGGCATTGGCTGACGTGGCATCTATGTATTTAGATTTTGCTAACATGGATGCCCACATCAGATTTTGCTCAACGTTATCATACCCAATGCTTCCTCATGCCCACAGCGTGAAGCAGGGGTGAACCTAATGTAGTTCATGGGTGTTCAGTTGAACACCCAAATGTTTTAGGAAATAATCTATATTTAGTAGGTATATTAGTAATACATGTTGATAAATTGGTTCGAATACTTTATATTTATTCCTCTAATAGATTCCAGCCAACAATCACACCTCCCTCCCCAATTTGTCTCAAAAATTGCAGCCCAGCTAAAGGATCAAGGAGGTCGGGCTCGCTATCAAGCTTTGTTCGAAATTAATATGGTTTGATTTCAAATCATTTATTTGTTATTTAAGTGGTTGTTTTAAATTTGACCTAGTGAGCCACTAGCCTCATTAACTTTTTGCACTTGATATTGAATCATTTCAATTTTGAACTCATTAACTACCGTAATCATAGCAATTTTGATTCGAGCTCAAATGAACTTTTTTGCCAGCTGATGAAGATTAAATAATCCATTAAGTATAGCTTTAATACTTAATTAAGTCCCTAAGACACATGTGGTCATATGCTTTCCAAACCAATTACTCGAGTACCCCTGGTCGGAGGTCTATTATGCATTTTGCCTGACCAACAAACCACTCAGAGATTCCACAAACTAGTATAAGGGCCCGCTTCTAGGGAACACTTCCTATGCGGTGGACTCCAAACAGCACGGCGCTTCGGCCCTGCATCTCTAACAACAACCGCTATGCAATTGTCTCCACGATTATCTCCCGCTGACAATAACCAAAGATCAGTTATTATCAGATATCTCTCTCTAATAACAACCACCCCCTTCGACTAGATGGGACGATTCAACAAGGCTTCTCTTCATGTGGATAATTGACACCCCTTTAGAGCTATTTAAGGGTTGATAAGAGAAAAAACAAACAAGTCCAACAGATGAAATCAAAACCAAAATATGAAGAACCAAACAAGAGAATCTAGATATTTTGATCAATGGGAAGATTGTAGAGATTAGGACTAGTTACATCCCCTTGTAATCCCTTAGTGAGGATATCTTGTAATCAATTCATAGCAATAAAGATCATCTCCTTTCTCTTGCTAAATCATTCCAATAAATCCATCATCCTTTCTTATATTTTCGTAATATCAATGACTTGATAATCAACACCAGTCGACTAGAGGGAGTGAATATGTAGCAAACAAGCAGGGGCAAGTGCTAAGTGGGGCCTAGCTAGACAACAAGGCAAGCAGTGGGATGCACCCTCTCCACCACCCTTCACAAAGGAGAGGAGGGCTGGCACGACAGAATCAAGATCAGCAACAGCTATGGCCGTGACAGAGGCCTACTTCCCTTTCTTCAGCGCGATATTGGCAGCCAGTGAGCGCACGGCTTTCTCTACCGCAGCGGGCTCCCCATTCGTCGTGGCGAGCTACAAGAGCACCTCCTTCGGCGATAGTGACGGTGGCAGCATGGCGGCGTGCAGCTGGATAAAGCAATGTAGGAGCAAGTTGGGGACCACGTCGGTGGACACTAGCGGAAACCGTGTGGCTGATTATGTGTGGTGGCCAGAGTCGAGCCATTGTTGTATGACGCCGAGTCATACATGGCACCGGTGGAGAGGCTCACTGGTGACCACATCACCTCTAGTAAGATTGGGCACTAGAGCACGACCGACGTCAATGGGGCCATGGCCATCACATGACTGGGTTGATGTATTTCCTGTAGATGAGGCTCACCGGTGACCACATCACCTCTAGTAAGATTGGGCACTAGAGCACGACTGACGTCAATGGGGCCGTGGCCATCACGTGATTGGGTTGATGTATTTCCTGTAGATGTCATGATGCAAAGGAAGGAAACGACCACCAGCTCAGCAAAGCCCGCAGACATGATGACCATGAAGAGCATGGTGAGGAGCAGGATAGAGATGGGCTTACCCATGAGCGCGATACGGTAGCAGGAGGAATGAGGCCCTTGGCCGCATCGACCGTGGTGAGGGGAGGATGGAGATGATGTGGTAGACATGGCATCCACATCGGCAAAATCTGAACACATAGATGCCACGTCAGCCGATACCATGGTGGTTTCGAGCGAAGTGGGTGTTTTACCCAGTTTTGAGAGTTCGAGTGTGTCAAATACCTGGTTTTAGAGTTTAGGGTTTGTTTTTAGACTCAGGCAAGAGTTGAGGGGGGGGGGGGGCAAAATGGACTTATTCCCCTTTTTTAAGGATATATAAAGAATAATTATCTTTTGATTCGAGTCTCAAGGTTATGATGTCATGTCAATTACTGTAGAGACCTGAGTATAACAAATTAACTTCTTTCTTAGTTATAAGTAATTGATTCCATCATACTCATGAAAAAGAGAGTTTTCTGCGGAAAACATGAGTATTGGGAAAGGTGCAGCATGAGGGTTCCTAAGGAAGACATTTATCACTGACTAATTATTTTGCTACAAGTAAAACCCTGTAGAGACATTTTTATAGGGTCGCTCCAATTTGTCTTGAAAATCATGAGTTCTATACTCTTGAGGCCCTTTTTAGAGACATTTTAAAACTCACACAAAAAATTTGTACTCTATATGGTTTTTAGACACATGTAGAATTTTATCTAACAGAGATGTTTTTTGTGACACTCTTTAATTAACCTAAAATTTGTGTGTAAAGTCATTTTTTGAGACACTTTCAACTCTCTAGAGACGTTTTCTAGGTGGTTGATATATGTTAAAAAAACTACATATAAATATACCAATACACAACTAAGCAAGTAAGGTTGTGAGGCTCAAGTGGTTAGTGCGACAAGTATTCCCATGATGTCTAGAGTTTGAGGACCAACTTTTGCAAAAGTCCACATATTTTTTAGATTTTATTTACTGTGGTTCGTTATGCTAGTAGAATAATATAACACTGCTATATATGTAATGCATTTGTTTCCTTAGAGATACAATAAAGCATCTCTATAAAATGCTACAAAAGAATTTTGATAGTGCTTCATTACGTGCGGGTAGCACCTTAATCACCTCGCGCAACCATGTACGAGTACCGTGCAATCACCAGGAGGGAGTGCGATTGCCATGAGAGACCGACTGCCTTAAACAAACCGAGGATTTGAAATTTGAGCCCCAGAGAAGAGTAACATCAAAATCAATCACAGATCCATCCAAACAAGATTGAAGAGCTAAACCCACTGATTCTTTGGTAAGACGAAAAGAGCTCTTGACCTACCAAAAGCACAAGATCGAAAAGCAGAAGCACATGAAATAGTATGTACCATAGAACAAAGACAAGACCAACAATCCTTCTAAAAAGAGATACCTAGCTAGAAATCCAGTCGAGGAGACAATCCTAAAGAAGAACCCATGGAGAGAAAGGAGACCAGGGCGCCGTTGTGGCGCCGGTGTCACTAGAGTTGCCAAAGCTCCTAGGGTTGCCATCTCAGTTCAAATAGTGCAATTGACCTAGTTGCCTCCCTATTTAGATAGTGGTTGAACTTCCAAGTAGTAATAGTTGCCTCATTAATTATTAACTTAACTAGTTGTAGCTGAATTTTCCAAGCATATAATGCCTTCCTAAATAATAAATATATGTTTTACACCACAAGCACTTTATCTTTTTAACTGTTCATAGTTCACATCTTGACTAGCACTTGTTACTAGGTAGCAATACATAGTTGCTAGCAAGTACCATACAACTACCTCTAGAAGTTGAATCTAAAGTTTCTAGCAAGTAAAATACAACTACCTCTAGTAGTTACCATCGGATAGTAGAAAGTTGCCAGTTAGTAACACATAAAGTTGCTAGCAAATAACAAATAAAGTTGTTAGTAAGTAAGCATGTACTATGTAGAGTTGCTAAGAGTAACATGTTGAGTTGCTAGCAAGTACTGTATAACTATCTCTAGTAGTTGCTAGCCTCTAGTAGTTGCTAGCACAAATCACTAATGATTGGCATCAAAAAATAAGTTGTCAGTAAATAACATACAAAGTTGCTAGCAAATCATAGGGCATGTTCATATTGGTTTTTGCTAATGGTTTGTGGTTGTGGCTGCTGAATAGCAGTGGTGGATATAAGTGGTTGATGAAAAGTAGTGCATTATGTAAGAAAAATGGTGCAACAAAAGGTACTACAACATTTAAACCACCATGCATTTTACGAAATTATGATATAATAAAATATAAAGTACGTTATAATATATGAAAGCGAAAAGTAGTGACTGATAAATAGTAGTGGCTAATAGAAGCTAAGACATTCGTATTGGCTTCTGCTTCTAGAAGTAGAAGCCAGAACAGAAGCTAATATGAATAAGCCCATAGATAGACTTGTTACTAAGTAATATGTATTCTCCACTAATAATTACCTGCATAAAAAGCTAGTATTTATCTTCAAGGAATAGAGAGTTGACATGTTGTAAGATAAGTTATCAGGAGTTATAGTTGCTAGATAGTAACATATAGAGTTGCTAAGAAGCAATCTGGAGCTACCCCCGATAGTTCTCTACACAAGTCACTAGTAGTTTCTATTAGTAAATAACATGTAGAGTTATTTACTAACAAGTAATATGCAACAATATTAGTAAGTAACTCTGCATTAATAGGTTGTTTACACAAATCGTTAAGTCACCAACTCGCTGTTAAATTATAGTGAGTTATATTGCCAACAAGTAACTTTACTATAGTTGTTAGCAGGTAATACAAAGTTACAACCTAACTAGATAATAGTTGCTTCTCGATCACATAGAGTTGCTAGTTGAGAAGCAACTTTATTATCACACCACTAAAATATATGTAATATGGGTCTTAACTTGTTAAGCTCATCAAATCAAACATAAAGGTTCAAACAAAATGTAAATAAGACACTTAGATAAGAAGATATGGTTATTATTTACGGGTTGTAAACCAAAGAAAAAGTCATGTGTAATGCACTTGTATTCTTTGTCCTTTCTAATTGTGTCTTCGTTCCTTGTCTCCGAACAAAAGGAAGAACCATGTAAAGGGAAAATGTCAAACCAAAGTAAAGAAAGGAGACTTATACTGTTGTCAGGCTATTATGCTACTGGTAGCACATTAGTGACATCCCAGCAGAATATAGATGCATGTTAGTAGAATGTCTTTTCATTTATAGTGATGATGCATAGGAAGGCACTTATACGGCATTTTAGAAACGTCTCTATGACAAAATATATGCAATATTAACAATTGTGTCAACACTTGAAACACATGAACTACTTATGGACGAGCATGAACTTATACAAAATATGAGTTAGCTTGACAACTAATATAAGGATAATTTTTTTTTGTTTGATTTGTTATGAATTTGTTATGGAAGATGCTTCTATGCTTTTCTCAACAGTGATTTGCATAATTTTTAAAGCACAATAAATGATGAATAGATATCATTTACCTTTTCATGTGTTTTGAGATTAGTACTACTTTTGTTGGAAAGGAAAGCATAGAAGCACTTTTCATTTGTTATTTTTATCAAATAAACATTTTTCCTCACAAATAAACCCCAAGATTAACACTGTGGGCATGTCCTGAATATATACATACTAATTCATTGATCAATATTTTTCACCCTATATCGGAGCTAGATGGCAAGGGAATTATATGACATAATATCTTATGGAAGAAAAGATTATTTTGAGCCATCCTTTCGGCGAGAAGGGAGGGATGATGTATTTCTACAGCTGGTTATTCAACCCATCTACGAAGTTATGAAGAAGGTATTTTCTCGAAGTTATGTGTTGTGTAAATGTTTTTTTGGCTATGTTTATTTCTATAATGTTTATTTGATGTGAAAGGAAGCTGCAAGGAGTAAACATGGTACTGTGAGCCAATCAAAGTGGACAAACTATGATGACCTAAATGAATACTTTTGGTAAGTTGTTTTTAATAGTTCATTTTTGTGCTTTACCTATCAGTAAGAGCTAAGAAATTCAGGCAAAATAGCATTTCTTACTGGTCACCTTTTTATAATAAACCTCCACACTTTCAGGTCAAAGAAATGCTTCAACAAGCTTGGATGGCCAATGGATCTGGCAGCTGACTTTTTTACGAATCCTACAAAAACTAAAAATGAAGTCGAGGTTATTGGCATTTCTCAAAAACTAAGAATGTTAGCATTTCTCAAAAAAAAAAGTTCCACAGTGGAAATAAGATACTGGCAATTTTTGGAAAGGACTTCTGCTGAGTTGTATTCCATTTTCCCTTTTGTTTAATGCAGACATACATATAATCTAGAGGTGGACAAGTATGCATTTGCATTGAGAATTGTTCATATGCATGTTCCTTTGATCAAAATTAAGTATATCTGGTCAGATAATGGAACTAACTTTAGATATATGCAGCAACATGATCATGCAGTTAGCAGACGGAGGATGTCCAAAACAAATTTTGTTGAAGTTCATACGTTTTTGCACATTTTCAGAAGTTTTTATCGAATGTGGGTGTTCTTTATACTGGCTTTCCAGGTACAGTCATATTTGCATTGAGAATAGTACCTTTTTCCCCATGCCATATCATTGGAGAGTTCTATTTCAGGCCATGGTAATTATTGCTTGGAGTCCTACTGGATCTCTGTCAGCAATCTTAGAACCAGACGTTTTCAGAAATGTTTTGACGATCTTCATAACGGCAGCATTTTTAAACTTTTTTGAAGGTATAAATGTACTCTGGGGCGCCCTCTGGGCCTCAAGAAATGTGGCTCTTGTTACGATAGTTAGTTGTTTATCAGCAGTTCTTTTGGTAAATCTTGCTTTATTCTGATTTTTACAAGCTATTTTAGTACGTAATTTTACGTTAGTTCACCACTGGTTCTTGTTTCCACTATTTCGCACAATGTCTAAAATAGGTATCTCGTACTTCCTCAGCCATGCTAGAGATAATGCTTAATTGGAAAGCTTGGAGGAGCCTCGAGTGGTCACTGAAGATCCGTTGGATTCTGAAATTTTTTATAGCAACTGTGTGGTTGATAGTTCTGCCAGCGACATACTTCGTTTCTCTTCAAAATCCTGCTGGCCTTGTCAAGTTCTCCAGCAAGTGGATTCAGACTCAATCATTCTATAGTTTCGCTGTTGTTCTTTACATTATACCAAGTATATTGGGTGCCTCAATTTTCGTATTTTCACCGATTCAAAAGGCCATTGTGCGCTCAAATTCCTGCATCATTAGATTTTTCATTTGGTGGACTCAGGTAAGGCCATGTACATTTTTCCTGCCACAGAAGTCATGCATTTTGTTCCCATTTATAGGGTCACATATTACCTGAGCTGTTTTTGGTTCACATATGTTTTCACATATGTTTTTAATCAGCCAAAGTTATATGTTGCACAAGGCATGCGTGAGGATACTTGTTCACTTCTTAAGTAAGTGCCATATTTTCATGACGACTTATTTTTCAATCTTTTATATCTTTATATGGCTCATATCTATTTCCATAAAGTAGGTATGCATCATTCTGGATTCTATTGCTTATGTGGAAGCTGACTTTCAGTTTTTATGTGGAGGTTAGTATAAGTTAGGCGTCGATACCTTCCACTGCGTAACTAATATTGCATCATATATATATATATATATATATATATATATATATATATATATATATATATATATATATATATATATATATATATATATATATATATGATTGTTTGTCTTAAAGTACACAAGCAATAAATTCGTTGTATTAGTTTGTTTTGTTCAATTGGCAGTAGTCTCATTTCAGAAACGAGCTTACAATATTAGCTATTAGTTTACCATATACATCACTAAAATATTCAGTTTATTTTGACCTCATGCTACATCTTGTTATTTTACCATGCTAGTTATATTTTATGTATTTATTGTTGAAAATTTTCCGGGTTAAATCACCATAAGATGTGTGGTAAACTAAGTATTAACATATTACCAACATTAACAAAGCATATTGTCGTAACACAGAAAATCTTGACAGATAATTCACAGATCTACCAGAGTGCAATCTTGTCTTAGGCTTTTCTAAATCAAGATCACCTAACTACCCAAGAGTTATCAAACGATTGCATAAGGTGATAATAATGATCCTATCTCGAGCCACGGTTCATAGTTGAATTGAATGTTCTAGGGTTGAAGCTTGAGTTGATAATAAGCCTGACATGCTTACCTTTATTATTTAGAATCATAATAAGCCTGAAGCTGTAGAGGGCTCTCACGAGATAGGAGCTGGCTGCATGCGAGAGATGTCCCCTGTCGACAGCATAGAATACGAAAATAGATGGGTATAGTGGATAGAATAAAGCACCTACAAAGTGAAGTGCAGGAACATGAGATATCCTGTCTAGTAACAACAAGATTAGACAAGACACCTAACAAGTGTTAGATATATCCTATATAGCTGTGTAATTACCCTATTGTATAAAGGGCTTCCTGTATATGTGACATACCTCTACGTGTATATATATTGACCTATTGGTCTCATGATGAATGCTATTCATAACTTGGTATCAGAGCCAAACCTAGGGTTTCGTCATACCTAGGGTTTTGCCTGGTCTCCACCGCACTTGCCGTCGCCGCTGGTTCTTCTCCAGCTTTTCGCTGCCGTCGGATCCTCCGCCTCCATGCTGGCCGGATTCTCTTCGAGCAGCAGCCTCTTCTCCGACCGCCTCTCCTCGATCCAGCCGTCGCTGACGAATCTTGTTGCGAAGATCGGGTCGATCGAGGTCGGATCTGACGCACAGGAGTAGATCAGATCGGCCGAGGTCAGCAGTGTCGCCTATATCGGGTTGGCCGAGGTCAGTAGAGTCGCCTAGATCGGGTCGGCCGAGGTCGGATCTCGCACATAGGAGCAGATCAGGTCGGCCGAGGTCGGATATGACGCCCATGAGCAGATCAGATTGGCTAAAGTCACTGGAGTCGCCTAGATCAGATCGACCGAGGTTGTCATTATCGTCTAATTGCCTAGTCGTCGACCGAGACCAGCACTTGCGAGGGGACGCTGAGGGGACACTCCCGATTCTCATGCCGGCACCCCTCCTCTCTGCTCTTGTCGCCACCGACTCGCCTACCGCTGGCTCAGTCGTCTCGTCGAGCTTCTGCACGAGCACCGTGGCTGAGTTCTTGTTTGTCCCCACCGCCGCCTTCCACACTGTCTCCACCGGCGCGCCCGACCATAGCGCCTGGATCGCCAACGCTGTCTTGCTGTCTGGTGATCCGCCAGGGTCGTCTCGCCTCGCGCAGGTGCTCCAGTGAAGACGCAACCCGCCGCCGACTGAGCACCGGCCACCAGCCATCGATCGAGTCGCCGACCGTGCGTCCTCTTTGCTCTGGTTGGTATATTTGTTTTCTTGGTTTGGTCGGTGAGCCCCGTTTGTTTCCTTTGGTCTGGTTGGTTACCCCTTTTGAGTGAGCCAATCGGGAAAAAAGCAAAAAAAGGCAAAAAAAAAGAAAGAAAAAATGTCTTCTTTTGTAGGCACAGTCTCTGTTCCTCGCTGCCCAGTGATCTTCGATGGTCTCAATTATCGGAACTGGTTTCAACACATGCGTGGTCAGCGTTTTTGGGAGTTTCTTACTGGCGAGTTGCATTGTCCATCTCGCCCTACTCCACCTGTTGCGCCTGTACTCCCAAAGGATACTTCCGAAGACACTCGTGCGAAGGCATCTGAGGCTTTTGAGATTGCCATGGAGACTTTTCAGTCTCAGTATGTTGCTTACAAGACATGGATCAATGAGGATGCTCGTGCCTCTACTATTCTGGTTGCCAGTATGGAGGGGCATCTCACTGGTGATGTTGTTGGTCTGGCTTCCGCCCAGGCGATGTGGGCACATCTGCGCACCCGCTACGAGCCGTCTGGTGATTTCTTGTACCTTATTTTTGTGCATCAGGAGCAATCGCTGCAACAGGGAGATACCACTGTGGACGAGTTCTACGCTCGGCTGACCACGGTATGGCGTCAGATTGATTCTTTGGGGCCATATGTTTGTCACACCTGTTAGTGTTGTCAGCGTCAGCAGTCTCGCCTAGAGCTTCGTCGCATACTTCTTGACACGTCTCCGGTCAGAGTTTGAGTAGACTCGTGCTCAATTGCTGGCTTGTCACCCGCATGTGACTCTGTTGGAGGCCCTTACAGCTGTTCGTACTGAGGATATTCGTCTTCGTGGTGAGGGTCTACTGTCATTATCGTCGTTTCCTTCAGTTTTGGTGGCTTCTTCTGCTTCTACTCCTGCTGCGTCACCCGTCACTTCACTAATTGCGCCTTCCCCAATGATAGCTACTGTTGGTAGGGGACTTCACTGCACTTATTGCAAAGAGGATGGACATGTGGAGTAGTTTTGCTACAAGAAGAAGGATTTATATCGTGGTGCTCGTCCTCTGAGGGGCACTGGAGGTTCCTCCTCTCAGTGGAGTTCTGGTGCCTCTAATAGTCAGCAATTTCTACAATTATTAGGTCGTATGGTTGCTTCTACATCGTCAGGTACTACTAGTTCTATTTAGTCTTCGGGTGAGAGACCACCTTCTACTCCTTCCTCAGGTACATCATCTTGGATTCTCGACCTTAGAGCTTCTTTTCATATGACATCTGATTCTATCACTGCCTTCGTCTTCCTTCCGTTGCCCCTGTCAGTCTGGTCGCCTCCACCACTGCCTTCGCATCTGCTACAGCCTCCACCGCCTCTTTTGCTCAGTGGCATCATTGTTTGGGACATCTTTGTGGGTCACATATCTTCTTTACTTTGTCGTGGCCTTTTAGGGTCTGTGTCTGGCGATGCTTTTCTCAATTGCCAGGGTTGTAAGCTTAGCAAATGCTTTAATTCCCCTATTCTTCTAGCGAATCAGCATCTTAGCGTCTTTTTGATGTTGTTCATTCTAATGTATGGGGACTAACTCCTTTTATCTCAAAAGGAGGTCATCGATGTTATATCATTTTTATTGATGATTTTTCTCGACATACATAGATATACCTTATGCCATCTCGTAGTGATGTTTTATCCATCTACAAGACTTTTGCCACTATGGTCCGTACTAAGTTTGACTTTTCTATTCGTGTTTTTTCCAATTCTGTTGGGGAGTACTTATCAGGAGCTCTTCGTGGTTTTGTTGCTGAACATGGCACTCTCTCAGTTTTCTTATTCTGGTGCTCATGCTCAGAATGGTGTGACCGAATGCAAGCATCATCATCTTCTTAAGACAGCTCGTGCTCTTATGCTTGCTTTTAATGTTCCACCACACTTCTGGGCTGAGATTGTTTCTACTACCACTTTTTTGATCAACATTCAGCCCTCCTCTGCTCTTCAAGGTGGGATTCCAGTCGAGCGTCTATGTGGCAAGACTCCTGATTATTTTAGTCTTCGCCTCTTTGGGTGTGTGCTATGTTCTTCTTGTACCTCGTGAGCGCAAGGTGCCGATCGATCACCGTTGAGTGCTTTTTACGACTACGATGTTGAGCACAAGGGATATCATTATTGGGACCCTATCGGCTGACGGATGCAGATTTCTCAGGACATTACTTTTGATGAGTCTTGTCTTTTTTATCCACACCCTTCTTCTTCCTCCATTTCAGCATCTATTGTCGAGGCACTTTCTTTCCTGTCTTTTCCTTCCACTTCCATATTCGCCACTCCACCACCATTGCCTTTGGTCCCTCCGGTGCCTCCTTCCTAGTCGATACTCTCTTCACCACTGGCATCCTCTCCTGAGGTTAGTCCTAATCTTGTTCCTTATTATCCTCTCTACTATACTCGTCGTCCGCCGGATGTGCCCTCTTCTGATGGGCTATTCTCTTTGGCCTCTCCTCGCTATGCTCTTCGCGATTGCCAGTCTATTCGGCCTCCTGCGCGTTTTGGTTTTGCTACCGCTGCTCTTGCTGAATAGATTTTTTATCGTGATGCTGTTATTCATTAGGAGTGGCAGCATGCGATGGTAGTGGAGATTGTTGCCCTTGAGCGTATTGGCACGCGGGATCTTGTTTCATTTCCTGCGCGTGTCGCTCCTATCACTTGCAAGTGGGTCTATGGTCTTGTTCCTCTTTCTGCGCGTGTCACTCCTATCACTTGCAAGTAGGTCTATAAGGTTAAGACCCGCTCTGATGGTTCTCTTGAGCGCTACAAGGTTCGTCTTGTGGCGTGCGGTTTTCAGTAGGAGCATGGTCGTGACTATGATGAGACTTTTGCTCTTATTGCTCACATGACGACTGTTCGCACTCTTCTTGCTGTGGCCTCTGTTCGCCAGTGGTCTATCTCTTAGTTGGACGACTAGAATACCTTTCTCAATGGTGACTTACGTGAAGAGGTCTACATGCAGCCTAGGTATTCTGTTCCTGAGGGTATGGTTTGTCGCCTTCGCCACTCTCTATGGCCTCAAGTAAGTTCCTCGTGCTTGGTTTGATCATTTTTCTTCTGTTGTCACTGCAGCTGGTTTCTCTGCTAGTGCTCATGATTCTGCTATTTTTATTCACATTTCGCCTCGTGGTCGGACGTTTCTACTTTTGTATGTTGATGATATGATCATTACTGGAGATGATTCTTAGTACATCACTTTTATTAATGAGCGTCTTCATGAACAATTTCTTATGTCTGATTTGGGTCCACTTCGATATTTTCTTGGGATTGAGGTTATCTCTACCCCTGAGGGTTTCCATTTATCCCAAGAAAAGTATATTCAGGATCTTCTTGAGTGTGCCTCTTACTGATCAGCGCACAACTGAGACTCCTATAGAGCTTAATGTTCATCTTCATCTTACTGATGGTGAGCCTCTTCCTGATCCTACTCGCTATCGTCATCTTGTTAGGAGTCTTGTTTATCTTGGTGTTATTCGTCTTGACATTTTGTACCTTATGCATATCTTGAGTCAGTTTGTTTCTGCTCCCACTCAGCTCCACTATAGTCATCTCCTTCGTGTTCTACGATACCTTCATGGAGCTATCTCTTTTCGTCCCCTTTTCCCTCACTCTAGCTCTTTACAGCTCCTGGCACATTTGATGCTACATGGGCTAGTGATCCTTTTGATCATCGGTCTCTCTCTGCTTACTGTGTTTTTCTTGGTAGTTCTCTCATTGCTTGGAAGACTAAGAAGCAGACCGCAGTTTCTCGTTCGAGTGCTGAGGCTGAGTTGCGAGCGATGGCGTTGTTGACTGCGGAGGTTACTTGGCTACGATGGTTACTTGAGGATTTTGGTGTTTCTGTTTCTGTACCGACTCCTCTTTTGTCTGACAGTACAGGTGCTATTAGCATTGCTAAAGATCCGGTGAAGTATGAGCTTACAAAGCATATTGGTGTTAATGCTTCATATATGCGGACACAGGTGTAGGATTAGGTTGTTACTCTTCAGTATTTGCCTTCCAAGCTTTAGTTAGCAGACTTTTTCATAAAGGCACAGACCAGAGCTCAGCATCGTTTTCGCCTCTTCAAACTTCATGTTGTTAATCCACCATAAGTTTGAGGGGGGGTGTTAAATATATCCCATATAGTTGTGTAATTACCCTATTGTATAAGGGGTTTCCTGCATATGAGACATACCTGTACGTGTATATATATTGGCCCATTGGCCTCATGATGAATACAAGTGCTATTCATAATAACAAACTGCTTGTAGTGGGAAGGGTTCGAAAGATGTGTCCCAGTAGTCGGTCACGGCTAAACATGAAGATACTGGGAGTAATAGTGGTCTTATTATCACTAAGATCAGAGAGACAGGGTATGTTTGGAGTGTACCGGTGCTGAGATAGGTAAAAATCATTAGTTGTGGGAGCAACCTCAATCCCTTGAAAATATCAAAGCGGTCCAATATTAGACATCAAGAAGGCTCAACAAGACATCGCTTTGTAATCAAGGAAAACAACTTCAATTCAAAAAAATTTCGGCACCCACTGAACAAACCAAAATTCAAAAATTTTGATATTTTTTCCAAAAAATCGGTCAAAAAATCAAAAAATAATTTGAATTCAAAATTTTGAGTAAATTCGGTACTTCCAGGGAAAACAAATGCAGCCAAAGACTAATTGCAGTTGCAATTGCGTAAACGAATATAATGATTGAAGGATTGCGCTCATGTTTTGAGCAAAAAAAGGAAGAACATGTCACCTCTGGCTACAGCGTTGTCGTCGCCCTCAACCTTACAGGCACCGGAGACGCCATCCACGCTGCCGAGAGTACTTCCCTGCACACGCTGTCCTTCGCTGTTCCCTGCCGGTGGCCACATCGGCACCACCCACCCGATCCTTGACGACACCGTCTCCCCCGCCTCCATTGCCAGCGCCGCTTCCCCTGCCTCCCTTGCTATCGCCTTCCATGCACCGCCCTCATGAGCTCAGTTGGCAGAGACGGCTAGGTCATGGAGATGGGGAAATGTGTGCTCTACTGCTATGTTGCGCTTAGGCTGGGTTGGAAGTAGAGATGCTTGGTTGCGTTGTGAACAGTGGGTTGGCCACTTGGTTGGCTTGGCAGCAAAGAGGCTTGGTTGGGCCGAAAAATTTCAAAAAGGGTCAAAAATTTTGTCCCAGTTGAGCTTTTATTGGGTGGGCCGAGAAATCCCAATTTTCGGTGAATTTCGCTGAATTTTGGGCGAAATTGTTTTCCCTGTTTGCAATAGCGATGTTAAAAAAGGTCATGTCTAGTGGTAATTGTATCATCAATATATTTAAAAAAGAGCTCTCTAACCTCAATAGGAAGTGCTAGTTTCACTACAGCACCTAATTGCCCACCCCTTGATACAAAACGTGTGACATGTTGCTGACTCAAAGCAAAACTAGACTTTAGAATATGTTGAACTAAAGTGCTCAAGACAGCCAAACGTAGGATAGCAGCGGAGTGGTACCTTGACTCTCTGGTAGAAGTTCAATTTGATCCCATGTTCAACTAGCACCAACCTCAAGTTGGATGAGTTATTTGTGTGAATTTTCTACTAGTATTTTCTTGGATTTGAACCATGACATATGGGTTATAAGCCGTAAGATGATTCATTAGCTTGTTGTTCCCACCAGCTCAAAAAAAAGTGCTCAAGACAAACTCGTGGGGCTTTTTGGAGACCACAAAGTGCCCATCAACAATGATAGGCATGACTAATTAGACAAGAGACCGATGGATTCTACATATCGACCTCATCCTGGAACACTATGAAAAAAATCATTCTTAACACCCATTTGCAAAATCTCCAATCAACAATGTGCAACCATAACCATAAAAGTGCGAATATGTCTTACTAGAAACAGAAGAAAATGTTTCATCATAGTCATAGGCTCGTGGCCATGTTTTTTGTTAAAAACAATGAGCAATGAACTGATTCTTATAGTGCTCAATAGATCAATCGGAGCAAGTCTTCACCTTACAGACCTGCTTGCAAATAATCGGGACATCATGTTGGGGAAGAGGAACAATCTCTTTAACCGTAGCCAACTGCAGTTGGGAATCACAATGATCTGCTCATAAGTAAAAGCATCATGAAGCCCCCTAAGAGCATATACATCCCTTAGCATCTAAAGTAGGTGCTAAGGTGGACACATCACCTCTCTCTCTCTTCACAATATTATTGCTAGCTACTTTTATTCCAGTGCTTAACACCAGCTTAACACCACTTATAAATGTTAAAGGTTTAACTTTTTCTGACATAGCACCAGTTGCTATTGTTTGTGTCGGGATCCAGAATTTGCATTCCAAACCCTATATGTTTACTATGCTAGTCACAAAATTAGTGACTAGCACACACATTCAATAACATTCATATCGCATACATAAAGATAAATTTAAAACAAGGTAGTGTATTTAGGTAGCGACATGGTTGTCAAGGCGTCGCCTAAGTGACACCTTGGCATCCAGTCGGCACGGAGGGGATGTCATGCACGCTCACCTCGACTTGGGGGGAGGCTGGGTGGGGAGGAGAGGCGAAGGGACGAGGCGGCGGGAGAGGAAGTCTGCGAGGGAGGAGGCGACATGGAGGAGGAGGCCGCCGGGGAGGAAGCTACGGGGGGAGGAGGCGGCGGTGAGGGGGGATGCACCTGGGAGAGGAGGCGGCGGGGAGAGGGCCGGAGGAGGCGACGGGGAGAGGCGAGGCAGCAGGGGGAGGGCCGAAGGAACCGACGGGGAGAGGCGAGGCGGCGGGGAGAGGACTGGGGGTGGTGGCAGGGAGACAAATGATGCGGCCTGTGGGAGTCTAGAGATACTGCGCCTACGGGAGAGTCGGCGGGAAGTAAATCCAGTTGCAGACTTCGGTAGTTCGACTGATTGGCTCGCTCAGTCGCTCCTGGGTTGGCTCACTGGCTCGCTCCTCTGACCAAACTCGTTGCTGGTTACGTGCGGCGTGTTGCCTAGGCGTCCAGGCACCCCTCGCTCGCCGACTCTGCCCTGACAACAATGGGTAGCGATCAGACATAAGCTTGCGTTTGCAAAGTTTACAACACTAGAGCCGACTAGCCAAATAGAACACACAATAAAATAAATTTAGCAGAAGTGAAAGATAAAAGAGGCACCAAATCCAATAAGTATGCCTTATTCCAACCACAGGCAACTGACTGGGGCAGAACCCCAGAAATAGACGTCTTCATCGCTAAAACCTATTACGTAATAATAATAACCGCAAGACGAGTCTTCTTCTACACCCTATAAATATGTTCAATAAGTAACGGTGAGTACGAATATCGTCCTCTGCAAGACTTTTAAGCAAAATTATATAGTATGCAGGCTAAGTCAAGGGTAGCTATCTAGTCTAATTCATTTGTGAAACATGCTTTCAATTGAAATAATGAGTAATATATTGCAAATGAAAGTTGTAAGAGTATTTAAATTTCATAAGTAAATAATGGTGAAGTGATATTAGCATAATTGAAAACAAGTGGCTTGTTGCCCTAGAATTTCGATAAAAGCGGCATAAACCTTGCCGAACCAAGCTATGAATGGATATCTCATCCATACATGCCCTAATTCCATTTTATAAAACACAACACTACTAAGGTGGAGGATTCACCAAGTCATCCATGACCATGGACATAGCTAGTTTTACAATCTACAGAGATTGCATACTTTACCCCACAGACATAAATATCCCACTATATTATACATGTCACGTGATACCATCGGTACCCGATTTGAGAGTTCATAACGAAGCTTTTCATTAGTGGTACTAGCAACAATTGCGCTATGATACCTTCTTAAGATGGGGGAGTGCCCTTCAGTGTCCCAAGACTCAAACGGTGTATCGGTAAACCTTCCTTACTGGCAAGGTTCTTTCGAATATGGAGTCTGCACCATGTCCGCACTAACCCAAAAATCACCTATATTATCTACCACCTGCGGTGAAGTTGCTAGCACACGGTAACTTATCATGGTAAGGCCTTCTCATAAAGGCACATATAGTTGTACGTACATTGTTTCTTGGGTCTAACTACACTACAGTCTCGGTCCTTAGTGACCCGAGCGAGACATCCACAAACCAACGTATCGTGCTCATTGCACCGGACTCCACAACCACTCGCCCAAGTCCTAAATATGTTTTCTATTTTATTTGCTAACCAAAATAACAAAGGTAATCCCTCTAGACCAGTTCTTAAGTATATCCCATTTTGAACACTTTGACCCATTTCCAACCTTACAACATTTGGTACTGTTATGAGCATGGCTAAGCATCATCTACATCATTTCAAATTCGAAATCCCACATTTTATTGATTGTGGATATAAGTTCTATGTTGACAATAGTAAGGTTAACAACTAGCCAAGGCGGGATGGATGCTACAAGTGAGTATAGCTATTGTCCTTACCAATATAGTAGTTTTTGTTGGATTAAGCACAGGTATTGGGGCAATTCTCTCTATTACTCTCTCTTGACCTTGATGCTTAAGGCATAACTGAGTACATACTTGTAGACCAAAGTGGTCAGATTATAACAGAAAGCAAAACTGAAAGTAGAGATAAGATACTAAAGCAAAACTGAAGATGCTAAAGCAAAACTAACAATACTAAAGCAAAACTGAAGATGCTAAAGCAAAACTAACAATACTAAAGCAAAACTGACCAACTACTGCTATACTTATTCAGAATAATCTAACTATCTATGGATACAAGACTTATTCCTTCAATTCTCCCCCTAAGTCTTGTGTGGCGCCCTTTTGGTGATTTGAACCATCCCTATCTTGGCGCGCAGCTCTTGGTACTTGACGCGCCCAAGTGATTTGGTTAGTAAATCAGCAAGCTGTTCTTGAGTGTTGATGTAGTTGGCCTTAATGCTTCCCTTGTCCAAACAACCCCTGATGAAGTGATATCTCACCTGGATATGTTTGCTGCGCTCATGGAAGACAGGGTTCTTTGCCAGGGCCAGGGCAGACTTGCTGTCCACACGTAGCTCTACTACCTCAGCCTCTCTGCCCAGTAGATAGCCCAGCAACCGAGCTAGCCAGAGAGCTTGAGTAGCGGCACATGTGGCTGCGATGTATTCAGCCTCACAGCTGGAGAGCGCCACCACCTGCTGCTTGACTGACTTCCAGCTGATCAGGCATTTGCCGAGGAAGAACAGATTCCCACTCGTGCTCTTGCTCGTGTCGATGTCGCCGGTGTAGTTCTTGTCGCCGGCGATGAAGTCTTGCCACGGACATCGTGGTAGTGCGAACCATAATCAGTCCCCGCAACATAGCGTAGAATCCTTTTACGGCTTTGTTGATGTTCGTCGTCGCCGCCATTGCATGAGCGGTGACATAGCCGACGGCGAATGCCAAGTCCGCCGCGTGTGGGCGGTAGCGCGCAGACTCGACACCGCGCGATGCTGCGTGGCGTCCACCTCTTCCGCCGTGCTCTCCTTGCTCAATTTTAGCCTCTCCTCCATTGGAGTGTGAGCTGGGTTGCAGCTCGTGAGCCCTCCGAGCTTGACGACGCAGCCGAGCTAGGCGGTTGTTGGAGGAGATGCCGGTGTCATCCCGGAGTACTTTTCCCGATAGAAACAGAGCGGCCCCAAATCACTCATCCAAAGAGCGGCTTTCATCTCTGTCTTGAAGGCCTCCATCTCTTCTTCCTGGCGCCGGTGATCACGGATCATCTACGTGACGCCAACGAGCGAGTTGAGCCTCCGACCTCATTGGTAGACCCGATGCCTCATGGATGCTCTGCTGAATCCCATTGACACGAGTCGCGTCCAGCTTGGCATTCCAAGCTCGCGGCGCCTGGCGCAGGCCATAGAGAGCCTTGCGGAGGCGCAGAACCTTGTTCTCTTGGTTGGCGACGATGAATCCAGGCGGCTGACGGACATAGACCTCCTCCCTCAAGTCGCCATTGAGGAAGGCCGACTTCACATCCATGTGATCGACGCGCCATCCCTCTTGAGCCGCTAGCGCGAGGAGAACGCGAACGGATTCCATTCGTGCGACGGGCGCGAATGCGTCGTCGAAGTCCACTCCTTGCTGGACGAAGCCCCGTGCCACCAGCCACGCCTTGTGCTTGACCACCGCCCCAGCCTCATCCTTCTTGAGTTTGAACACCCACTTGAGTGTGATGGCACGGTGGCCGGCAGGAAGATCGGTCAGCTCCCAAGTCTGGTTCCGCTCGACCGCATCCATCTCCTGCTGCGTTGCTTCGCGCCAGGCCGCATCACTTTCCGCCCGGCAAGCGAAAGGGGCTCATTGCCGTGAACCGGTGAAGCTCTACCTTGAAGTCGCGCTGCGCCAGCCCCGGAACGGCTTGATCGCCCAGGATGTTGTCGACAGTGCGGTAGCGCAGAGGTTCACCTTCATGTGCGGCGTCGACGCGTTCTTCATCTTGCGTCGGCGGCGTGGCTCCACTCCACGGCGGTGCGTGTGTGTCGTAGGAGCCGGCGATGCTTAGGGCGTGGCGTCTGGCGTGGATGAGTGCGGCGTAGCGAGCATTGCCGGCAGATGAAGCACCGATTTGAGCAGCGGTGCGCTCGGGCGAGACGAGCGGACTTCGATGATGGAGTTGACCTGCTTGCTCCCCCCCCCGCTCCCTGAATGCAGATGTGGGCTAGAGTAGTAATGGGCCAGACCGAGGAAGAGGTATTCAGCCCATGGGCAAAAAGGATTTAAAATTTTGTTTCCTAATTGATTTAATTGCAGAATTCAAGTTAGAATTTCTAAAATTAGCAAATCTACTTCAAAATTCAAGATATTTTTTTGGAACAAAACTTTAGAATATGAAGAGCTCATATAAATTATTTAGAGGCTCTGCTTAGGTTTTAGTAATTTTTAGAAATCCCTTTTTGGCTACCAAAAATGCAAAAACAAATTCATTTTAATAATGCTGAAAAATTGTAGAAAATCCAAATATGTATAAATGATGATTTTAAAATAATTATATAAGTTTTAAAAATTTTGGGTTGTTATAGTTTGCTTTGGTGCCATGCAATCTGGGCTTAGCACCCACTTTTCCATCCCTTGGCATCAGTGGTAAGAAATTTCTCTCTCATATAGCATTGCCTTAGCACCTGGGATGCACATGCTCTAATAGCAAAACTTTGGCAACCATGGCCCACTTTGCCCTATATACATGTTTCATACAGGAGATCTCTTTGGTCTGGTGGAATGTATAGGTGAAATTCCTAAATCCCCAAAGGTTAACAGGTAGGACCATGCATGGGAGGGTGTTCTCGATATTGTGGCTTTAGTACATGGTTCGCAAATTGTTATGCAACACTTTCAACCAAACATTTTCTCTAATGTAAATTGTTTACAAATATGACTCTACTGCAAGACATTGCTAAGACTTTACGATTATTTTACTCTTGTAGTCAAAGTGCTTATTAAAGTATAATGTTACTTTTATATTGTTGAATTTGATTGAGGTTCTTCTTTCCTCCATTTCCTTTTATTTTGCATTCAATTAGAAAATGGTGTTTTTATATAACTAACATAACCCAAAACTGTGAAAAACTATTGAGATTATTCCATATTGCCTTTATTCTCGACAGATAGCACCTCTAGTTGGGCCCACAAGGACAATCATGTTTCAGGGAACTGGGACTTATGCACGAGGCATGTTTTCTTTCCCTACTATTAGATTATGTTGCAGCATACTCTATAAGATCTTTGAGAACTTTGTAGCACTGACAGAATTGTGAATTTTCACAGTGAATCGTAATTTAGGCGTTGTTATTGTTATATGGGCTCCCATTATCATGGTATGTAGCATTTCAAATACTCTCTATTGGATGTTTTGTATTTGTCATCTCCAAACTATCTGTTTTTGTATTTCTCATGTCCAAACTGTCCCCTCAAATTTGTCGAAAAAAATGTCTCCTCAAATATCTCATGCAGGTGTACTTAATGGACACACAAATATGGTATGCCATTTTCTCCACAATATATGGAGGAGTAACTGGAGCCTTGTGCAACTTGGGTGAGGTTGGTGGTCTAATGTTTTTTTAGGGAAATATCCCCTGGAGTTGTCTAGATGCATATTTTGAGTATTCTCATGCCTTACATAACATTTACCTTCCTTTAGATCCGAAACCTTGGTATGGTAAGATCGAGATTCGAGGAAATCCCATGTGCTTTCAGCAAAAATCTTGTACCTCGATATGAAGTGCATCGGCATCATTATAACAAGCAATCAAAAAGAAATGAGGTATGGTGCTAAAGTTTGGTAGATGATCTCTGTTGTTCTCTTCACTTGACTTGATAGGAGCTTTATTCAAATATACCCCTTCAAAGAAGAAATGTTACATATACCCTCTACATTTTTTGCCAAGTTTTGTGTCCCTTGACCAACACTAAAGATTTAACAAACTCAATGGCTTTTTTAGTTAACATTTGTGCTCATGTGCTGCTCACCAGTCAGTCATATTCTCCCTTGTATGTGTGCTCAAGTGTGCATCTGCCTGCACAGCTGCCATATGCCAATGTACCCATAATGCATACCAGGTTCCAGAAACCATCAGGACCCAGTGAGAAACCGTAACTGGCCTAGTTCTGCCTTTTGAACCTCTACAACCAACACCCCCAACCCCTCACATCTTCCTCCACAAAAATGTACATAGATCTTTAAAATTTTCAAATCGAAACAAGTTTGGGGGCACAAACCGGCAGGTTTCTGGTCAAAAACCTTAACCGACCAGGAATTTATTTCTAACCCCCAATACAATTTTTTGAGCTATGATGTATGCACACCATGTGAAGTCCAATTTTTGGGTGACTCGTCAAGCCACCAGGTAGTTTAATTTTGGGGGGAAAAGTCCACTTTTCAACTCTCAACTATGATCTCAGTTTGTTTTTCAACCATTAACTCTAAAACCGATCACTTTACAGCCCTGACGAGTCAATCCACAACAGTTTTCATCTGACGTGGCACCCATGTAGTAGTGGTTTTGACACATAAACTGGTTCTAGATGATATGGCAACCAGCCAACCTAATAAGATGACTGGACCCACATGTCATTCACTAACAAATAAAGATGAGGTGACACCCTTCCTCCTCTCTCTCCTGCTACCTGTTATGCCGATGCCTTCCCTGCATGTCGACGACCTGAAACAAGGGCAGAGCCCCCTACTCCGCGATGACAGTTGCGATGGCTAATCAGCGAGGAAGATGAACCAGAGCCGTGTAGTCCTCTTTCCTCGGATTGAACACAGCAAGAGGGAGGCGAATAAAGAGGCAACAAGCACCCGCATGCTGGTGGCCAGGGAGGGTATGAGGCTCATCCATGTCACACCCTTGTCCAATGCCATCCTCGTCATCGCCCAGCAGCCTGAGAAGCTGTCACCGCCTGCCAAGTTCCTATGCACCAAGAAAATAACCCAAAATTGATGAGTCCAATACCACATCCAAGAATAAAAAAGGGGTGATTTGGAGCAAAGATCCATACTTAATCATGGAGAAATTGGTGGCAATGGAAGAAGAAAGCTCAAGTTGTGGTTACTACTGCAGAAATCATCATCACAGACGGTTCAAAAACGCCATCACAAATGTTTTCTGAACCGTTTAAATTTATAGATCAGTGATAATACGAGGTCATCATAGACGGCTTTTGAACCATTTGTGGTGTAAATATCACAGACGGTTTTAACTGTAAATATCACAGACGATTTTTAGTTAAAAATCGTCTGTGATAGCTGATAATCACAGATGGTTTTTAACTCAAAACCGTCTGTGATATATAAATATATTCCACCTGTGATATTCCAGTATCACAGACAGTTCATCGGTAAGAACCGTCTGTGATACGCCTTTTTTCCACCACAAACACCACAGACGGTCTTCAAATTAAAACCGTCTGTGATAGTGTACATCACAGACGGTTTCACAAAACCGTCTGTGATTTGACGTCTAGTTTTAGGCTTTCTGTAGTAGTGGGTCTTGTGTGAGCTCAATTTGCCTACTTGATCCTTGGCAAGCCCATTGGGGTATGTTAGGTGTAACACATGGGCCGGCCCGACCCAACCCGGTCCATGTCCTTGCCCATATAAGAGAAGGGTCTGGAGGAGGGAGGAAGCAAAAATCGATTTGCTCTCCCCCCCCCCCCCCGCGTGCTCACCTGACTCCTACTACTACCGCCTCTCCCCAACGTTCCCCGCTGCCGACTTTGCGAGCGCGCCATCGCCGTCGGCCGGCCACTGACCGCGCCATTCCCCGGCCGCACCTCGCCGCCTCCACTCTCCCTGTAGTTGCCGCTGCCTCCGCTTGCCGCCTACGCCTGTTGCGGTGCGACCCCGCGAACGCCGTGCGCCCCTCACCCCGCTGCCCTCGCCTCTCCACCCTGCCGCCGCTGCTCCACGGGTGTGGAGGGCTGGCCAACTGAGAGGCAGCCAGGGGAGATTGAGGAAGGGGAAGGGGAAGGAAGGGAGAGGGGGGCGGGCGTGAGAAAGGAGAGGAGGGAGCCGCCGTCGGGCTTGGGTAGAGGAGGGAGAGAAGAAACGGAGAGAGGAGAGGCCGGCGGTTGTGAGAAAGAAAAGGAGGAGAGGCCGGCGGTTGTGAGAAAGAAAAGGAGAGAGGAGAGGTTGTCCAGGCGTGAGAGGATAAGGAGAAGAGGGGAGAAGAAAAAGGGAAGAGAGAGAGAGGCCGGTCGGGTGAGGAAAAAGAGAAGGGAAGACAAAGAGAGAAGGAAAAGAAAAGGAGAGGGAAGAAAAAGAAAAGGAGAAAAAGGAAGTGGGAAAAAAAGAATGAAAGAAAAAGGGAAAGTCGATCCGGCCGATCTGTCGAGATCCAATGGAGAGTGGCGATCCATGCCCGATCCAATCGCTGGGGTTAGGGTAACGATAAACCCTTTTTTTCCCCGTTTAATTACCGATCATCGCATAGATTAATTTGTTGATTAAACACTGGAACATCAGGAATGTGTCGGTAAGAGGGAGATCGGCTATACTCTGTTTGTGCGTAAGAGCGACGTTATTTGCTTGTATGTGTATGTACTGTGTTAGTAGTGAATTGAAATGATTGTTGCTTGCTCAGGTGGCGGTTCGAGCTTCGTGCCATTTGCGCATCATCCGCCAGACTGACAGACAAGTGCATGGTAGAACAGTACAGTGTGGTTAATAATTGTATTCATGGTTATAGCTAGCATTTACAGTGTTTACAGCCAGAGTTACATGATTTACAGCGTTTATATGTTGGGATACAGGATTACTAGTTAGGTGAATACTGATGAGTGCAATTTTAATTAAGTGCCAACATTGAAAACATGTGCATCATGCATTGCACTCATACACAGTGAAACATGGCCACTTCGGTAGAGACTCCACGGGAGTGGAGATTGAACCCCCGTTTGAAAGAGAGCGGGGCAAATGTGTGGTCCATCGACGGGTGGACACTCCGCTATACCGGTATAAGCTACAGTTATAGATGCATTGCATGGCACTGCATAGCATGAAAATGAAACAGATACAACAGATAGTGATACAGTTATAGATTGATTTTCAGTTTACAGTAGAGTTACATATTACAGTAGATTGTCTTACAATTCACAGTAGATGTGATTTACAGTTTACAGTCATAGAATTGGTTTACAGTTCACAGATATGGATTGATGTACTACTTTGTCGTGTGCTTGCTGAGTCTTCGGACTCACCCTTGCTTTATTTTTTTTAGGGTGATTCGGAAGGGTGGCATGCATGGGATGAGAGTAGTTCCTTTTGCACTGCACAAATGCAATAACGACTTAGTCATGCGCTAAGCGTTATGTTTAAACTTTTGTTAAGAAGTTGTGTAAATTTTGTAGTTACAGTATACTTCAGGAAAATGAATCCTCATGTTAATATAGTTTCTTTGCGTTAACTCTGTTTATGGTGCGCTTTTGTGAGACAGTAACAGTGTGGTGGTAGTATCTTGGACCCTGTGGAGGGTCGGGGTGTTACAGTTGGTATCAGAGCGGGCTTTAGGTCCGTGGTAAAGATAAATTGTCAACTTGTCTTAATTATTTCCCTAAAACGTGATTTAGGCCTAATAATTAAGTTAAACTTGACACACCTCGCTGCACAGTACGATGGGTTTGGGACTTGCATTGCATATATGTTTTTCCCAAAGTGTGTTGTTGACTTTTATTGCTAGAGTTGATGTTTGTGAGTTGATTGTGTGATTATTTATCTGTTGTGAGCAGATATGCCGAGAGGTAGAGGTCGTGGTCGCGGTGCCGGTCGAGGCCGTGGGGGCCGTGGTCGTGCTCAAGTGGAGCCACCGCTAGATGTTCAGTAGGAGGCACCTGACGCGGAGGTTGGGTCTGCTGAGCAGTCTATAGCTAGGAATCAGCCAAGGTCTTCTGCCTTGCTACGGATATTCATAGACGAGGTTCGTGCTCTTCGCCAACAAGCGCCTGCAGCAGCCGCTGCTACGGCCGCACCCGTCGCTGTCCCGACTACTGTTCCAGTCGCATCGGAGGCAAAGATGAGCCTACGTGAATGGATGGCGTTGCGGTTGGACACCTTTGATGGGACGGGTACGTCAGTCCAAGCTACGGATTGGTTGCGCTATATAGGGAGGCAATTTGAAGCCTTAGAAATGACCCCGCAGCTTAGGGTTCGCTTTGTGGCTTTCCAGTTGAAAGGTCAGGCGGACATCTGGTGGGAAGGAGTCCTCTCAACCAGGATTCCTGCCCAAGGTGCAGCCACCTGGGAGAACTTTGTCGAGCAGTTCAAGGCGAAGTATTACCCAGAATCATTTGTGGAGGGTCGGGGTGTTACATTAGGATTGGATACCACATGTCAGGCAATTGACAAGAGAAAGAATGAAATGAATGAAGAATAATTAAGAACGTGAGACAAAAGATTTAATATGGAAAACACTTTCAGGTGAAAAACCATAGATACACAATCGACAAAATCACTATATGAAGAGAAGGTTCAAGCAAGGGAAACTTCGGTGTATTTTAACTGTGCGACTATAGGGGTACATATATAGGTTAGGGAAACAGACTCCCTAATGAAGAAAGGAATAGAATTGTCGTCAACAAAATAGAGATCTATTCAAAAATTATAACAATAACCTTCTTAGAGATGGGAACAACACCTCACTTGAAGAGTCTCAAAAGATAATGATGAAGAGTTGTAGTCAGAAGTGCCTCGAGTAGATGTGTCTAACTCTAGTTGGCGTAAGCACCTTAGAGCATGACGTTTGATGCAAGTTGATGCAAAGTCTACCAAGGACACAAAGGTAATCCCAATCATAACCTTCAACTAGTTCGTATTGCTGAGCGAAACCTGATCAGACCCTTCAAGCAATCGGAAAGACCAACATAGTCAAACACGATTAGATTCAGATCACAAAATACAGCAAGGTAAATGAACTCATGAATCTGGTCAGTAACCATGGCATAAAGCAGTGTGGCCAAATGTGAAGGATGACCATGCAGCCATGGATACCGGACACCGGCCGTGGTTCTTTCCTCTAGTCACTGTCCTTCAGGCCAGTCACCACATGCTCAATGGATTGCTCAAAAAAGATGCCAAATGCCACCGTCTCTATGCCAAGAGAGGAGGTGGCCCAAGTCATTGCCGGCGCCCACCATGGATGCAACAAGGTGAAAAGAAAAGGATGGAGAGAGATGGAGGGGGAGGAGGTGTGTATGGCAACCGGAGGGCATGCAGCACCATGTCCACTCCATTAGGAGGGCAAGCCGGGGAGGTGGGCCATGGAGACAGACACAGCTAGGCATGCACAACACTTGCAGAGACCGCATCCCATCTTTGCCGACAGTGGCCCCAAATTCCCTCTCACATGTGGATGCCACATCAATCAAAATCAATGCTATGTCAGACAAAACCATCATAGTTTGAGTCAAGAGGATAAAGTAGACAGTTTTAGTTTCAGGCTCTGATTCGGATGATTTCAAAGTTGAGGGTTGAAAAACGAACTAAGACCAGAGTTCAGGTTTGAAAAATGGTCTTTTTCCTTTTTTTAACATTGACCTTTCAATAATTATGCCAAGCAGTGTGATAATGGTGAATTAGCACTTAAGGGGTACTTTTATATTCTATTCATCCGTTGTGGGCAAAAGTGATGCAAAAAATATAGTGATTGTTCAATAAAACCTAATCTTTAATTCGTGTGTAAACTTTTATCACCAGGAGGCTAATGCAATCGGGCACATTGACAAGTTTTCCGACACATGGAATCTGTTTATCGAGTCTCTGCGAGAAGAAGATTTGATTAGCAATAGGTTGGTGCAACTTTTGTTTTCTCCTTTATGTTTACAAGTGTCCCTTAAAATTTATCTTTTGCTTCTGCCTCTAGGGAGAGAAGTCTTTTGATTGTTCCACCATCTTCAGGTGACGTTACTGTTTTCCAGTGGCCCGCATTTCTTCTTGCTAGTAAGGTACATTATTTTACTTGTCCTTTAGGTGATCTAGTCATTTTCTCCTTCACGCAGCAGTGTGATTGCATGGCTATTATGTTTTAGATTACAGATGTTCTTGACATGGTGAGGAGAGTCAAGAGAAAGGATGAGGAATTAACAAAATGGCTAAGAAAGGATCCTTTTACATACTATGCTGTGACAGAATGCTATGAGACGGTATTGAATATACTTTACCGCCTTATAGACGAACCAAACGAAAGGCAGTAAGTCATTTTTCTCATTTTGTTGATATTTAGGCTTGTATTTATACCTTCACATGATGCCTGCCAAATTGCCAAGTACATTTATTTGACAAACTGATTTGGATCATCTGATATCTTGCAGGGCTATTCATAAGATATGTGAAAAAATAAATTATAGCATCAATAATCAAACACTTGCGAAAGACTTCCGATTGGCCGAACTTCCTCAGCTTAGAGCTAAATTCAGAAGGCTGTTAAATCTATTGGTACTTAAACCCCACTTTCTTGTCATTCCTTTTGTCATTCCTGGAAGTTTTTTGCACACAAAATTAAGCGCTTGCATTTCTCTCCCTTCCATGTCCCCTCCTACAGTTAGTTTGGATGCTCAGTTATACAAGAAAATTTGCAAAACCATCATGTGGCTGTTACTTACATGCATGTGGCTACCGATAAGCTAACATGGCTACCCTTACTATCACCACTTGCGTATGAAATGCCAGTGGGGCTGTTCTTTTCAGTTTTTAAAAGTTATTTTTGGTTTTTTTATAGCAACTAGTTTTCAAATGAAATATCTTTTTAAGGTGTGGTGTACAAGTTGATTATAATGTCTATTGTAGCGACTTCATTTATATCGGCCAAAACCTGTACATGAGTTTCTGTTACTTCTTACTTTCTTTCATAAACAGCTCAAAAACCATAAGTCGCATCCAAATGGCAAAAGAACAGCCTCAGACTTTTAGTGCCTCTAAGATAGGCACCGCCAGGTCAATAGGACACCATGAGGTAGTCATATTTGCATTGCATGTAAGCAACACCAGAACAGCGGACTTGGTTGGCCCGATACGTCAAGTTGCAGCCATACCATACCTTGACACGTATCAGGAAAGTATTGGATTGATTTCTTTTAAAGAGAAAAAACTCTGTTACACCCAGCCATAAAATACGTCAAATAGAAGCCTAGCCCTTACCGATATAGCTCGTTGCCTAGTATGTTTCGCTACACTCCGCCTAAACCCTATCTCACTGTCTCTACAGCATAGACCCCCACGATCCAAAAACCGGAATTAAAAGAAAGGATGTTTTTTTAGAAAATCGAAATACACCGGTTTCCTCATGTCTCGGACACCATCGAGGTTGCTATGGGCACCACAAAGAGGAGACAAACAATAGTTGGCCATCCGTAGTTTCATAGTGCATGTTTTCTATTGTCCATGGAATATTTGCATCCAGTCCTACACTTTCAATCAATTGTGCTTGACTTTTGAAGTCATAATATTATCTATCAAGTATGTTCTATATTTTCTTTGTATCTTGGAGAAAAGTTGTGTTGCCATACCCATATGACGTATCAGGCCAACTTTGACAACAAGTACAAAAGTAAAGGTCGCATGCGGGGTACAACTCTTTTCTCGTGAGATTTTCACACCCAATTGATGCTGTAGGGTGATATATTTTTTTGAAAGGGGGATGCTGTAGGGTGATATAGACTCAAAAGGGTAATAAAAAGGTCTAGTTTCGTAATAATATTTGACCGAAGTGCCTGGCAGTGTCAGGAAAATTCTGTAATTTTTTCACTACCGTATTTATTCTATTGCATCAGGTCTATTTGCAGAAAGGCGACCAAAAGGACATTGATCTTGACGATCAAAATGACATTAATCTTGCAGAGAGACAGATTGTTAATCTGTTACAAGATATAATGGAAATATTTATGCAGAATATTATGTGTGATGGAAACGTGTAAGGTCTATGCATAAATCTGCATATTCACAAATGATAGCCAATATAAGTATTGTCAATAATGCATAACACTTGCAGTATTCTTAAGGACATGAAAACATATGATGTACTGTTCACAAAGATCAATCTGGACGCACTGATGGACGAAACTTGGATGGACAAGGTCTGCATGCATATTTTTGAGTAGCCTAATTTGAATCGTAAAGTCCATTCTTTAAACAATTAGGAAAATTGTTTCATATATGACAGGCATTCTGTATTGACAGTGTGTCAGGCTTCAATTGTTACTGACAGCAGAAGATTCTGCAATACATGCACCAACGAACTTGGAGGCTCGACGTAGAATAATTTTCTTCGCAAATTCTCTTTTTATGAAAATGCCAAAAGCTCCACAAGTCCAGCACATGATGTCCTTTAGGTAAACAGTGCTTCCTCTATGTTCGCTTGAGGTGAAATATACCTTCTAATTTTTCTGTCCAAATTATAGCTTGGCATTTTAAATATTTACTTTGAGCACTATATATTTATGACTGTTCATAGTAATCATCACTTTATTCCCTCTGACTTTGCATCAGTCTTTTGACTACATACGTCCAAGAAGACGTACACTTTAATCCAGTTGATCTTGACAAAATAAATGAGGACGGAATATCCATGCTGTACTACCTACAGAAAATATATCCAGGTACTTCTTATGTTTCAGATCTCAAAACTTTGCAAGTTAATAATTACTTACTGTAGGTAAATAACGCACCATGATCCTTGCTTTGCTAAAAGATGAATGGCAGAATTTTCTCGAGAGCATACGTTTTAAACCAAATGATGAAGATATGGGAATGATGGATAACATTTGTGAGTGGGCATCTTATAGGGGACAAACACTCACCAGAACTGGTAAAATACAAATGCAATCCTGTGATATATTAGCTAAATTTTGACTTGTTATATCAATATCCTTTTGCACCTTTCTAGTGAGAGGAATGATGTACTATAGGAGAGCCATTGAAATTCAATGCATGCAAGATAAACTTGGCCTTGGTAAGTTTTTTTAATTTCTTCTCCATCTTTGTTTATGTATTCCTAACTGTGTGAAGGATGGTTGACTCATTATGGAATTCTGCAGCTAAATTGGAACATGATAAAACAGTATCAGCCTACCAAGAATATAATGCTTCCTTGTCCCGGGCTCACGCCATTGCTGATATCAAATTCACATTTGTAGTGGCTTGTCAAGTCTATGGTATGCAAAAGGTGAATGCTAGAGACAGACATTGCTACGAGGGCATTCTTGATCTCATGATAACGTATGAAGTTAATATCTTGTGCTTTCCAAAGAGGCCTTCTAAATAGTAAGCCTTACTCCAATTCATTTTTTATGAGTTGTACAGGTACCCATCATTGCGTGTTGCTTACATCGCTGAGAAAGAAACAATTGAAAATGGAATAACAGTGACTACTTACTATTCTGTTCTTGTCAAAGGTGGTGAGAAGTATGCTGAGGTACTTCTGAATATAAAGATGAGTAAATTTAATTGTTTTTGTCGTTCTTTCATACAGTTCTATACGAAGAAATGGAATATAGGTTAAATCCTTATTTTTTAAGGGAAAGAATTAAAGCCTTCTTGATCATTTTTTATTGATAAGCCAAAATTAACTGCTAATTAAATAATTAAGCTTGGTGGGCTAGAAATTAGAGAAGTATGCCTTCCTCTTAACATTGATACCTTCCTCTAACATTGATAGCAGTCAAGAGGGAAATTTGGCCTCTAGCAGTGATAGCGTCCAGAGAAAGTAACCTCTAATCTCAATATAGTGGTTAGTTTGCCCATATGTGATACCAGTCCCCACTAAGCTTTTAATGGAAAAAAATTCTTCTATCTGTTGATTGTTCACCACTAGTCCATCTGTTCTCGCAACGCGAAACGATTTGCTGAGCGTGATAAAATGCATAAGCACGGAGGGCCGGCAGAATCGGCTGGTCGACCAAACAACATCATGATCAATGCATGGCCGGCGCGGTGGAAGCCCTGGGGACAACACACACGGCTCCCCGGAGCAATGCAGTAAACGCACGGGCTAGCTGAACGTAACACCCGGCTTAACAAAACCCAAGATGTCACCTATAACTATTAACACTGCCAATTTTAACTAATAAATAAGTATTACCAATAACTAGGCTTCAAAATTACATTTTCAACATAATAATGAACATAAATTTCAGCAACACGGTAAACAATAAATTGAATGTAATATAAACAAAAATAATTACCAAAAGGAATCATAAATAAGTATAATCTATAGAACGCATCAAATAGCAATATTACGAACCATAATGAACTATAGGAAGCCTCAAATTATCCAATTATTACAATGAAGGTCACTAAATTGTTCATGACCATAAGTGATGAGTTGCTAGGGGGTGAAGAGCTACAATGTACAATATTCTATGTTGTACTTTGATCCAATGCATATCGCCTTCAACAATCATCTAAAAATAACAAATAAATAAGGATGAGTCCACAACTCAGCAAGTATAAAGCATAATAACAAACGAGGCATTATCATATTAACAATTCATGTTCATTTATCATTAATTCAATTTCAAATATTCAATCTCATAAGTTCCCAATCACAAGTCTTTGTAACACTCCGCCTATCCTCTGAACCTGCAATGCTACCATCATTGCATAATTTTACCATTTTCAACCACTACAAATAGTTTTAAGCAACCACTGCTTTATTTACATCACAGTGACCAGACCTAACACCCGCTTTGATACCAACAGTATTACCCCCGCCCATCCTCTAAACCTGGAATGCTACCACCATTGTATAATATTACCATTTTCAATCACTACTAATAGTTTTAAGCAGCCACTGCTTTATTTGCATCGTAGTGTCCAGGTAAACATCATACCATTTTAACACTAACTACTCTAGCATGCCATTAAGATCTAAATATACTAATAAAAGATGATGTGCAAAGTGCTACCAGTATGTGAAATTATATATGTGCTATTCCCGCTCGTGTATAACGTCTTTAATGATCATCTAAAAAACAACAAAGTAAGGGTGAGTTCAAAGATTTAGCAAGCACATAACAGAATGATAAACACTACCAAACACATAAACAATCATCTAGCCATGTCATACTTCGTAAGTTTCAACATAACTATAGACTTAAACATGTTGTTCTCTACATGCATCAACATGTTCATATCATTATTATCATGTCTCATCATTGCCATTCTATTAGTGCAATGCAACACTACTCTACATGCTCATTTGCTCATCTCATTGCATATACCGGTATAGTCTGAGTGAATACCCGTTGATTTTCACTCTATCATGGGCCCATCCTTATTGGCATGAAAATATCTCCACTCCCATTGAGACCTACCGAAGTAGGTCTTATATGGATCTACCCACAGTGGATCTCTTTGTCATCTCATGACTGCTCATGATGCGAATGCATATATCCATTATCATAAATATAGTTCATCATTATCATCATTAGTAGGTAAGCATCATTACTTACCCTAACCCATTATCATTGTCATAATCTACTATGTAGCATCATATAACATAAACATCACGTATTTCACAACAATTACTGTCTACCGCTCTACCATACACTTGCCTGTTTAATTCCAGGGACAATGTGTGGACGACACCAAACCCGGACCTCCACCTGTACAAGCATAATAAAGATTCAAAACACTATAGCGATACATACACTCATATGGATGACATCGTTTCTATGCACGAACCCAACACATATCACTCATTCATCGAATACTTTCCCGCTATCTGCTCCTAAGCAGCAACCGATCCGGACGCCTAACTTCCAATCTGCTATGCCAAAAAATGGTGTTCTATGGAGCTTTAGCATTTATCCACATTAATTAGTCCACACTAATATTTTCACTCGCCTAATTAACCACATGTGCTAATTAATTACCTAAAGTAATTAATTAGTCATCTAGTTAATCACCCACCTAATCACTCATATAAATACTTACTGCCGAATGCATATGCCAGCACACACACTCATCAGCTCTACACACAATCACGGCCATAACTCCATAGCATTGCACAGCAACCTCACTACATTACTACTACTACTATCATTAACTACTACAACTATTCATCCCTTTCTAACTCTCTCTCGCACTTCTCTGAACGAACACCCATAGCTGCACTCGAGCATGCCAGTCGTGACTCACCATCAGCCGCACCGCCGCCGGTGCGGCTCCGGCGGGGTGCCCAATTGGCTCCCCGAGCTCATCCCCTCATTTCCCCCTTCCTGACTCTCTGTTTCAAGCCACGCCGCTACCGAGGCTTGGGCACACCACCGCGGGCTCAACGCCGGCCAAAACCTCAGCACCCTGGCCTCCTCCTCTGGCTTGTCCTGTGCTGCCCCTGCACCTCAGGCCACTCGGCTATAGCTCCCACGCTGCTTGGCCATGGACGCATCCTAGGCTTGGCCCCTAGGCCGCCGTCGACCACCTCCCACTACTCGCACAGCTCCTTAACCGCCAGTGCTGACCCTCGACACGGTCTCACCTAGGTAAGCTCCTTCCTACTCCCCTCTCTACTTCCCCTTACTCTATTTCCCCTCTTCCCTAGCTCTATGATGGTTTGTGTTGTGCCATGGTGCTGTAAGCAAAGATGGAGGGTGAGGGACCTACTTGATTGTTGAGCTAGAAAGGAATGGATGAGGATGAAGGTTGTTGTAGTCACCGCCTTCACTCCTTTGTCTTCCCCTACTCCTTGAGCTCCTCTTCCCCGACTCTCTCTTCTCACAGCTTGGGTATAGCTTTCATGGGGTTGGGATGGTGGCTCATTTGCTCCAGCTTTGGGTTTGCCTTGGCTGAGAGAGGAGAGAGAAGTGGCATGTTGGCTTGACTTTGCTGTCTTGGCCGAGAGAAAGAAGAGAAATGGCATTGTCTCTCTCCCTATGGCTTACGTAAGGAGGGAGGAAAGGGTTGGCCTTATTCCGTGGTGTGCCATGGCCAGCTGTGAAATGGCTTGGTCTTATCACTTCTCTCCCTCTTGTTGACTAGGTAAAATTGAGGTTTTTACCTCATGGCTAAAAGCCTACGAGATAAAATAGTAGTGTGCCTCGAATTGGCTTTACCCGTAACTCTCTATTACATTCTATCCCCCCTTGGGTCGAATTCTGGTGTTTAACAATCCACATGAAAGAACAAAATGAAATGAGTTGTACATAACATAACTCTATCTTGTAACCATAGAGAACAACTCTAGGTACTTCTCACACATGCAAGACTCCAATTCCCATGCCGCTTCTCGCTCGGAGTGATGCGCCCAAAGCACTTTGACATACTTTATCGTTTTATCCCTCAACACCTTCTTTGATTCCTCCAGAATCTGAACTAGACAGGACTCAAAAGTGAAGTCTTACTGAAAGGACAACGGTTCTAGTGCAATCTCATACTTTGGATCTCATAGGTACTTTTTTAACATAGAACATATTGTGCACTCCTCGCATGGACTCAGAGAGGTCCAAGCGGTATGGTAACTTTTCAATTTGTGCCAGAATAAAAAATGGCCAATGTACCTTAGGCTAAACTTTCCTTTGGTACTAAATCGTACGATGTCTTTAGTGAGACACTCTGAGGAGCACCTGATCCCCCACTTCAAACTCTAAATTTTGTCTCCTAACATCTGCGTAGCTCTTCTGCCTACTCTAGGCAGCTAGCAGATTTTATATAATCTCTGCCACTCATTCCACTGTCCGCTAGACCCAATCTGGGCTAGAACTCCTTCTCACCCACGGCATCTCAACAGAGTGGTAATCTACTTTTCTACCCATACAAAACCTTGAATAGTACTGCCCAAACACTGGAGTGGTAGTTGTTATTGTAGGCAAACTTTGCAAGTGTCAAATGATCCTCCCAGCTACCTTTTCAGGATAGAGCACAGGACCTTAACATGTCCTTTAGTGTTTGAATGGTGCGTTTAGACTGCTCATCCATCTGTGGGTGGAAAGCGGTACTAAACTGAAGTTTCATGCCAGAGCGCTCTGTAAGCTCTTTGAAAACTTGGAGACAAACTTGGTGTCTCTGTCCAAAACTACATCTTGGGCACACCATGCAACCTCACTACCTCACGCACATAGATGGATGCCAAATCACTTACTGAGTTCATCATACGAATGGAGATGAAGTGTGCGAACTTGCTATATCAGTCCACCACTACCCATATCACATCCTTACCTCACTGGGTATGAGATAAGTCAACTACAAAATCCATGGTAATATCATCCCATAGCCATAGAGGAACATCCAAAGGTTGTAATAGTACAGCAGGACGCTTTTTCTCAACTTTCACTTGCTGGCAAATCACACAAGATGCCACATACCGAGTGACATCCACTATCGTTCTCTTCCACCAAAAGATCTTTTTCAAGTCCCGATACATCTTAATTTTGCCAGGATGTACCATGTACGGGGTACAATGAGTCTCTCTCAAAATATCAATCTTGACTTGAGCTTTTTATGGCACACAAAGGTGGCCCTTAAACCGCAATGTGCCCAACTCATCAAGGTTAGAATTCCTTGTTTTCCCTTCATCGAGGCGCTTCCTCACTTGTTGAAGCAATTGATCATTTTGTTGCACCTCCCTCACATGCTCCAGAATTGCTAATTCCAGCAACAATTGCGTCCCAACCTATGTTGTACCAGCAAAGCAATAAGAAATTCCCATCCGATCGAAGTTAGCAATAATACAACCTAGAGTGGAGGGTGTTGTCCTACAACTAAGAGCATCATCAACCACATTTGTCTTGCCCGAATGGTACTAAAGAGTGAGATCATAGTTCTTGATCAGCTCCAATCACCTTTTTTTTTATCTCAAATTCAATTCCTTCTACGTGAAAATGTATTTCAGGCTCTTGTGGTCAATGAAAATATCACAGGACTCTCCATACAAATAATGGCACTAAATCTTTAGAGCAAAAACCACTGTAGCCAACTCTAAATCATGAGTAGGGTAATTCTGCTCATGTTTTTTCAATTATCGCAATGCATACACGATCACTTTGTTATCTGGCATAAGCACGCAACCTAGACCTACTCGAGAAGTGTCCAAGTAAACCGTGAAGCACTTTCCTGGCTCAAGAAGGGTGAGAACAAGAACAATTACCAACTTCTCTTTCAAAGTTCTGAAACTACGCTCACATTCATCGATCCACTGGAATTTCACACCCTTCCACGTGAGCTAAGACATTGACTTGGCAATAATGGAGAGGTCTTTCACAAAACGCCGGTAATAACCTGCTAAGCCTAGATAAGTCCTCATTTCTTTAACATTAGATGGCCTTTTCCAGTCCACGACAGAAGAAATCTTGCCTAGATCTACTGAAATACCTTCTTAGTTAATCACATGACCCTCCCGCTTTCAAAATTCAAAACTCGCACTTCTTTAACTAGGCAAAGAACTGATTATCCCTCAGAGTCTCGAGCACAAGCCTTAAATGCTGCTCATGCTCTTCCTCCGTCTTGCAATAAATCAGGATATCATCGATGAACACAACTACAAAGTCATCAAGATACTTGTGCAGCATACTGTTCATCATCTTTATGAAAATAGCAGGGGCATTTGTTAGTCCAAAGGACATAACTTTATATTCATAATGCCCATACCTTGTAGAGGAAGTTGTCTTTTCAATATCTTATTCTCACACTCGGATCTGATTATACTCAGATTGTAGATCAATCTTGGAGAATAACTTGTCTCCTTTCAATTGATCAAATAAGTCTATGATACGAGGCAAAGACTATTTATTTTTCGTGGTCACCTAATTGAGAGCATGATAGTCTATGCACATGTGCCAACTCCCATCCTTCTTCTTAGTGAATAGGATATGGGCTCCCCATGGTGACACACTATGATGAATGAACCCCTTGAACAACAACTCGTCCAATTGCTTCTTAAACTCCTCTTGGAAAGGTCATGCCAAATGTTATGGAGACATAGAGATAGGCTATGTGCCAGGAACAAGATCAATCCTCACTCCACATCCTTTGGGTGGCATTCCTGGAAACTCTTCGAGGGATACATCAGGATACTCCCGCACCATTGGAATATCCTCAACGTGCAAAAGCACACTCGGACTTTCTGTAAGTGCTAGAAGTTACCCAGACTTCAACATTCACCGGCCAGGGAATAGACTGGCCAACACAAAAAGAGAACATAGGTGCATTCCCTTAAAAGATTATCTCCTCCCCTAAAGGAGCTTGCAAAGTGATTGTCCTCCAGAAGTGGAAAATCATAGCCTAGTGCGATACAACTAGTCCATACCAAGGATAACATCAAATAGCTCTAATTGAACAACCATGAGGTTAGCCATAAATCCTCGCCATCTATTGAAACCATGCATCCAGGACAAACCGTGGAGCTAGCAATAACACCCCCTTGAGGAACTAACTATAACCGACTGAGAAATTTGTTGAATACTCAACTTTGCCTCTCTAGCAAACTAGCGGGAAACAAAGGAATAAGTAGCACTAGAGTCAAAAAGAACAAGAGCATTATGTGAATCCACTAATAGGGTATCTGTCACCACATTAGGTTGACCTATGAACTCAGCAGCAGGCAACGAGTAGACTACAAGGGATGCCAGGGCAGCGAGAGCTCCAACACTCTGCTGTGGCGGCATGAAAATTGGAGGCAGTGTAGTATACTGGAATGGAGGGGTAAGTGTAGGATGCTAGTAATACCTGGCAGGTGGCACCCAGGAAAGAGGAGGCTACGATGCAGGGGAAGCTGCCAACATCTAGACTATCCCCCGAGGCATAGCGTATGATGAAGATGCAGATACTGGCTCCCACTTGATGATACTAGAGGGGTTCTATAGACAAACCCACTCCATGTGGCCTAACTAGCCACACTGTCGACACTCCTCGTCCAAGAACATTCAGTAACACGATGCCGACCACCACACTTAAAATAGATCATGCCCTACCCTAGGACGTGTTGATAGGCTAGGGTCGTTGATGGAGAACGAGGCGCTGAAGAAGATGGCCTCAAAGACTTGGACTTGGATGATTGTGGGGGACATTGGCCCCACTTGGACTTCTTAGGAGTGGGTCACTGAGATTTTTCACATTGACCACAATTATAGACTTTAACGACCATTACAAAAAACAACCACAAAGGATTAGCAATTCAGTCTCAATTGCCTACTTTATAACCACAACCATCACCCCTACCAACATCAATAAAATATTAACATATTTTTCTCACTAACTTTATTCTTTCTCGCAACCACAACCGTTAACAACAGTTACCACAAGAAAAATACCTCATGCAATAACCACATCCCCTACCATACCATAAGGGAGTGAACCCCCATTCCATGACCACAGCCACATTCCTCATACCACAAGACTCTCATGAGTTAATTCCACATAAAGTTAAAAAGTTGCATTTATTTGCAAATCATTCATCTACAACACATTGTATAAGTATGCAAATGATACATCCACAATGAAAATGCATATGATCCACTGCACTCTTACCCAACAAGGTAAGAGGGTGCATCGTACTACGGTAATGTACGATGCTGTACCGGTACGGTCGCAGCTATGTGCGCGACATCCACGATGCAAAATGACATGTCATGCTATGAATGATTTGATAAATTTGAACTGCACCTGACTCGAACCGCCACCTGTGCAAATATTAACCACTTCAATACATCGCTAACGCGGTACAAATACACACGAGCAAATAACATCGTTACTGCGCATAATCCTAGTATCGCCGATCTCCCACTCACCGGACACCATCCCGTTGTCTCGGTTCTTAATCGGTATACTAATTTATGCGAGATACAGAAAATAGCTGGAAAAAGGTTTCAAACCGTTACTCGAACCCGACGACTGGATCAGGCCTTGATCTGTCGTCCTTGGACCGGATCTGGCAGATCTGGCAATCCCCTTTTTTTCTCTTTTCTTTTCTTTCTCTCTTCTTTTCTTCTCTTTCTTTTTCCCTTCACCTGGCCGCACCTCCTCCTTCTTTCTTTCTTTTTCTTCTCCTCTCCTTTTCCTCACACGCGCCCAGATAGCCGCCTCCTCTTTTTTCCTTCCTCCCGTCGGTAGCTCCTCCGTTCCTCTCTTCCCTCTCACGGCCAGCGACCACCCCCTCCTTTCGCAGATCAGCGGCCGCCCTCTCTCCACGCCAAAGACTCGGCTCGGCTCTCCTCTCGCGCGGCTGCCGTCAAGTGAGTAGGGATGCGGCGGCGTGACAGCTAGCCGTGGACGGCGACGGCGAGCTGCGGGGTGGGAGCGGCAGAAGGGGGAAGGGAAGGCGGCAAGGCGCGGCTGGGGTGCGGCGGTGCCGGCGGCGGCCAACGGTGGTGCACGCACGGGAGGCTAAGGCAGCAGCGACGGGGAGCACGTAGGTGACGACGTGCAGATTGGGGGAAGAGGAGAATGGCTTCGATCGGCCTCCTCTCCTCTGGAAACTTCTTATGGGGGTGGCATGGGCCGAGCGGGGCAAACTTTGGGCTTGGCCCAACTGCCCCCTCATTCATTTTCTTTTTTTTCTATTGTGGTATTACAAACTTATTTTTATTTTACTGTTAACGTGGTGTAATTTAACATGCAAAACAGATGGCATACTTTGTTTTGGCAATCAGGTCAGTCAACTTCTAACGGACATTACCTTCTGTACAAAGCTCTAAAATTCATGATTTTTATACAGTAGTTAGATAACTGAATTCCCTATAATTTTCATAATTGTGGCCAAAATTATAAAAATGAAAATAGATCTCATCAGCCTCTACAACTTTCCTTTTGGCCAGCCCAGAGGAAAATTCGCTTCGACGCCTAATCTACGCAAAACAATACACAGCACAAATCACTACACGCAGCATGTACAGAAAATCACTAATCGGTTAATCAATTGGTTAATCCCCTTCTAATCTCGTGCGAAGAACCCTAATTACTCTAAAAAACAGAAGGATTTGAGATGGAGAAAAGTTACCTCGGTGATCCCTTGAGATCACCCCTCTTCTCTTCTCCTCTTTCTCTTCCTCCCTTCCTTCTCTTCCCTCTCTTCTTCTTCCCTTCTTGTCATCTCCTTTGCACCAACCAGCAGGGCAGCAGCTTGGAGGTGTGGAGGCACAAGGAGAGGTGGGGGTGGCGGCCAAGGGGTGGGAAAAGGGGAGGGGGCCAAGGAAGGGGGTATTTAAGGGGGTGGCTAGGGTTTTGGGTGGTGGGAGGGGGTGCGGCTGGGCCTTTTGGGCTGGCTGGCACAAAGTGGCTAGCCCACTCCCTCTATTATTATTTATTTATTTTATTTTTTCACTTTGGACAATTTCATAATTTTATTCCCGCCTCCCGCGTTTCACCGAAAAATCAGGAAACTCCGCGATTCCGCTAAATACTCCTAGGGACGTCTTGAAGACGTTCAGGGTATTACATGCTCGGACCACTAGAGGCTTATAGCCCTTCAATGAGCTACATCTCCATTTCCATCTTTTTGGCCTGCTCCTCCACGGACCTAAAGTCACGTGGTGTGGTAGCTCCCATAACATGCCAGAACTTAGAGTTGAGCCCTCGATGAAATCTTTTGTCCTTCTCAAGGTCTTTGCTCATGGTCAATGGTATGAAATAGATCAGATTATTGAACCCCATCTCGTACTCAGCTACGGTCATCTTTCCTTGCATGAAGGTCGACAGGGCGACCTCCATACTCTCCACAAAAGAATCTGGGTAATACTTCACCTCGAATTGTTCAACGAAGATCTCCTAGGTAGCGGGACCCTGGGCAGGGGTTCTGGCTAAAAGAACCCCTTCCCACCAGATGTCTGCCTGTCCCTTCAACTGAAAAGCAATATAGCAAGCTCTCAATTGTGAGCTCATCTCTAGCGCTTCAAATTGCCTTCCCATGTAGCGTAACCAATCCAGCTTAGATTGGCGTATCCGACCCATCAAAGGTATCTAATCGCATGGCCAACCACTCATGAAGGCCCATTCTTGCCTCTAATGTGACCAGAATGGCAGTAGAGGCAGCGATGGGTATGGCTGTAGCAGTAGTTGTAGGCGCTTATTGTTGAATCGCATGGACCTCTTCTATGAATTCTCACAGCAAGGCCGAAGACCTTGCCTAAATCCTATCTACAGACTGCTCAGCAGAAGCAATCTCTGCGTCAGGTGCTTCATATTGAACCTTTAGTGATGGACCCGCTTGGACACAGCCACGATCGCGAACTCTCCTCAGCATCTCTGCTCACAACAGACAAGCATTCACATAATCAACTCACAAGCATCGACCTTACCAGTACAAGTCAACAACACAACTAGCGAAAATGTATATGCAAGGCAAGACCCAAACCCCATCCTATTGTACACCAAACTATGTCAATTTTAATTTAATTGTTAGGCCTAAGTCAACTTTTAGTTGAATAATTAAGTTGTCAATTTTCTTTACCACAGACCTAACACCCGCTTTGATACCAACAGTATTACCCCCGCCCATCCTCTAAACCTGGAATGCTACCACCATTGCATAATATTACCATTTTCAATCACTGCTAATAGTTTTAAGCGGCCACTGCTTTATTTACATCGTAGTGACCAAGTAAACATCATACCATTTTAGCACTAACTACTTTAGCATGCCAGTAGGGTCTAAACATACTAACAAAAGGTGATGCACAAAGTGCTACCAGTACGTGAAATTATATATGTGCTACTGCGCTCGTGCATGACGTCTTCAATGATCACCTAAAAAAATAACAAAGTAAGGGTTAGTCTGAAAACTCAGCAAGCACATAATAGAATGATAAACACTACCACATATGCTAATTAATTAGTCAATCATTCACCTAATCACTTATCTAAATACTTATTGCCAAATGCATTCGGCCAGTGCACACACTCATTAGCTCTGCACACACCCACGGCCACAACTCCCTAGCTCTGCACTGCACAGTACTACTACTACTAACCCTACTACTACTACTCATCCCTTTCTCTTTCTCTGGCACCTCTCTAGGCAAACTTGTGCCCATAGCTGTGCTCAGTTACACTGGCCGTAACTCGCGCCAGCCGCCGGCGCAGCTCCGGCGGGGTGCCCAGTTGGTTCCCCGAGCTCATCCCCTCCTTTCCCCCTTCCTCACTCTCCGTTTTCATGCCATGCCACTACCGAGGCTTGGGCACGCCGCCGCGGGCTCAATGCCTACTGAAAACTCAGTGCCCTGGCCTCCTCTTTCAGCTTCTCCTGCACCTCCCGTGTGCCTCAGGCCACTCGGCTATAGCTCCCATGTTGCTCAGCCATGGCCGCATCCTAGGCTCGGCTCCCAGGTCGCCATTGGCCTCCTCCCACTACTCGCACAGCTCCCCAACCGCCGGTGCCAACCCTCGGCATGGTCTCACCTAGGTATACTCCATCCTACTCCCCTCTCTACTTCCCCTTCCTCTATTTCCCCTCCTCCCTTGCTCTGTGATGGTTTGTGTTGTGCCATGGAGCTGTAAGCAAAGATTGAGGGTAAGGGGACCTACTTGATTGCTGGGCTAGAAAGGAATGGATGAGGATGAAGGTCGTGGTGGTCGTCGCCTTCGCTCCTTTGTCTTCCCCTACTCCTTGAGGTCCTCTCCCCTGACTCTCTCTCTTCTCACAGCTGGGGTGTAGCTTTCATAGGGTTGGGATGGTGGCTCGGTTTGCTCTAGCTTTGGGTTTGCCTTGGCTGAGAGAGGAGAGGGAAGTTGTATGCTGGCTTGGCTTTGTGGTCTTGGCCGAGAGAAAGAAGGGAAATGGCATTGGCTGTCTCCCTGTGGCTTACTTAAGGAGGGAGGAAAGGGTTGGCCTTATCCCTTGATGTGCCATGTCAGCTATGAAATGGCTTGGTCTTATCTCTTCTCCCCCTCCTATTGACGGGGTAAAATTGAGGTTTTTACCTCATGGCTAAAAGCCTGTGGGGTAAAACGGCATGTGTCTCAAATTGGCTTTGCCCGCAACTCTCTGGTATTACAATCTCATTATCTTAAATCACTTTTCATAAATACAATATAATTCCCATGCACGTGTCTCAATTCATCTTCTGCTTATACTGGTATAGCGAACTGTAACACTCGTTGGTGTTTACTCATGTCCACACACTTTAGTGGGTATTCATTGCCTGTTCTTTTTCATACGGGGGCCTCATTTCCAATATTTTTCATATGGGGACCTCATTCTACTCCAATGAGTCACATCTTTTCATTACGAATGCCCAACATGCAATGCAATGATTATTATCTTCTTTATTTGCAATTGATATACTCATTATTCTTCCATAGTCATCAACATCATCAATCTATCATAAACATGTGAGCAATATAAAACAGGCATAATCATATGAATATTCATGGTAAGTATTCATTTAATGAAATAACATTTACAAATACTCGAATATTATTCTACCATGTACTTGCCTTTCTAGTTACAACGACTATGTTGATTAGAGGGTGGCACCAACCCTGAAGTTACTCCTATAGTAAATGCCCACACTCAATACAAGCTATAGCAATATAAAACAACACTTAATCGACAACGCTCCTACACGCTCCCTAATTCCATAACTTTCCCCCTTACCAGACAATCATTCTTATTGTCCCAGTACTAAAAATGTCATAACTTCTAACTCATAAATCCTATCATAGTAAACTTTACTATTCTAGAAGCTACACAAAATTCCCTATAACTTTCTAGTTGATCAAATGTCTGGATTAAATCATCTAAACCCCCCTTTTAACTCAGAAGATAGATCTGTCATCTTCTGGACAGCAGACTTAATAATTTCATATATTTTAATTTACACATGCAAATATATTGAACCATGACATTTTCAGAAACTAAAGAAATTTATGTACCACTTCCTAGTCATGCCAAAAATTCAAATTTGCTATTAAATTAGTGAAATTAATGTTTTCCCACGACTGTGTCCAGCAATAACCTGTTTATAGACAACAGTTCTCAAAATTCATAACTTCTGTTCTACTCGTCCAACAATCATGTTTTTGGATTCCCTAGAATCCTTAAGAAATTACCTATATTTTTCATGTAGACCAAACCCCCAAATTGTTACATATTCTATTTTAATCTACAGATTAATACATATTACCAAAGCATGACAAAATTACCATACAACAATCTTACGAAATTCATATATTCTATTTTTAATTTACAGATTAATACATATTGCCAAAGCATGACAAAATTACCATACACCAAGCTTACAAAATTCATATCTTAACATCTACTCATCCAATTGGCTCGAATAAAAATTCTACAGAAAGCTATTGAAATTCTCTATAACTTTTTAGTAGATGAAATTCCCAAATTACGCACAACCAATATCCTAATTTACAGTAGAACAATAAGTAGATTAAATCAATCTATTATTCGATTTTCCCCGACTAGAAAGTGCCAATTCCCTCTCTAATTTTGTTTTTAATCTCTAAATGAAATAAATAAATAGAGGGGAAAGCTTAATTGTTACCCACGAGAGGGAAAGCTTAATTGTTACCCACGAGAGAAAATGCAAATCACAAACTAATTCCTGTTTTCCTTTCTTTTCCCCCCTCCTAATCTCTTCCCTATTTTCCTCCTTGTTTTCCTCTGATCTCCTCCGGTTTGCCTCCCTGGTTACTTCTCGGCTGGCTTCGATTAAATCCCCAACCACCGCGTGATGCGACAGTTGGTAGCGTGGAAATGCAATTGGGCTGGCGTTCGCATGGCGCCCAAACAAAAACTCAACAGAAGATTTTGTCAGCAGACCGATCACAAGACAACATGTGGCTGCGGCCATGCCAATGCTCACGCGCTCGTGGGCAATCAAATCTGTTCCCAACTCATCAGCATGACTCGCCCCAGAAACCAATCTCCCCTCGAAAATTTCCACACATCCCTTTTCACATATTTATTTTCCTCTATTTACACACAGATCCTCAAGAGAGATAATTCCAAAATATTACACTAGAGAATGGAGAGGTGGATAGCCCAACTTTGGTGTGGACATCACACATAAGTATGGGGATGGAGTAGCATAATTCATGGCAAGCTTACCGATCACTATCTGTGCATGTTAATAGTTTCCGTCAGTTCTATATATGTCCTATGCAATGATATATATCCAACTAAGTTTCTGGTTAAGCAATAGGTGATTGTTTTTGAATTTGTATAATAGTCATGTTAGGTGATGTTTTTCAATTTGTATAATTGTAATGTTTAATTGAATGGTGTCATATTTTGCAGAATTTTTATCATCTTCTATTTACTAATGTATTGTCATGTCATTGTAAACTCATTCTAGGAAATTTACCGCATCAAGCTTCCTGGGAAACCCATGTCAATTGGAGAGGGAAAATCTGAAAATCAAAATCATGCCATAATTTTCACTAGGGGAGAAGGACTCCAGGCTATTGATATGAATCAGGTACATGTTCGATTTCCATATTCTGCATTGGATAACCATGTATTAGTAATTTATATTCTTCTACTTATAGGATAATTACCTCGAGGAGGCATTTAAAATGAGAAATGTTCTGGAGGAGTTTGGGAGTACTAAGCATGGAAAATGCAAATCTACTATATTGGGCCTTCGGGAGCATATTTTTACTGGAAGGCCTGTCCATCTATCCTAATTACTTCAATTCATGCCATCTGTGCTAAAATTTTCTGTTAATAACAATATTTTCTTCTTGCACTCTGATACAGTGTTTCATGTCTTTCTTGGTTTGTATCCAACCAAGAGATGAGCTTTGTTACTATTGGGCAACGAGTTCTGGCCAACCTTCTTAAGTATGCAATCTTTCTTGAAATTTTTTATAATTTTTCTCAAATGCATTCTTCTAAATGAGTATCTCTTGAAATTAGCTATCAAGTTATTTTATGTAACTATTTGTGCAGCCAAATATATCTATTTCTGCCAAACCTTAGCCATGACAGACTACTTCAGATTCTTTTGGGTAATAGCCAATATATTTTTGAATCATACTGTTTCCATGGACTATTTGCTATGCAAATCATTGTTGTAAATAATTATATTTTTCCTGAAATTATATTTATTTTAAATCCCTATTGTTTGCCTAAAACAATTGTGTTGATTATTGGAGAGAGCAAGGGTACTAGCTTCAATTGGCCATAACTTCGTTCATAACTTCATATAGTGGAAAGCGAGGAGATTATAATGCAAAATCGTATTTAAAGTGTGACAAAAATGTGATGACCAAGATGACAAGAACAAAACCAGAATAGCTTCCTAAAATCTTTCCTGTTCCAGCTAAACCAAACTACGTTCTCACTCTTGTGCAAGGCATGATTTAATCTGCAGTTCATGTTTGAGCACCTTTTGATGCAAGCTGCACACTAGTGCTTCGTCATGTTGTTAGTGCTTCGTCATGTTGTTACTATTGGAAGTAACAGTTTCAGTTTGATGACTTTAACTCTTTGCTGTCCTACAGGGTTCGGTTCCATTATGGCCACTCTGATGTTTTTGATAGACTCTTCCATATTACTAGGGGTGGTATAAGTAAAGCCTCAAGGATTATAAATCTAAGTGGAGATACCTTATCAGGTATAGCTAGCTATATTTTAAAAGAATTTTGCAACCATCCTTATCTAGAAGTAAAGTTACGAAGTCAATGTTCTTAGGTTTTAACTCAATAATGCGAGGAGGAGGTGTTACACATCACGAGTACATGCAAGTAGGTAAGAGACGTGATGCAGGGATGAACCAACTTTCCAACTTGGAAGCTAGGGTGGCCAATGGCAATGGCGAACAAACACTAAGTCGTGACATATATCGGCTAGGACGCAGATTTGACTTCTACAGAATGCTATCTTTCTACTTCACTACAGTAGGGTTTTATTTCAGTACCATGGTGAGAAGTTTAATTAACGGAGTCCATAAGTTATATTTCAGTTATCTCATAAGTATGGAGTAGTCCTTAATGTAGAATTTTTTTCAAGTTAGTCCTTCCTTCAGGATCACTTGCTAGTTTAAAAGGTTCCCTATAATTTGGCACTCACAAGACAGAGCATAAGCATGGTATTAACATGTAACGCAACCATTGTGCATGCTCTGAGTTACTAATATCAATATTTACTTCTTCAGGTTACTGTAATTACATTATATATGTTTTTGTATGGAAGACTATATCTAGTTATGAGCGGTCTGAAAAAGTCCATTCTACTAGATCCGCTCATTCAGCAGAAGATCAAGCCTCTTGAAAATGTGCTAGCTTTGCAGTCAATTTTCCAGCTTGGTTTTCTTCTTGTCCTCCCTATGGTCATGGAAGTTGGCTTAGAGAAAGGATTCAGGACAGCCTTGGGAGAGTTTATAATCATGCAGCTTCAGTTGGCCCCTCTCTTCTTCACATTCCAGCTTGGCACCAAAACCCACTACTATGGGAGAGCAATACTGCACGGTGGAGCTAAGTACACACCTACAGGCCGTGATTTTTTTGTGCACCGTGTAAAGTTTGCTGACAATTACCGCATGTACTCCCGTAGCCACTTTGTTAAAGGACTCGAACTGCTGATGCTTCTGGTTGTGTATCAAGTCTATGGGAGCTCACACGACAGCTCAAGTGCCTACCTATTTGTTACCTTCTCCGTGTGGTTCCTGGTTGCATCATGGCTCTTTGCGCCATTTGTCTTCAATCCATCGTGTTTTGAGTGGCATAAGACGGTTAATGACTGGATAGATTGGAGGAATTGGATCGAGTATCGGGGTGGGATTATGTCTGTGGACCAGAGCTGGGAGGCTTGGTGGACAAGTGAACAGGTGCACCTCAGGAGGACGGGCATTCCCGCTCTCCTCTTTGAAATCGTTCTCTCGCTTCGCTTCTTGGTGTACCAGTTTGTGATTGTGTTCCATCTGGACATCGCAAATCACACTGAAAGCTTTATGGTACCTTTTCTGGATAAGATCCACTCTGTTTGCTTCATTTGTACAACTGCAGGATATCCTAATCTAAAGTTATCTTCCTCTCAATTCCTAGGTTTATGCATTGTCGTGGGTGGTTTTGCTTACTGTTCTTGTAATTCTAAAGGTAAGACTACCGCCGTCGATTTGTGTGTGATGACTTCACCTGTGCATAAAAATCTTATGGATTTGACATGGTTCCTTCTTTATAGATGGTTTCAATAGGACAGCAGAAATTTGGGGCAGACCTGCCGCTCATGTTCCGCACCCTCAACTTCCTCATCTTCTTTGGCATTGTCTCTCTGGCGGGCATCCTGTTTGCAGTTTCTGGGCTTACTGTCCCTGATTTCTTTGCTAGTATCCTTGGGTTCATTCCTTCCTGTTGGTGTATTCTTCTGGTGAGTAAATTCTTCTGTTCACTGATTTGCTTGGCCCTTAAATTGAGTAAACAAATGAATTTAAGGCACGGAACAACCTGCGTATGTCCATTTATATAGCAAGCTTAAAGTTTGTCGATTGAAAATCTGAACACTGATAGTTAATTAGATTATTGTAGAATGAACAATTGAGTACAACTACAGTTCAGTACTACTCATTAGCTGCAATTTTACTGATTACATTTGCAGAGTCAGGATCCATACTGGCAAATTTCTGTACCACAAATTTAGCTCATTCACTGCAATCCGTTTTGACCTGTTGGATGTTTCATCTACACAGATTGGGCAAGCATGCTCACCATTGCTCGAGAAGACTGCACTGTGGGACTCCTTTGTCCAACTTGGGAGGGCCTATGACAATATTATGGGTTCCATCCTGTTCGTGCCCATTGCCGTCCTGTCATGGTTCCCCTATGTAGCGGAGTGCCACACGAGGTTGCTCTTCAACGAAGCCTTCACCAGGGGCCTCAAGATCTCCAGTGTTCTTGACGGTCAGAAGGACACTGAAGATTTCTAATGATATGCTTTGTTTCAAGCGAGCATGTGTAATTTTGCTTGCCAAGGTTGTGTGTCTCACTTGCTATGCTGCTTCTGGACTTTATTCATTTCGTGTTTTGAAGGCTGTACTTATTTCATGAGTGCCAACTCTGAAAATCTGTTTGTCCTAAATAAGTTGAGATCATTTCTGGAATATGGAAAATTCTGCAAGAAAAAAAAGACCTTATAAAATCAATTTGTAACTCGATTTTTGTTTGTATTCATGGTTTCTCATGTGAATAATGAAGAGTATCTTACATTTGAGCTCCCTGAACTTGTGCGATTGTTTCACTTAGCTCTCTTGACTTGCAAATTACTTTGTCGGCTCTTTGAACTTAAAAGGCCTACCAAGTTAAGTTACTTGCAACTGCTAGAGAAGATTGTCAGGAAATGTTCCAAAATCCGGTGACAATCCACATTTTTCTAATTTTCATATTATTTGACGAATTGACATTTAAACATTTGAAATCTCAACACATGAAAACATATTTTGACTGGACATCGCTCTGCTGCATTTCCCTTTCCTCATGAAGCATGCTAGTATATCCCATTTCAGGGAGCTAAGATCATCATCAAGATAATTGTAGCGTTGATTTTTTTTTTAAAAAAAAAGCAACGGGAAGAACCTAGTATAATTTAGATGGACCTTAAAGTGATGTTTGTGTAACACCCTCAATTCTGAAAACCCAGAAAAAAATAAAAAAGAAATGCCATTAAATATTCCACTAATTTCGGATCTATTTCCTTGCCTATTTATATCCCAAACACCCTTTAATTCTAATCTCCTATCCACGAGTTTTCCAAAGGTAAAGAAAATTTCTCTCATTGTTTCTCTTCTTCCAAACTATAGATGGGTTTTGGAGGCCATCATTGTTTCTCTTCTTCCTAACTCTAGATGGGTTTAGGCGGCCATCACCACTGTTGGTGGTGCATCCTTGCCGGCGCAGCAACCCATCAGCGCTCGTCAGGCATGGCGTTGAGGCTGCCAACACGCTGCCCCGGCGAGGGCTGCGAGCGCGTGGACGTCACGCGGTCTTTGCGCGTAGCACACCGCCGCTACTGTCGCATGGGCCGCGGCTGGCCTTGCTCGCTGCCAGCCGACTGCCTTCGCGTCCTCACGGGGCGTGCATGACAGGGGCAGCTGCATGCAAGGAGCTGGCCGAGCCATTCATAGGCCAATTGCCGTGATGGCTCCGGCATGCAAGCTTCAACTCTGTCTCTCTTTAATTATTTCCTTAATCACTTTGCCTTGTGTTTAGGTTCACACATGGGAATAGAAGGGAACTTTGGACGCCTTCGCAATTCTGATTCTTCGTGCAGCTAGACTGCCGAACGCTTGGCAGACGACGGCAACCATTCCAGTATCTTTCTCATAGCAATTAATCATCTACACTTGCATTATCGCTTGATATCTAGCCTCAACAAGCCTGTAAATTAAATAATTAAGATTGTCGTTACCGGTGGTTCAATTAGCATAGATCATCAGTAAGGGGTATTAATTGATGGTTATTCTTAGGAATTTAATGTGATGTCAAATTATGTGCCACTTGGTAGTTGGCTTAACAATGCTGAACTTGAGACTAAAAGACTCTGATTTCTAGCATGTGTTCACGTACTGTATTGAGGGTTGAGGTAGATTACTTGGAATTAGCCTTTTGTTTAATTCAAGAAATTTACAATGTGATCACCAGGTATTAGTTATTAATTACGGTGGTATGCATAAGGACACTTGGATTAATGATTTTGCACTGCAGTGCCATAGTTGGTTGTATCACCATTAATATAAATGTCTAACTGTGAGACCTGGAGTAGAAACTCCCAGACCCCCTGTGTATTACTGTACTAGTCCCAGAGATCAATGCTAGCACACACAGTTCAAACAGAAAAGATGATACATTGCCAACAACGCTTTATTACAATAGTATCTGAAGTTTTACAAAGGCCATTGCCTTACTAAGGTTCACAGAACCACAAGCAAAAACACAGCGGAAGCAAAAGATAACTTGATCGACCCATCAATCTGCCACAGGCAATTGACTGGGGAAGCGAATCCTAGGCATCCGGGAATAATCCACCGCATCCACATTCGGCGCAGAAGTCATACTCTCCAGCTTGATCTTCTCCACTCTCTGCTTTTATATTTATAGAGCAACAGGTGAGTACAAAAATGTACTCCGCAAGTCTTGGGAAAAATGCATAGATGTAAGGTTTTACAAAGGAAGGCTATATGGTTTATTTGCAAAAATCAGCATTTTATCTCAAATCTATATAATTACTTTAAAAGCCATTTTGTAAACAACATGTTTTCAATAATCGAAATTGGATAAGTACTTTAGTGAAGGTTAAACTACCAACACTAATATCTCGGGCCATCACGGCCAATTTTCAAAACCTCAGGCTACACCCCCTGATCTGAACATCACGAGAGTTATACTACTCCCGAGTTTTTCTCCAACTCATTTTGTTTTGAAATCAAAACCAAAACTTCTACCATGTGAATGCATTCTTTGCCCGCCCTTAACCGTGGGCACGGCTATTCGAATAGTTTTAACTCTGCAGAGGTTGTACACTTTACCCACAAGAGATTAATTATCTTAATAGTCAACACGCTTCCTTTGGCATGAGACCCAGATAAATTATCACAAAGCCTTTCGCCTACTCCAGTATAGTTTAAATACCACCCGCTAAGGTTTCACCACAACTCGAATCCACGAGTTGGAGCCCCCTCTTGCGCCATATGAGTACAGTAAACCCTGTCCCTCACTATGAGTAACCAGTACACCCTGGCACTCAATACACCACTGGTGATATCTAAACTACACTATTATAGGGTAGTTAGCTAGGTCGTACCCATATAGACTTGTGGTTGTACTGTTTTGCTCAGTTTGGACAAACACAAGCGTCGGTCCTTAATCGACCAGGGTGGCTCATTCACAAACCCAACAATTCTCGTGCTAACTGCACCAGCCAAACCTTCCATCCACCCTTGTCAACTTTTCCCTTTTATTTTCAAATTAACAGTGGTAACATCCATTACCACTTTTCAAACAAAATATTTAACAATGGTAACATCCATTACCAATGTTCAAACAGAATTTTTAACAATGGTAAAATCCCTTACCAATGTTCAAACAAATCACTCATCAAAACATTTGATAAACATGCTGCTCATTTGAGTATTATTACATTCATTTGCTACGCTAAGCATTTGCTAGTATTTAAACATTCAACAATTGTAGCACTAACTCATTATTGAGTCAAAAGGGATATCCTAAGTTGACAATGGTACAAGGTACACAATTTTCAATGGAAGGTATAACAAATTGGGTCTTTAACTAAGTTTTCTAAATTAAATTATCACTTGATATAACATAAGCATGCATTAATTTAAAAATAACTACCTACTCATTTTATAAATCATTGGAGCAAGTTGATCAAAGGAAACTTGCAAAACATAGGAGCAAAATGGTCAAAGGAGACTTGCCTTCACGTGTGCGGTTGAAATCTTCCACAACTTGCTCTTGAGATTGCTCGGACAAATCGGTCTCTACACGTAAATCGAGAATTCCAAATAAATAAAATAAAATAAAGATTCAAAAATTGAAAATAAATATACCAAATGAAAGATTGAAATTTTAGATGAATTTAGAAATTTGAATGGACCAATTTGGAGCTAAAATGAAAAAGATATGGCTATTTGAAAATCTCAGATTTGAATAAATCCAGAAATTCGGAAATCTCTGACATGTGGGGTCCACTGGTCAGAAATTTTATTTAGAATAAGTCTCTGACATGTGGGACCCACTGGACTCGGGACCCACTTGTCAATGACTAGCGCAGAGGGGTGGTCGCTGACGGGTGGGGCCTACCTGTCAGCGTGGAATAAAACGGAGAAAACTCAACCTCGGTAGCGGGAGGCTCGAGCAGCCGAGGGAGTGGGAGGAGGAGGAGAGCGGCGCTAGCCAAGTGAGCGGGGAGGCACTGCCTACCCTTAATGGGTAGGTAATCCTCTTGAGGATTATCTGCGGAGGCCGCGGCAACGTGGCACACGTGGTGGACGCGTGGTCGCCGCGTGGCTGCCACGTCACTGCTTTTTGCCGACGTGGCCGCGCACGCGCAAGGTGGCGGGGAGGCGCTCGGGTGGCGCTGACGTGGCGCCGATCTGGCCGCCACGCCTGCTGCCACCTCGGCCGACGGTGTGACGGCCGGGCGGTGGTGGCGCCACGGGGACCGAGGGTCGCCGAGCTCGTGATCGGCGGCGCCACCAAGGTACCAAAATGAAGAGAAGGATGCGGGAATGCATCGGTACCTTCGCGGAGGCCGAGGGTGACCGGAGGAAGAATCGGCGAAAGGCGGCGGTCGGAGAGGAACCTCACGGCGCGGAGGTGATCGATGGCGCAGCAGCTTCGGGGAAAGGTCGCGGAAATCGTCTTGGCACCAAAGAACGTCGGAAGGCGTCGGCGAGGAATGAGGTAGCCCGGCGGCGGGTTGCTCGCCGGAGTATTTGAAGCCGCGGGGAAGAAATCGGGCGTGGGAGGGCTCGGCGCTCGGGTGATTCGCTTGAGAGGTGAGGGAGGAGCGGCAGCGGTAGAGGAACCTCGGGGTGCGGGTTTTATAGACCGGGAGTGTTGTAACGGCCGCGAGTTCGCGGACTTGGGCTGTCGGAGGAGATGAATGCGGCGCGAGGAGAGGAGTAACGCGCGTCTTTATGCGTAAATCGACGCGGTGGAGGCGGGGATTAATATGCGATCGGCACGGAAATAATTGGCCAAGCGAAGCTTTCAAAGCGGTTTTCTAATCAATAAGCGGCGCGCAGCGCGGTGATCGCGCGAGGAAGAAGGAAGACAATCGGGGGCGGAGGACTGACAGCGGGACCCGCGCGTCGGTGAGAGAAGAAAAAGAGAAGGAAATCGGCGGCGGTTGGATTAGTGGCGTGTGGCATAAGGAAGAGATCGGGCCGCTGGATCACGGCGAAGGGTAAGTGAAAGGGAACGATCGAGATTCAATCCGACAACACAGTTAGATCCGGCCGATGGGGTGTACTAAGTGGTAGCGGGCGGTGCGATTTAATCGGCAATCATGAGCGGTCAAGATGACGACACGTGTCGGAACGCAGCGGCTTTGACAGTGGGCCCGCGGCGGTGAGTCCACCCGCACCGGTCTATGACAGTGGGGCCCGCTTGTCGCGCAAATCGAAAAAAGAAACTCAACCTCGCGCGCGAGCGGGCTCGAACGCGCGCCGAGGAGCGGGAGGAAAGAGCGGCGGCGGTAACGATCGGGCGGGAGGATCAACCTACCCTATAAGGATGATTAATCCTTTTGAGTGTTAGTCATTTGGGTTAGCCGGTCTGCCGTCGGATCTGCGACACTTGGCGCCGCGAGAGAGGAAGGCGGGATGAGGCGTGAGCGGCGGGGATGAGCTCGGGCGGGAGGAAGGGCTCGGATGCTTGACAAGTGTCGGCCAGGAGATTTGATATTTAAATCTTTTATATATATTTAAAATCATTAGGAGACTTTAAAATACTCGAGAAAAATACCAAATAAATTCCAAAAATTCGAGAAAAATTCACATAACTCACTGATAATGTTTTAAACATATGAAAAATATTTCCAACTTATTTGGATATTAAATTTTCTTTTCAATGAAACTTTAACTTCGTGAAATTCAGAAAATTAGAAATTATTAATTTAAAACTATTTCTTCAAAATAAAAGCAAAAATTGGGATGTTACAAACCTACCCCCTTAGAAGGAATCTCGGCCCGAGATTCGGATGAACTGAGAAATAGATTAGGAAACTCGCTCAAGATCCTCTTCTCGTTCCCGTGTTGCTTGACTACGGGCGGTTGCTCCATTGCACTTTGAGAATTTGATAGTCTTGTTTCTTGTGCGGCGCTCTGCCTCTTCAAAATCTTGACAGAAATTAAATATGTCAAGTCCTCTTTTAAATCAACATCCTCAAAAGGTATCAACTCCTCTGTACTCTCAAACACTTTTTCAAGCGTGATACATGAAATACATCATGTACACACGACAAGCGAGGTGGAAGTTCTAGGCGATAAGCGACTTCACCTCTTCTTGCTATAACTAGAAATGGCCCAATATACCTTGGAGCAAGCTTACCACGACTTTGAATCGACGCATTCCTTTCATAGGTGACACTTTCGGATACACATGATCGCTGGCGTAAATTCCAACATTCTTCGACGATTATCGGCATAACTCTTTTATGCAGTGCATGCTTGTTTTCAATCGTTCTCGGATTAAGCGAACTTGATCTTACGCTAACTTTAAGATATCGGTCCGAATACTTGACTCTCTCGGTCTCGACCAATATAACGGTGTTCTACATTTTACGCCATACAATGCTTCAAGCGGAGACATCTTGAGACTAGATTGATAACTATTATTATATGAAAATTCCGCATAGGGCAAACTTTTATCCCAAGCGGCTTTATTGGCTAAAGCACATGCTCTCGACATATCTTCCAATATCGATTTACCGTTACATCGACCATCTGTTTGAGGATGATAAGCGATCTTGAAATTTAAATTGGTGCCCAAAACTTCATGAAGCTTCGCCAAAATCTTGAGGTAAATTGTGTTCCTCTATCGACACGATCCTCTTTGGAACTCCATGCAAACACACAATTTTTGACATATAAAGCTCGCTAATCTATCTCCGAATATGTAGTCTTCATTGGTATGAAATGAGCAACTTTTGTTAAGCGGTCAACTATAACCCAAATTGAGTCATAACCTAACTTGGTTCTTGGTAGTCTGTTATGAAATCCATTCCAATTTCCTCCCATTTCCATTCGGTATATGCAGAGGTTGCAAAAGACCAGCAGTCTTTGATGCTCTGCTTTGACTCTTTGACATATGTCACACAAGGCTACATATTCTGCAATTTCCCTTTTCATCTTTATTCCGCCAAGAACTTTCCTTCAAATCGATACATTTTTGTACTTCGGGATGAATTGAATATCTGATTCATGAGCTTCTTTTAAGATTAAATCTTTTATTTCCTTTTTCTCGGGTACTAATATTCTCTTTCCAAACCAAAGAATTCCTTCTTCATCTTACGAGAATCCAGTAGCTTTACCTTTCTTCATATTCTCTTTTATCTCTTTAACATATTTATCCTCTCATTTGGTTTGCCTTGATCGATCTTCCAAGGTAGAGTGAACCTTCAATGTAGGCAGAATACCTTCGTTAACTATTTCCAAATTTAATCGTTGGAATTCCTCATGGAGGGTTAACGCTTATCTGGAATTGATGATTATTCATATGACTCTTTCGACTCAAAGCGTCGGCTACCACATTAGCTTTTCTGGATGATAGTGTATTCCCACATCATAATCCTTTATCAATTCGAGCCATCTTCTTTGTCTCATATTAAGATCAGTTTGGGTGAATATATACTTTAAACTTTTATGATCTGTATATATTTCACACCGATTCTTGATTAAATAATGCCTCCATAACTTGAGCATACTGTAAAGACTAGTTCTAAATCATGAGTGGGATAATTTTCTTCATGCGGTCTTAAGCGCCTTGATGCATAAGCTATCACCCTTCCTTCTTGCATTAACACACAACCAAGACCTTGTTTTGAAGCATCACAAAATATCTCAAAATCTTTTCGAATATCAGTAACATGAGCAGAATCTTGAAGTTAACCGTTTCTTTAGCTCTTGAAAACTATCCTCACGAGATTTACTCCATTCAAATTTCTTCTCCTTCTTTAACAGCTGGGTTAAAGGTCCGGCAATCTTGGAAAAACCTTCAATAAATCGACGATAATGTGGCTAAGCCAGAAAACTTGGATCTCGATTCTTGTCTTGGGTGGAGTCAATTTAATACATCCTTAACTTTTCCGGGATCTCTGAGATACTCCTTCTGCTGAGATCACATGTCCCAAAAACTCAATTTCCTTTAACCAAAATGCACATTTGCTAAATTTGGCATATAATCGGTGTTCACGAGTCTTTGCAACACTATCCTTAGATGACCTTCATGTTCTTTATTATTCTTTGAATAGATGAGAATGTCATCTATGAAAACAACAACAAACTTATCTAAATAATCCATAAAGACTTTATTCATCAAGTTCATGAAATATGCGGTGCATTTGTCGGACCAAAAGACATCACCGTATACTCATATAATCCATATCTTGTGGCGAAGGTGTCTTGGGTATATCTTGAGATCTAATCTTCAATCGATGATATCGACCGACCAAGATCAATCTTGGAAAAGACACTTGATCCTATGAGTTGGTCAAACAAATCATCAATCCGAGGTAAGGGATACTTATTCTTTATAGTGACTTCGTTTAAAGCTCGATAATCAACGCACATCCGTTGACTACCATCCTTCTTCTTTACTAGAACCTACTGGGCTCCCCAAGGCGAAGAACTTGGTGCGATGAATCCTTTCTCATACAATTCTTGAATCGCCTCTTGACTTACGCTAAATCATCGGTGACATCCGATAAGGTCTCTTTGATATTGGAGTTGTATGCAGTGCAGTTATAACAAATTCAACTTCTCGATCGGTGGTAATCTGGCAAATCTTGGGAAAAACATCCGGGTACTCATGAACTATCGACACATCTTCCAAACTTTTCCCTTTTAGGTTTGGTTAACATCTTGTCCTTCTTTGAGTGCATAAGCGCCTCATGTCTTATCTGAATTCCATCGAATTGGTAAGGATAATGTACGATTGGCACAATCTATCATCCTTTATACTTGATCAACCAATCCATACCAAGTATTATATCTATGCCATCGAGTCTATTATAATAAGGTTAGCTAGGAACTTTACTCCTTTTATAATTATGGTTGCACTAGGGCTAACCAAATTAGTCCTCAATTCTTTTCGAGTTGGACTATCATAAGGTCCTTTAGCAAACAAATTTTCCAATTATTCTTTTCAACAATAGCCTTTGTTCGAAAGAATGTGTAGCTCGAGAATCAAATAATATAATTGCTGATGCGAGTTTACTAGAAACTTACCTAACTACATCGGTGCATCTTCCGTTGCCTCTGCGGTAACATGGTTGATCGCCCTCGATTAATGTTTGTGAGTCTTGGGAGTTTGAGGGCTTCCGTCCTTGACCATTGGTTGGAGCTCTTCTTTGGTGTAGGGTCAAGATTGAAGCGAGCAGGGTTACCGCAGCGTTTACGTGGGCGATTCTTTGGCATAGTGTCCCATATTCTTGCAATTGTAACATTGCACTCCTGCGCTACATTTCTATTTTCTTGCGGTTGGGCTGCATTTCGGTTCTAGGAGCTTGAGGTAAGGGGCGAGTCGACAATCGGTACCCTTGTATGATTATGAACTGGGGTCGGTTGTCTTGTGGTGGCGTGAATCGTGAGCCGCTTTCATGATCTCTTGAGCTTGGAACTTCCTCTTAGGAGTCGAAGAGTTGGCGTTGAGCATCTTCTTGCAATAAAGCTTTATTCACTAGATCTTTGAAAAGTAGGATAGTCATTGGAGACTAATTGAACCTTGAGGTTGGGGTCTATCCTCCCATGAACCTCCAAATCTTTGCGGCATCGATCGCCACATCTTCAGGGCATATCTAGATAGTGAATGAATTTGCTTAAATAAGCGGAAACGCTCGAGTTTCCTGCTTGTAGATGATGGAACTCCTTCCTCTTCATTTCCATAATACTCATAGGAATATGAGCATTACGGAAGGCTTCCAAAATTCGCCCAACTAATGTTCAGGCATCACGGTGTCTGTGTGATAATTGTCCCACGGTTGGCGGCAACTCCTTGGAGTTGATGAGCAGCATATATAACCTTCTCATGTTCAGCACATTGAGCTAAATTCAGCTTCCTTTCCACTTCCTTAATCCAATCATCCGCCTCCAACGGATCGGTAGATCCTGCGAATGTCGGGGGTCGGGTCCTCATGAATTCCCCGAGCTTAGACTGCGGTGGTTGAATAGGTACTTGCTGAGCTTGATTGACTTGATTTTGGGCCAAAGCACGAAGAAGTTGTAGTTGCATGGCCATCATTTGTTCCATGTTGGGAGCTTGGGTGGCGGAGGTGGAATTGGGGCCTCATTGTTGTTGGTATTGGGTTGTTGTTGATGTTGCTTCTCGTGTTCACCATCTGAAGCTCCATCAAGAAAAGCGAGAAAAGAGGAAAAGCATAAATGAGAGGCAGGCGATTTATCATCCCAAAACAACACACAAGATTAACACAACAGATTGAGAAAACTCAACTTTTGAAATTCAAATTAACTTTTGAAATGGTTGTACCACAAATGCACAAGGCTCGGTACAATCCATTTTATTACATCATATCATTATAAAAGCGTTCTAGTATCGATAAACGACTGACAAGGGTAGCCTATCTAACATCTAATTGTCCTCAATGATGATACGCTCCTCTGGCTCCTCCTCGGGATCCTCCTCTGAGTCCGACGAGTGACTCTGTCCACAACCATGGCAGTTGTTGGGCGAACGCGACCGTGATCGGCTCTGGCTGAAAGTAGGTGATCTGGAACGGGAATGCTGGCGTCCTCGGCTGGATCCGTCGATGTCGAGGTCAGGTAGCGGACTGGGGCGTCGCACACTCTTCCTTGCCGTGAGCCTAGTGCGAGGTCCTGAGAGTCTGACTGGAGCAGCAACAGGAGCTGGTGGAGTCGGTGTAGTGGTGGCAGCTCGAAGACGCTCCACCTGCGCCTCGGCGGTGTCCTCGCTTTGTCTGGCGTCGGCGTGGGCGGTCTGACTCTGCAACAGCTGTGCTCGGAGAGTGTCGGAGTGGTCGTAACTCGACGTCAGAAGCATCCGGAGAAGTCCTATCTCCTGCTGAGCTCTGGCGTAAGTCGCGGTCGATGCTTGGGTGAACTGCACCTGATGAGACAGGCGTGGGTCGTCCACCACGATCTGGAAAGCCTCGGGGTGAGTTTGTCCCGTTCTGGTAGTCGGAAAGAAGCAGAAGGGCGACTGTCGTAACTCCCCTTTGTGCCTCCTGCACAACTCTGCTATCGCCATCTTGGTGCATCTTGGATAAGCGTCATGCTGATGGGTCGAGGTGCTCAATCTGCGATGAAGCGGGTTAAGCTGCCCATCTGGAGCATAGATGAATACTTCCATGGTCCATGAATCCATAGTCATCACTCTAGTGTTCCGCCCTCTGAAAATGGGTGTTGATTATATTTGATCTGCATTAGCTGTCGTAGAAGAGTCGCAAAGCTCCTCACTCTCGCCATGAGAATGGTGATCCCATCGGTGAAGGCGACGAAGAACCCTGCCATCTATAAGTTTGAGAATAAGGAGAGATTAGTAAAGATTTTTAAATAATGAGGGTAGGACAAGAACAAGATACTAAGTAAGAAAAGAGTAGAAGTAAAAGAAACTTATATTTTTGTACATAAATCTTTATTAAATATAAATCCTTAAAGCTTCCCAAAACCTAGGGCTCGTCCTCTGATCAAGATGGCTCACGATACCATACGTGAGATCGGGTAAAACTCCCGGACCCCTGTGTATTCTTGTACTAGTCCAGAGATCAATGCTAGCACACAGTTCAAGCGAAAAGATGATACATTGCCAACAACGCTTTATTACAATAGTATCGAAGTTTTACAAAGGCCATTGCCTTACTAAGGTTCACGAACCACAAGCAAAAACACAGTGGAAGCAAAGATAACTTGATCGACCCATCAATCGCCACGAGCAATTGGTGAGGAAGCGAATCCTAGGCATCAGGAATAATCCACCGCATCCACATTGGCAGCGAAGTCATACTCTCGGCTTGATCTTCTCCACTCTGCTTTTATATTTATAGAGCAACGGTGAGTACAAAAATGTACTCATAAGTCTTGGGAAAAATGCATAGATGTAAGGTTTTACAAAGGAAGGCTATATGGTTTATTTGCAAAAATCAGCATTTTATCTCAAATCTATATAATTACTTTAAAAGCCATTTTGTAAACAACATGTTTTCAATAATCGAAATTGGATAAGTACTTTAGTGAAGGTTAAACTACCAACACTAATATCTCGGGCCATCACGGCCAATTTTCAAAACCTCGAGGCTACACCCACGATCTGAACATCACGAGAGTTATACTACTCCGAGTTTTCTCCAACTCATTTTGTTTTGAAATCAAAACCAAAACTTCTACCATGTGAATGCATTCTTTGCCGCCCTTAACAGTGGGCACGGCTATTCGAATAGTTTTAACTCTGCGGAGGTTGTACACTTTACCCACAAGAGATTAATTATCTTAATAGTCAACACGCTTCCTTTGGCATGAGACCGGATAAATTATCACAAAGCCTTTCGCCTACTCGATATAGTTTAAATACCACCGCTAAGGTTTCACCACAACTCGAATCCACGAGTTGGAGCCCCTCTTGCGCCATATGAGTCTGATAAACCTGTCCCTCACTATGAGTAACAGTACACCACGGCACTCAATACACCACTGGTGATATCTAAACTACACTATTATAGGGTAGTTAGCTAGGTCGTACCCATATAGACTTGTGGTTGTCTGTTTTGCTCAGTTTGGACAAACACAAGCGTCGGTCCTTAATCGACCGGGGTGGCTCATTCACAAACCCAACAATTCTCGTGCTAACTTGCACGACCAAACCTTCCATCCACCCTTGTCAACTTTTCCCTTTTATTTTCAAATTAACGGTGGTAACATCCATTACCACTTTTCAAACAAAATATTTAACAATGGTAACATCCATTACCAATGTTCAAACAGAATTTTAACAATGGTAAAATCCATTACCAATGTTCAAACAAATCACTCATCAAAACATTTGATAAACATGCTGCTCATTTGAGTATTATTACATTCATTTGCTACGCTAAGCATTTGCTAGTATTTAAACATTCAACAATTGTAGCACTAACTCATTATTGAGTCAAAAGGGATATCCTAAGTTGACAATGGTACAAGGTACACAATTTTCAATGGAAGGTATAACAAATTGGGTCTTTAACTAAGTTTTCTAAATTAAATTATCACTTGATATAACATAAGCATGCATTAATTTAAAAATAACTACCTACTCATTTTATAAATCATTGGAGCAAGTTGATCAAAGGAAACTTGCAAAACATAGAACAAAATGGTCAAAGGAGACTTGCCTTCTGTATGCAGTTGAAATCTTCCACAACTTGCTCTTGAGATTGCTCGGACAAATCGGTCTCTACGTAAATCGAGAATTCCAAATAAATAAAATAAAATAAAGATTCAAAAATTGAAAATAAATATACCAAATGAAAGATTGAAATTTTAGATGAATTTAGAAATTTGAATGGACCAATTTGGAGCTAAAATGAAAAGATATGGCTATTTGAAAATCTCGATTTGAATAAATCCAGAAATTCGGAAATCTCGACATGTGGGGTCCTTTGGTCAGAAATTTTATTAGAATAAGTCTCGACATGTGGGACCCACTGGACTCGGGACCCACTTGTCAATGACTAGCCTGAGAGGGTGGTGGTGGCGGGTGGGGCCTACAGCCGGCGTGGAATAAAGCGGAGAAAACTCAACCTCGGCGCGGGCGGGCTCGAGCAGCAGGGGAGTGGGAGGAGGAGGAGAGCGGCGCTAGCCAAGTGAGCGGGGAGGCACCGCCTACCCTTAATGGGTAGGTAATCCTCTTGAGGATTATCTGCGAGGCCGTGGCTCAGCGTGGCACACGCGTGGGCGGCGGCGTGGTCGCCGCGTGGTGCCACGTCATCGCTTTGCCGGCGTGGCGCGCCGCGCAAGGTGGCGAGGCGCTCGGGTGGCGGCGTGGCGCCGATCGCGCCGCGCTGCTGCCACCTCAGCCGACGGTGGCGGTGGCGGCCGGTGGTGGCGCCACGAGGACCGGTCGCCGAGCTCGTGATCGCGCGCCGACCAAAGTACCAAAATGAAGAGAAGGATGCAGGGAATGCATCGGTACCTTCTTGCGAGGCCGAGGGTGACGGAGGAAGAATCGGCGAGAAGCGGCGGTCGGGGAGGAACCTCACGGCGGCGGAGGTGATCGATGGCGCAGCGGCTTCGGGAAGGGTCGCGGAAATCGTCTTGGCACCGACAACGTCGGAAGGCGTCGGCGAGAATGAGTAGCCGGCGGCGGGTGCTCGCCGGAGTATTTGAAGCCGCGGGAAGAAATCGGGCGTAGGGAGGGCTCTGCGCTCGGGTGATTCGCTTGAGAGGTGAGGAGGCGGCGCGGTAGAGGAACCTCGGGTGCGGGTTTTATAGGCCGGGAGTGTTGTGACGGCCGCGAAGTTCGCCGGACTTGGGCTGTCGGAGAGATGAATGCGGCGGCGAGAGAGAATAACGCGCGTCTTTATGCGGCCCGCGGTGGAGGCGGGGATTAATATGCGATCGACGCGGAAATAATTGGCCAAGCGAAGCTTTCAAAGCTTGGTTTTCTAATCAATAAGCGGCGTGCGCGTGATCGCGCGAGGAAGAAGGAAGACAATCGGGGCGGAGGACTGCGAGGCGGGACCAGCGCGTCGGTGAGAGAAGAAAAGAGAAGGAAATCGAGCGGCGGTTGGATTAGTGGCGTGTGGCATAAGGAAGAGATCGGGGCATTGGATCACGAGGCGAAGGGTAAGTGAAAGGAGCGATCGAGATTCAATCGACAACACGAGTTAGATCCGGCCGATGGGGTGTACTAAGTGGCAGCGGGCGGCTGCGATTTAATCGGCAATCATGAGCGGTCAAGATGGCGACACGCGTCGAGAGCAGCGGCTTTGGCAGTGGGGCCGGGCGGTGAGTCCACCTGCACCGGTCTATGACAGTGGGGCCGCTTGCCGGCGCAAATCGAAAAAAAGAAACTCAACCTCGCGCGCGAGCGGGCTCGAGCAGCGCCGAGGCGCGGGAGGAAAGAGAGCGGCGGTAACCGATCGGGCGGGAGGATCAACCTACCCTATAAGGATGATTAATCCTTTTGAGTGTTAGTCGGCTGGGTTAGCCGGCTTGCAGTCGGATCGCGACACTTGGCGCCGAGAGAGAGGAAGGCGGGATGAGGTGTAGGCGGCGGGGATGAGCTCGGGCGGGGAGGAAGGGCTCGGATGCTTGACAAGTGTCGGCCAGGAGATTTGATATTTAAATCTTTTATATATATTTGAGAAATCATTAGGAGACTTTAAAATACTCGAGAAAAATACCAAATAAATTCCAAAAATTCCAGAAAAATTCACATAACTCACTGATAATGTTTTAAACATATGAAAAATATTTCCAACTTATTTGGATATTAAATTTTCTTTTCAACAGAAACTTTAACTTCAGGAAATTCCAGAAAATTAGAAATTATTAATTTAAAACTATTTCTTCAAAATAAAAGCAAAAATTGGGATGTTACACTAACATATACCAACCTCCCTCTCACATATCGATTACTATCATTATCACCTAATGGCATATTGTGCTAATCAATATCCTGTCTCTAGCCTTGCAAATATCTCTTACATATTTTAACATCACATATAGGGGTAATAACAATACCTACCCAACAACATACGGGTGGGTCGTACAGTCTCGTTGTTGGGAAAAATAACACTCCGTCATAGGTATACAGTCGAGTTGTGTGTCTGACTATTCTCGTATAACTTGGTATATGATTTATTGACATCGGTGCCATAATTACCTTCTCAATATGATTACATAATTATTACCTCTCGCCCCATCTCCTTACTACTTATGGATTTCCGTTGTTACATTTAACACATGTCTCTATATGTCATACTTACCGTTGCCTTACCATAGCCGCATTTGATGTGTGGCTTCCCGGAACCCCTTGTGGCTTTTACTGTATTCCTTCATATTTGTTATTTTCTTTATCAATGTTAGGTTACTTGCTGAGATTTTTTAATTTCACACTTGTTCTTTCCATTTGAAGTAAAAAGTCAGTGGAGTAAATTTACATGAGAGCATAAGCATGGGTGGCACATGATTTATCAACACCGTGGCTTACCATGTTTATTTCAATTATTGTTTTCTTTCAAAAAGGCTTTGGACCGGTCTAATGTGTCAAATTATTTATTCTCATTTGCTTCCACCGGTGACTTTGTTGCTTTTGAATTATTTATTTGTTTGGGAACTATTTATATATGTTAAAATTTTAGTTCCCTTGGATTCTTTATCTTGAGTTCCTTTTATGAGTGCGATGGCGTTACACATAGTACCTTATTTTCAATATACAGGATGTTACAGTTGGTATCAGAGCACGGCTGTAGTTCTTGGAAAAAGTTGCCTTTTTCACACGTACATAGGGCTTCGGGTGCATTCTTTATCATGCTCACATTACTCCACCGACAATTACCTCATTCTTGTGTAACTTCTTTATTACAAATTATTCTAGCTTCCTGACATCTATTCCAAACCCATTTTACAATGCAATTACATCATGTCTAGTATTTCATCCTTTACCACAAATATTAATATCATTATTGTTACGCCTGTATCTTCTCACCATAACTTGTTCCATAAATCTTTTTAGTATGGGTCTGTAGGACCAAATATGGCAACAGAGGAGAGGTGAATGGTGCCAACTCTGATTTTCTCCTTAGTATTCAAGATTCTATACTCAAACATCTACAGAGGTGTAGAACATAGAATCTTCACCCAAAAACCAGTCCAATTGGCCCAAATCAACAAAACTTGGAACCAAACCCTTCCCGGTGGTCTGACCGGCGTTCAAGAGGCGGTCTGACCGGTCTTATAACGGTGGTCTGACCGCTGCTACAGTAAAATCAGGGAATGAATAGTGTTTTCAGCCCGATTACAAATTCGAAAGCCGAGAGAACTTTTGATCTATAGATCCAAATGATATGAAATCTTGTATGTATATTCTCTAGGTTATTGTGAACCTATTCCAACAAACGATCATAAAAAACATGGCCAAAGATGGGACATTTTTCAGTTTGTTGGAAGGTTGCACCAAAACCGAACCAAAATCCCAATTTATGAAAACAACTTGCTCGTGGGTAGATGATGTCTGAGATGATTCTAGATGTATTCCCACATGTCACAACAAGCTAGAATACTAAGGATCACTACCCAAAAACTCTTAAAACAAGAGGTTATTTGATGAGATCAAAATCAACAAAAATCAGGTTTTCTCGTGAATCTTGCCATCAAAGTGCCTAGATGGATGGAGATAGATTCCTAAGATTTATCTCCACCTCTTACACGTTCTTGGTACATCAAGATCACAAGAAAAGAAAGAAAGGATCAAAACCAACCAAATCAAGAGCAAATCAAACAAAAACGCATAATAGACAAGGAGATCATCAAAGATCGATGAACGATTACTTAAAGAGGTAGGTTTTACAGCCACTCCACCTAGAAGGACAAAGAGCACACAATGCACTCACTCTCTAACCCTAACCCTAGACTTGAGAGCACATGAGAGATGGATTAGGTGATCAACACAAGTCTCCATCCCAATCCTTTATATAGGAGGCCCAACCAGCTATTCCTAGCCCTAATGAATATAATTCGCTTAGCACAATGGAGGAAACCCGTTAACCCCAACCACAAGGATTTTAACTCACACAAGACACTTATGCATGCTTTTTCAAAGCGCATAAGTCTGAATCCGTTAAGTCTTTTCCGCTTAATCCAACTAGCTCTACCTTGACCTAAACCGCTCTCCAACACATCGCCTACACGCCGCGGTTTTGATCCAAGGTGGTTTCCGGTATTTTGTCCAAACTACCAAAATACCCCTCGTTGACGCGATCATCACCATCCATAGCACGCAATCGTCATGCTTGCCACGTGTAGGTGCACCATTAGCTCGCCATGCGTCGCCAAATCTCTCCCGTCATGGTTCCATCGAACCACGGCTCACTTAGACCGTCTAAGCCTCATGGTGCAATCCTGCAGTTCGAACTCGCCTTCAACATTTTCCGCCTTTCTCGTGCCATGCTTGAGCTCACCATCTCACCCGGCGTCCTCGATCGTTCTGGGCCTCAACTCCTCCATGAGTCTAGCCCCGATTCTCGTCGTTGACCACGGTTGACTCCAAGCGACCCTGCACGTCCAAAAGACAAAGAAATCATTTCCGGGCACAAGTTCTTCACAACCTGACCCACGTTAGCTGAGACATGCACTAGGTCATCCCAACTCAATTTATGACTCAAATCCCAAAATCCTCAATTTCTGCCAAAAACTATCCTTCCAACAAGCGATCTTTGCAAAGTCAAATAACCACTCCACAAACATTACAATGGTTCATCACAACATTAAACATGACCTTCTCACCTGGTCCTTCAATCTCCCCCTTGATAAACCCATTGGTAATACTCAAAAATGCAAATAGGAGATGATTTTAGACGAAGAAAAAGAAATTTGCAAAGAGAGCTTCAAATGGTCAAAAGAAAAGAGTAATGAGTTGAAAATAACCATTTGAAACAGAAATGAAGTGAAGCTACTGAAAATTTTGAAATTTTCATAAAAGCTTCAAAAACACCAAATGAGTCGAAGATCTCACTCTAGGTCCATATGAAAGAACAATTGTTCTGCTTGACCTTAGTCGTGGTGAGAAGAGATCACCAACTTCAATCTTAGCAAGATTTGCATAACAAAGTACCAAAACATGCTCTAGATATGCATTATTACCTATCTTTCTCCCCCTTTGACAATGGTGTCATCAAGATGTATGGAAGTAGATAGAACATGAATAAAATAAAGTGGCTGTATTTTATTTCTTTTTAGCATTTAGGAGCCATGAAAATTATCCAAAGTGACTATATAAGTATTACACTAAGCCATATTATGTGAAAAAACTATGTAGATCATGCCAAACCATATATAGTAAAGCTAAAGCCAACTGAGCAATAATCTAAAATTAAATAGATTTTTAGCATATCAAGTGTAACATCTTATTTTTCTGCTATTTTTAAAGCCAGGAATTTAAAAATAAATTTTCTGGAATTTTCTGAAAATAATTCAAGCTTCAACTGATTTTTTAGAATTTTAAATGATTTAATATGATTAAAATAAACATTAACATAAGTTGAAAATATTTTATTTGAGTTCTCCTGGTCTCAAGGAATTTTTTGGTATTTTTGGTGAATTTTTGGGATTTATTTGCTATTTTCTAGAGCTTTTCGAAGTTTATTTGAATTTCTGGAAAAGAAAAAGAAACCAAAATCTTCCCCGCCGCCCGATCCTCCGCCCCCCCCCCCACGCGTCACCCATCCGCCCCCTTTCCCGCGCTTCACCTCTCGCCGCTCGATCGCGCCTCCCTTAATGCGCGCACATGCGCCCGCTTCGCTTCGGCGCTTCGCGCGCAACTGCCTCCTCCGCTGAGCGCTCGATCCAAAACCCTAGCCACGCGGCGCCATCTCGCGCGTCCGTGCCCCGCCCCGCTCCCCGTCGTGCTCGCCGCTTCCCCACCGTCGAATCGCGCTGCTACCACGCGGCGCGCTGCTAGTGCGCGCCCGCGCGATAACCCTAACCCTCGCCCACTCCGCGCCGTCCGATCTCTCCCGCACTGCATCTCAGCCGTCCAAACCAGATCAGAGCCGCGTCCCACGTCGTAACCGATCTGGACACCTCGGTTCGCGTGTTAAAACCCTACACTAGCCTCGGTTCGCGTGCCGCAACCCCGAACCGTCGCCGCCACCCTCGCCTCCCTCCTCGCACTCGCGTCGCCGCTCCCGGAGTCGTCTCGCCGTCGCCCGTGCGTCCCCGTCGCGCCCTTGGAACCGCCGGAGTCGCCGTTGCCGTCGCCATCGCCGGTGAGCGCCGTCAACCTCCCCCTCCGCCCGGTCGCCGCCCGCGTCGCCCGAGTCGCCTCCGCGCCGCGCCCCGCGCCCGCTCCCTCGGTCGGTGAGCGGACCACTTTCGCGTCGCGCGCGCTCGCGCCGCTCCACGCGTCGACGATCCGCATCGCCCCGCCTCCGCGCCGCCCCATCTCCACAGCCCGTTCAGATCTGAGCCGAAGGCTCAGATCTCGCCGCATGGACGCCCGTGAGCCGTCGGATCGAGTCGCCGTCGCCGCGCCGGCGCCAAGCCACGTCGGCCCTACCGTTAGCGCGGACCGTCGGCCCTAGGCGGCGTGGCATGCTACGTCGGCCGAACCCACCCCGTGCCACGTGGCGGCCACGTCAGCAGGACACGTGGCAGCACCAGCAGCTGCCACGTCAGCACCGCCTCCGCCCACGCGTATTGTTCCATGCGCCGGGTCCACAGTGGACTGGTTCTCTCGTGAACCGAGTCTACAGCACAGTGTCCTTTTTCGTTTTTCCCGATTAAATTTTAGATTTATTTTCCGAGAGCCCGTTCTCCTCCGTCCTAGCTCCGATTGACCCCGTTCTTTTTTCTAAATTCATCTAAAATCGAGCTCTAGCTTTTGGTTCTGGTTTCTTGATTTTTGGAGTTCATTTGCTTATCATTTTATGTGTTTTCTTTGTTTCGATCGTTTTCCCTCTCGTTAGATTCGGATTCCGGAGGAGCAGGTTCTACGCCCGAAGACCAGGAGTACCTCACTGAGCATAACCAAGGTAAGTCGTGTCGTTTGATCATGTTAAACCCAGTTTGAATCTACTATTTAATTATTTTGTTTTAAAGTACATTGCACCGCTACTTTTATTCAAACCTTGCAACTGGTAGTTATTGTCCCATGTTGTTTATCCCTCCTTGATAATTTGGAACACCCCGATACCTTTGTCACCTTAGGTTGGGAAACATACTAGTGATGATAGAATTGCTTAGCCTTGCTTATATTTACGATTGGATTCATCATCACATGTAAATCATTAATTTGACTTAATGGCTTATGGAACTGTGGTCGGTGCCACGTTAACTAAAATTTGTGCTAGACCATGGGTCCAAGTGGGACAGTTGTTTGCCTTTTACGGAGTTCTCGTACAACAACAGTTATCAGGCCAGTTTGCAGATGTCACCGTTTGAGGCACTTTAAGGCAGGAAATGCAGGACCCCTCTCAATTGGAAAGAGACGGGGGAAGGACAGGTTTTTGGTCCAGACTATTTGAAAGAAGGCGACAACAAGGTCCGTTTGATCTGAGAAAGATTGAAAAGCGCCTGGGCCGCATGAAGAGCTATGCAGATACTAGACGTCGAGAGCTGAGTTTCGAGCCCGATGATTTTGTGTATCTCAGGATCACACCATTCAAGGGTGTGAAGATGTTTCAGTTAAAAGGGAAGCTTGCACCAAGATATGTTGGTCCGTTTAGCATTCTGAAACGCAGGGGAGAGGTTGCTTGTCAGTTGGAGCTACCTGCGTCCTTCAGTAGGGTACATGACGTCTTTCATGTGTTACAGCTGAAGATGTGTTTGTGTGTGCTAAAGGAGGTCGTGCTAGTTGAGGCCGTTGACCTGCAGGAGAACCTGTCGTACAAAGAACACCCAGTCAAAGTTTTCGAAGTGTCAGAGCGAGTCACCCGGAATAAAAGTGGTCCGTTTTTGTAAAGTTCAGTGGAGCAACCACTCAGAGGAGGAAGCAACCTGGGAGCGCGAGGAGGACCTCAGAGCAGAGTTCCCGAACCTATTCTCTTAGTTGGCCCAGATCTCAGGGTCGAGATCTCGTTTAAGGGGATAAGGTTTGTAACATCCTGTTTCTCTGCTATTTTTAAAGCCAGGAATTTAAAAATGAATTTTCTGGAATTTTCTGAAATTAATTCAACTTCAAATGATTTTTTAGAATATTAAATGATTTAATATGATTAAAATAAATATTAACATAAGTTAAAAATATTTTATTTGAGTTCTCCAGGTCTCAAGGAATTTTTTGGTATTTTTGGTGAATTGTTGGGATTTATTTGCTATTTTCTAGAGTTTTTCGAAGTTTATTTGAATTTCTGGAAAAGAAAAACAAACCAAAATCATCCCCGCCGCCCGATCCTCCGCCCCCTCCACGCGTCACCCATCCGCCCCTTTCCCTCGCCTCCCGCCGCCCGATCGCGCCGCCCGCCACTGCGCGCATCATGCTGCGCGCGCTTCGGCTCGGCGCTTCTCGCGCAACCGCCCTCTCCTGCGCTGGGCCGCCCGATCCAAAACCCTAGCCACACGGCGCCATCTCGCTCTTCCGCGCCCCACCCCGCTCCTCGCTACGCTCGCCGCTTCCCCACCATCGGATCGCGCCGCTACCACGCAGCGTCGTCTTTGCTAGTCGCGCCCGCGCGAGCAACCCTAACCTAACCTCACGCTCCGCGCGTCGATCTCTCCCGCGCTGCATCTCAGCCGTCCAAACCATATCAGAGCCGCGTCCCACGCCGTAACCGATCTGGACACCTCGGTTCGCGTGTTAAAACCCTGCACTAGCCTCGGTTCGCGTGCCGCAACCCCGAACCGTCGCCGCCGCCCTCGCCTCCCTCCTCGCACTCGCGTCGCCGCTCCCGGAGCCATCTCTGCGTCGCTCGTGCGTCCCCGTCGCGCCCCTGGAACCGCCGGAGTCGCCGTTGCCGTCGCCATCGCCGGTGAGCGCCGTCAACCTCCCCCTCGCTTTGTCGCGCCCGCGTCGCCGTGTCGCCGAAGTCGCCTCGCGCGCACCGTGCCGCTCCTCGATCGGCGAGCAGATCCGCTTCGCGTCCGTGCGCCCGCGCCCGCGCCGCGCCACGCGACGACGATCCGCGTCGTCCCGCCTCCGCGCCGCCCCATCTCCACTGCCTGTTGACATCTGAGCCGAAGGCTCAGATCTCGCCGCGTGGACGCCCGTGAGCCATCGGATCGAGTCACCGTCGCCCGCACCCGAGCGCAAGCCACGTCAGCCCTACCCCGTCAGTAGGACACTTCAGCCCTAGCTGACGTGGCATGCCACGTGGCCATGCGACGTCAGCGCCACGTCAGCCGAGCCCACCCCCGTGTGCCACGTGGCGGCCACGTCAGCAGGACATGTGGCAGCACTAGCAGCTGCCATGTCAGCACCGCCTCCGCCCGCACGTACTGTTCCATGCGCCGGGTCCACGGTGGACTGGTTTTCTCGTGGACCGAGTCTACAGCAGAGTGTCCTTTTTCGTTTTTCCCGATTAAATTTTAGATTTATTTTCCGAGAGCCCGTTCTCCTCCGTCCTAGCTCCGATTGACCCCGTTCTTTTTTCTAAATTCATCTAAAATCGAGCTCTAGTTTTTGGTTCTAGTTTCATAATTTTTGGAGTTCATTTGCTTATCATTTTATGTGTTTTCTTTGTTTCGGTCGTTTTCCCTCTCGTTAGATTCGGATTCCGGAGGAGCAGGTTCTACGCCCGAAGACTAGGAGTACCTCGCTGAGCATAACCAAGGCAAGTCGTGTCCTTTGATCATGTTGAACCCAGTTTGCAATCTACTATTTAATTATTTTATTTTAATGTACATTGCGCCGCTACTTTTATTCAAACCTTGCAACTAGTAGTTATTGTCCCATGTTGTTTATCCCTCCTTGATAATTTGGAACACCCCGATACCTTTGTCACCTTAGTTTGGGAAATATATTACTGATGTTAGATTAATTGTCATGTGGGTTGTACGATAGAATTGCTTAGCCTTGCTTATATTTACGATTGGATTCATCATCACATGTAAATCATTAATTTGACTTAATGGCTTATGGAACTGTGGTCGGTGCCACGTTAACTAAAATTTGTGCTATGACATTGGTGTGTCATTGGCCGGGTATACAAACTTGGTTTTGCACTCGGGCGAGTGATCGTGTAGTAAAGGGGGAAGTGCAGGTTCACTTCGGGGGATGTGGTAGCCTCGCCCGGGTAATGCTAAGGACTTAACTTTATGCGCCATTGATTTGAGCTTAATCGTGCAAACCACATGTCTAGTATGGGATAGACCTGGCTGATTAATTTATAATATTTCAATTCAATTCTGTCGTTGTGATGGACATGGTTGCTAATTTCCATGTGGCGCAAGGGGGGTGTGATGCGAAACCCTAGCGGGCAGGATTGGGTTGAGGTAGAGCATTGTAAATGCCTTGTTGTGATTTCCTGAGATCAAGGCTAATCACATCGTGTGGGTACATTTGTGCAACCTCTGCAGAGTGTAAAACTATTCGAATAGCCGCGTCCTCGATCATGGACAACGCTCCGTGATTTCACACGAGGGTTAGTGTTATCTTTTGAACTTGGTGGTTTATGTTGGAGGTGGACAGGTAGTTCACCATTTGGTTTAGCTTGTGGATAGGTGTTCACAAGTGGTTCATGTTTACTCCTTTGATTATTTATTATTATTGTTTCTTTTTAAATTTCGCTTTCAATCTATTTATCATGTTTACTGTGAATTGCCTTTTATGCAAATTAACCTTTTAGCCTTCCATTGGTAAGCGTTGCATATTATATTGCATTCATTTGTTACAAACAACTTGCTGAGTACCAATGTACTCACGGCTTTACGCCTATGTTGCTCAGTTGAGGGCGAGGAGTATTTTCAGCAGGAGGTTTCAGAAGGAGAGTACTACGACGACTTCACGGATTAGGCTTCATTCTGTCGAGACCCGAATATGCAAATTCGGTCTCTCGTATGCTTGCACTAGTCGGGATCACGCTAGTACACGATCAAACATAGATGTCATCATAGTCATACACACGATAATAATAAAGGAAAACTCGAACATCGATAAAATATCAAGGGTGCGACCTTATGGCCAAGCTTACAATATCTCTAGCCGGAAGGGCTTAACAAAATAACAGCGGAAATCCAAAATAAAGTGTAGCGACCAATCGACAAGCCACAGGCTATCGAGTGGAGAATGAAGCCTAATCCGTGAAGTCGTCGTAGTACTCCCCTTCTGGCACCTCCTGCGATAGTACTCCTCTCCCTCAAGCGAGCAACATAGGCGTAAAGCCATGAGTACATTGGTACTCAGCAAGTCGTTTGTAACAATAAATGCAATATAATATGCAAGGCTTACCAAGGGAAGGCTGAAAGGTTAATTTGCATAAAGACATTTATTGATGAAATATATTAATTAACTTGAAAGCGAAGTTAATCAAAACAGAATAATAGATAATCAAAGGAATAAACATGAACCACTTGTGAACACCAATTCACAAGTTTAAACCAACAGTGAACTACCTGTCCACTCCCAACATAAACCACCAAGTTATAAATGAAACACTAACCCTCGTGTGAAATCCCGAGCACCATCCATGACCGAGGACGCGGCTATTCGAATAGTTTTACACTCTGCAGAGGTTGCACAATCTGTACCCACACGATGTGATTAGCCTAGGCCTAAGGAAATCACAACAAGGCCTTTACAATGCTCTACCTCAACACAATCACGCCCTGCTAGTTCGCATCACACCCCCTTGCGCCACATGGAAATCGGCAACCATGTCCATCACAATGGCGAATTGAATTGAAATATTACAAATTAATCAGCCAGTCCATCCCATAATAGACATGTGGTTTGCGATTAAGCTCGGATCAATGGCGCACAAAGTTAAGTCCTTAACATTACCCGGCGAGACTACCACATCCCCAAAGTACAAGCTGTACTTCCCCCTTTCTTGCCACGATCACTGCTTGAATGTAAAACCAATTTGTATAACCAAGCCAACGTCACACCAATGACGTGGCACAAATTTTAATACACGTGGCACCAATCACAGTTCCATATGTCATTAATTCAAATTAATAATTTAACATGTGCGATGAGATCAATCGTCAATATAAACCGGCTAAGCAATCTAATCGTACCAACCCATGTGATAAATAGACTAGCATCACTAATAAATTTCCCAACCTATGGTGACAAAGGCATCATGGTATTTCAAAGTGTCAAGGAGGTATATTTGCAATTGGGACAATAACTACCTGTGCAACGGTTTGAATAAAAATAGCAATGCAATGTAATTTAAAGCAAAATAATTAAATAATAGTTTGCAAAATTGGGTTCAACATGATCAAGGGACACGACTTGCCTTCGTTATGCTCGTGAGGTACTCTGGTCTTCTAGCGCGAAACCTGCTCCTCCTGAATCCGAATCTAACGAGGAGAAAACGACCGGAAACAAAGAAACACATAAAATGATAAGAAAAAGAACTCAAAATTCACAAAACCAGAACCAACAGCTAGAGCTCGATTTTAGATGAATTTAGAAAAAGAAGCGGGTCAATCGGAGCTAGGACGGAGGAGAACGGGCTCCGGAAAATTAATTCAAAATTAATTCGGGAAAAACGGAAAAGTTCTTGTCTTTGTGGACCCGGTCCATGAAATTCCGAGTCCACCGTGGACTCGGTCCACGTGCGAGTGCAGGCGCGCCGCGCGGCGGGCGTCTTGGCGTGGCGGCGCATATCTTGCCGCGTGGCGCGGGTGGCGTGGCGGTGGACGTGGCACCGTGGCGCCCGCGTGGCACACTGAGGCGGAGTCACGGCCGGCGTGGCATGCCACGTGGGATGCCACGTCGGCTAGGGCTGGCGTGGCGGCCGACGCGCGGCACGGCGCGGCGCGGCGGCGAGGATCCGGCGGCGGAGGGCAAACCACGCGGCGCGATCTGGACCTTCGGTCGGATCCGGAAGCGGCAGCGAGATTGCGCGGCGCGAAGCGCGGCGGAGGCGGATCGGCGAGCGTGGCGGCTCGCCGCGGGCGTCATGGGATGCCTTGCAAGCGCGCGCGAGCGGGAGATGGCGGCGCGTGGCGGGCGCGGGAGCGGTCGGCGGCGCGCGGGCGGGCGCGGCGCGAGGCGGCCTTGGCCTTGCGCAGTAGCCTTGAGACGCGCCGAGGCGAGCGGCGGCGGGGCGCGACGAGGCGACGGCGGCGACGGCGCGGTAGAAGCGGCGAGGCGACTCACCGGCGGCGGGGCGGCAGCGGGAAGGCGGCGGCGTCTCGGCGGCGGCGAAAGACGCCCGAGCGGCGTCGGCGAACTCGGCGGCAGCGCGGCGCGAGGGCGAGCGAGGCGGCGGCGTGAGGGTTCGGCGGAGCGTGCACGCGAACCGAGGTGAGGCGGCGGGTTTATCATGCGAACCGAGGCAATCCAATCCGGTTATGGCGGCGTGCGCAACGCGACAAGTTTGGAAGCGGTCGGGATTCAACGCGAGAGATCGGACGGCTCGGACGCACGCGAGGGTTAGGGTTAGGGTTGCTGGCGCGCGCGAGGATGGACGCGGAGATCGCGGCGCGCGATCGGGCGGCCGAGGGCGCGGCGGCGGCGGCGGCGGCGTAGTGCGCGCGCGTGTCGCCACGATCACGCGACACGTGGCGCGAGGCGGGCGGATCGGGCGGCGAGAGCGGCGAGCGCGGGAAAGGGCCGGCGCGCGGCGCGGGATGGGCGACGCGTGGAGGAGAGAGGAGATCGGGCGGCGGATTAAATCCTTTTCTTTTCTTTTTCCGAAATTCAAATAAACTTCTAAAAGCTCTAGAAAATAGCAAATAACTCCCAAAAATTCACCAAAAATATCGAAAATTCCTTGAGACTTGAGGAACACAAATAAAATATTTTCCACTTATGTTAATGTTTATTTTAATCACATTAAATCATTTAAAACTTTGAAAATTCATTTGAAGTTTCAATTAATTTCAGAAAATTCAGAAAATTCATTTTTGAAATCCAGGCTTTAAAAATCTCGGAAAAACAGGATGTTACAAACCTTACCCCTTAAGCGAGATCTCGACCCGAGATCCGGGTCAACTAAGAGAATAGGTTCGAACTCCGCTCGAGATCCTCTCGCGCTCCCGGTGGCTTCCTCCTCGAATGGTTGCTCCACCAACTTTGCAAAAGCGACCGCTTTATTGGGTGACTCGCTCGACACTTCCAAGATTTTGGTGGGTGCTCTTTGTACGCCAGATCCTCCTGCAGTCAACGGCCTCAAGCGGCACAACCTCCTCTCGTACGCGAGCACTTCTTGGTGGGACACATGAAAGCGTCATGTACCCCAGAAAAGACGCAGTAGCTCTAGCGATAAGCAACCTCTCCCTCGTTTGAAATCACGAGCGGACCAACATATCTCGGTGCAAGCTTCCCTTTTAGCTGAAACCTCTTCACACCCTTGAATGGTGTGATCTAAGGTACACAAAATCATCGGCTCAAAACTCACTCTCGTGCGTCGGTATCGCATAGCTTTTCTGCATGCCCGCAGCTTTCAACCTTTCTGAATCAAGCGGACCTTATCCTCGACTTCTTTCAAACAATCTGGGCCAAAAACCTAACCTTCCCCGTCTCTTTCCAATTGAGAGGGTCTCGCATTTCTGCCATACAATGCCTCAAACGGTGACATCTCGCAAACCGGCACGATAAGCTGTTGTTGTATGAGAACTCGCAAAGGTAAACAATCGTCCCACTTAGACCCATGATCGAGCACACGGGCTCTCAACATGTCCTCGAGTCTGATTAACTCGCTCTGTCGACCATGCATGCGGGGTGATATCTCAGTCTTGAAATTCGGTGAGTTCCCATAGCTTTATGGAAACTACCCCAAAACCGAGAGGTGAATCTGCGATCCACGATCGACACAATCTTCTTGGGCACACCATGCAAGCCGACAATCCTGGACATATATAGCTCGCCAATCGGTCACCACCGTAAGTCGTCTTAAGCGGGATGAAATGAGCAACCTTGGTCAAACGGTCCACAATGACCCAAATTGAATCATGACCCTCTTTGGTTTTAGGCAAACCGACTATAAAGTCCATACCAATTTCTTTCCACTTCCACTCGGGGACTTTCAATGGTGCAGCAAACTGCAGGTCTCTGGTGTTCTGCCTTTACTCTCTGACAAACATCACAAAGGGCTACATACTCAGCGATCTCACGCTTCATGCTTGGCCACCAATATTTATCCTTAATGTCCTGGCACATCTTGGTACTGCCTGGATGAATCGAATATAGTGACTCATGAGCCTCTTTTAACAACACATCCTTTAGTTCTTGCTTGTTGGGCACACACAACGCCGCTTGAACCACAAGGTTCCTGGTCATCCATGAAAATCGACTCTTTACCTTCACTTAAATTCTTTACGATCCATTGCAATGCCTCATCATCTAACCGAGCTCGCGAATCGACCATCCAAAGTAGGCTGCATCTCCATAGTTGCCAAAAATCACAGCTCAACCAACTCAAGGCTAAGCTTCAAATTCCTCATGCAAAGTGGTGACTCTCTCGAACCATCACCGAATCGCGAGTATACCTTTCTGCTCAAGGCATCTGCAACAACATTAGCTTTCCCGGGATGATAATGTATGCCCACATTATAATCCTTTATCAGCTCTAACCACCTCCTCTTGCTGAGGTTAAGCTCGGATTGGTAAAGATGTATTTAGGACTCTTATGATCCGTGTAAACCTCACATCATTACCCATCAAATAATGGCGCCAAATCTTTAAGGCATGCACTACATTTGCCAACTCTAGATCATGGGTGGGGTAGTTCTCCTCATGCGGTCTCAACTGGCGTGAGGCATAGGCTACCACTCTCTTGTCTTGCATCAAGACACAACCCAAACCTTTGCGCGAAGCATCGCAAAATACCTCAAAATCTTTGTTAATATCAGGCAACACAAGCACTGAGGCTGTGGTCAAACTCTCCTTAAGTTTCTGAAAACTCTTCTCGCATTCTGGCGTCCAAGTGAATTTCTTTTCCTTTTTGAGCAACTGCGTGAGGGTGCAGCCACACTGGAAAATCCCTCAATAAAGCGGCGGTAGTATCTGCCATACCGAAAACCTCGACTGGAGTAGCGAAGTGGGTGATTGCCAATCCAAAACATCACTTACTTTCCACTGGGTCAATCTGCGACTCATTCCTGCTGTCAACACATGCCCTAGAAAGGCGACTTTCTTCATCAAAACTCACATTTGCTGAACTTTGCATACAATCGATTATCTCTCAATTTACGCAATGCTAATCTCAAGTGCTCTGATGTTCCTCCTCATCCTTGGAATATATCAAAATGTCGTCAATGAACACAACGACAAACTTGTCCAAATATTCCATAAACACCTTATTCATCAAATACATGAAATATCTTTGGGCATTAGTCAAACCAAATGACATCACCGTGAACTCGTATAGACCATAACGAGTCGAGAAGGCTGTCTTGGGTATGCCCTCCTTACGTATCCTCATCGATGATATCCCCGATCTCAAATCAATCTTGGAGAACACTCCTGCTCCCTTAAGTTGGTCAAGCGGTCATCGATCACAGGCGGAGGTACTTATTTTTGACGGTGACCTCATTAAGTGCTCAGTAGTCCACACACATGCGCCGACTACCATCCTTTTTCTTGACGAACAACACTTGGCGCTCCCCACGGGGGCGAACTTCGATCGATGTAACCCTTATCCAAAAGCTCTGAATTTGCTTCTTCAACTCTGCTAAATCATTGGCGGGCATCCGATAGGGTCTCTTGGAAATCGGAGCGGTACACTGCACAAGCTCAATCGAAACTCAACCTCCCTCTCTGGTGGCATACGGAAGATCATTCGTAAATCGTCGGGGTACTCTCGACAACGGTACACCCTCTAAGCTGGATTACTTTACTCGGCAAATCATGGTAGCTCTGGTGGCACTCACTCGGCTGCGAATCGCACCTTAACTCCGTCTGAATTGGTTAAGGTCACTGCTCTGCTCCACAGTCTAACAACGCTGCTGCTTCGGCCAATCCATTCCCAAGATTACATCTAGGAATTTGCATATCCAACAAAATTAGGTCGACCCTGAACTCAACTCCACGAATGGTTATCTAACTCTGGACAACCTAGGTTGGATCTCAACTCGGATCCGAGGATTGGATTAAAGAAACAGATCCAAGAGCAACGATTTTCAATTGTTGCTTTAAAGCAAAACTCAGAAACAAGCGAATGCGAAGCTCGAGAATCAAATAAAGCGGTGGCGAGGCCAGATATACGAAAGCGTCTGATCACAACGTCTGGTGCTGCTGGGCATCCTCTGCGGTGGCGTGGTTCACGACCTCTCACCACCGCGTCCTGCGGCCATCACGAGGCGGGGTGCTCCTCGTCCTGCTCCGGGGTAGGGTGCGGCCGGGTGTGGCTCCCAAGTCAAAGCAGGCGGCGTCGGGGCACGCCTGCGAGGCACTTGCTAGCATAGTGTCCCACCTCGTGACACTTGAAGCAAGTGATGGATCTTCTTGAATTATTGCTTTTCTGCTGCTGCTGTCCATTGGAACCACCAGAGACGCCGACCGGCAAATCGCGCGATTATAGCTGGGGTCCGAATCACGAGGCTAGCTGCTGCTGCTTTCTCTTTCTTTGTGGCGCTCGTGCAGGTGGTAGGAACCAAAGCGAGGCCTCTGAGGCTGGTGTGGTGTGATCCCTGCTGGATCAACCTCCTCTTGAGACTCCTCGAGCTCGCGCGACTCTCCTCGATGAGAATGGCCTTATCCACCAACCGCTGAAAAGCGGCATAGTCGTTGCCTCGACTTGCACCTTCAAAGCTGGGTTGGGCCTTTCTTGAACCTCTTCTGGCGGCATGCATGCGTCGCTACATCCTCTGCGCGTGAGCGAGCCAAGCTGAGTGAATTTATTGAGATATTCACTCAGCGCGAGTTCCTCTGCTGGAACTCCGAAACTCATCCTTCTTCATCTCAACCACTCCCTCCATGACATGAGCGGTGTGGAAAGCCTTTGCGAATTCCTTCGGTGATGTTGTCTTTGGTTCTCATGGGCGGCACGATGGTTCTCCACCACTCTGCTGCTTTGGTCCCTCAAGGCGATGTCTGCATACAAAACCTTCTCCCTGTCGGTGCAGGCCAAGTTCAGTTTCTTCTCAATCGAAACGGACCCAATCGTCGGCCTCAAAGGCTCGGATGAACTGGAGAAAACAGCGGTCTCGTCCTCATAAACTCTGCATAGCCTGAGTCTGACGAGTGTCTTGGCGGTGGTGCGGCTCTGGTGTTGTCGCTGCATCATAGTCTGCATACCGCATCATAGTCTGCATCATCTGAGTGCAGGCCATCAAGAAGCGGCGAGGCGAGGTCCAAGGTAGGTGGCAGGCTGCGCAACCTTTGTTCTCTGAGTCTGGTTCCCGATTGCGGTTGGAGGAGTTCTGGTATCAACCATCTTGCTCTGAAAAAAACAAGCTGCGATGACCAAAGGTGAAAGACGAGAGGAAAAGCATAGATAAGAGATAAATGCGTCTAAGGGTTTTGCTTAATGAAGACCTAACTAAACAAACACTTAGCCAAAAGGCTAACTAAGAAACCGAACAAAAATAAACTCCATTAAAAGATTGACATGATCGCAATATAATGCTTTTAAGGCAATATTTGCAGCTCACATCACACTCAGCGCAAATGAAATCCAACGTGTCTACTGCGCACTATCTACTCTGAAGGCTCCCACTCGGTCTGACAAATAGGGTACTCTTGCTATCGTCCTCGAGAATCGCTGTAGACAACCCACGAGTTGCGGATCGGCGCGCGGCTTCTCTCGCGGGGCTGAGGTGAACCGGCGAGGTAAGCGCGATGATCTCCGGTGATCTGACGTCTCTCCTCAGGGCTCGGCGGTGTAGGCGGCGGTAGAAATCTTGGCGGCTGCGGCCGGGCTCCTCGGGCCAGCTCTGGTAGTCTCGAGGTGGCTCCGTCTTGCTCCTTGAACTTCGGACGAGTCGGCCATGTTGATCTTGTATAGCTTGCAAAGTTGACGGATGGCTTTGTGCGCAACTCCTTGTCTTGACATCTCCCACCGCACGGTGTTCTTGAAGCGTGATGTAGCACCGCTTGCCGACTCGGGTGGTGAAGTATAGCTGGAGATGCTCCGATCGTTGACCTTTTGCTTCTCATCCTTGGTGAGGTAGGCGGGCGTCTCTTAAATCCGAGGCACCGCAACAAAGCGCGTAAAGTGACCTCCATCCTCTGTCAGGTGTAGGAAGTTTGGGACATCTAATGCATTTATAAAGGAAAGATCGGTTTATAACTTTAGAAAAACAAATTTTGCAAGAGTTGGGGCGAGAGACAAGAATCCTTAAGAATGAGGTAAGAAGATAGAGATATTACTAAATATCAAATTTAGTTGGTTTGATTTAGAAAATAAATTTTTGGGTTACGACCAATTTTAACTAGGGCTTGTCCTCTGGATCGATATGGCTCGATACCATCTCTGTCGAGACCGAATATGCAAATTCGGTCTCTCATATGGCTTGCACTAGTCGAGGATCACGCTAGTGCACACAATCAAACATAGATGTCATCATAGTCATACACACGATAATAATAAAGGAAAACTCGAACATCGATAAAATATCAAAGTGCGACCTTATGGCCAAGCTTACAATATCTCTAGCGGAAGGGCTTAACAAAATAACGTGAAATCCAAAATAAAGCGTGGCGACCAATCGACAAGCCACGAGGCTATCGAGTGGAGAAGCGAAGCCTAATCCGTGAAGTCGTCATAGTACTCCCATCCGGCACCTCCTGGCGATAGTACTCCTCTCCCTCAAGCGAGCAACATAGGCGTAAAGCGTGAGTACATTGGTACTCGGCAAGTCGTTTGTAACAATAAATGCAATATAATATGCAAGGCTTACCAAAGGAAGGCTGAAAGGTTAATTTGCATAAAGGCATTTATTGATGAAATATATTAAATAACTTGAAAGCGAAGTTAGCAAAACATAATAATAGATAATCAAAGGAATAAACATGAACCACTTGTGAACACCAATTCACAAGTTTAAACCAACAATGAACTACTGTCCACTCCCAACATAAACCACCAAGTTATAAATGAAACACTAACCTCGTGTGAAATCCCGAGCACCGCCCATGGCGAGGACGCGGCTATTCGAATAGTTTTACACTCTGCGGAGGTTGCACAAGCTGTACCCACACGATGTGATTAGCCTAGGCCTAAGGAAATCACAACAAGGCCTTTACAATGCTCTACCTCAACACAATCCTGCCCACTAGGGTTTCGCATCACACCCCCTTGCGCCACATGGAAATCAAGAACCATGTCCATCACAATGGCGAATGAATTGAAATATTACAAATTAATCAGCCAGTCCATCCATAATAGACATGTGGTTTGCGATTAAGCTCGGATCAATGGCGCACAAAGTTAAGTCCTTAACATTACCCGGCGAGACTACCACATCCCCAAAGTACAACTGTACTTCCCCTTTCTTGCACGATCACTCGCTTGAATGTAAAACCAATTTGTATAACCAAGCCAGCGTCACACCAATGGCGTGGCACAAATTTTAATACACGTGGCACCAACCACGATTCCATATGTCATTAATTCAAATTAATAATTTAACATGTGCGATGAGATCAATCGTCAATATAAACCGGCTAAGCAATCTAATCGTACCAACCCATGTGATAAATAGACTAGCATCACTAATAAATTTCCCAACCTATGGTGACAAAGGCATCATGGTATTTCAAAGTGTCAAGGAGGTATATTTGCAATTGGGACAATAACTACACGTGCAGCGGTTTGAATAAAAATAGCAATGCAATGTAATTTAAAGCAAAATAATTAAATAATAGTTTGCAAAATTGGGTTCAACATGATCAAGGGACACGACTTGCCTTCGTTATGCTCGTGAGGTACTCACGGTCTTCCAGCGCGAAACTGCTCCTCGGAATCCGAATCTAACGAGGGAGAAAACGACCGGAAACAAAGAAACACATAAAATGACAAGAAAAAGAACTCAAAAATTCACAAAACCAGAACCAACAGCTAGAGCTCGATTTTAGATGAATTTAGAAAAGAGAACGGGTCAATCGGAGCTAGGACGGAGAGAAGCGGGCTCCGGAAAATTAATTCAAAATTAATTCGGGAAAAACGGAAAAGTTCTTTTTACGTGAACCGGTCCATGAAATTCGAGTCCACCGTGGACTCGGTCCATCTGATGCTGCAGAGGCGGCCGCGCGGCGGGGCGTCTTGGCGTGGCGGCGGCATATCTTGCCACGTGGCGCAGGTGGCGTGGCGGTGGCGTGGCGGTGGCGTGGCTTGCCATGTGGCACACCGGGCGAGTCACGGGCGGCGTGGCATGCCACGTAGGATGCCACGTCGGCTAGGGCGGCGTGGCCGGCCGCCTTGGCGCGGCGCGCGCGGCGGCGGCGAGATCCGGCGGCGGAGGGCAAACCGACGCGGCGACGATCTGGACCTTCGGTCCAGACCGGCGACGGCGAGGATTGCGCGCGGCGCGGCGGCAGGCGGGCTCGGCGGCGCGTGGCGGCTCGCCGCGGCGTCGCGGAGCCTTGCGCGCGGGCGCTGGAGCGGGAGATGGCGGCAGCGTGGCGGCGCGAGGCGGATCGGCGATGCGTGGCGGCGCTTGCGCGCGGCGGCGCAGACGCGCGCGCGCTTGGCGCTTGAGCGCAAGGCGGCGAGGCGGCGGGGCAGCGGCGAGGCGGCGAGGCTTCAGCGGAGAAGCGGCGAGGCGACTCACCGGCGGCGAGGCAGCGGCGGAAGCGGCGGCGTCTCCGGCGGCGCGAAGACGCTCGGCGACGCGGCGTCGGCGAACTCGGCGGCAGCGAGGGCGCGAAGCGGCGCGCGGCGGCGAGGTTCGCGGAGCGTGCGCGCGCGAACCGAGCGGCGGCGGGTTTTATCACGCGACGAGGCAATCCAATCCGATTCTGGCGGCGATCGCAACGCGAACAAGTTTGGGCGGTCGGGATTCAACGAGAGAGATCGGACGGCTCGGGCGCTGCGAGGTTAGGGTTAGGGTTTCTGGCGCGTGCGAGGATGGGCAGCGGAGATCGCGAAGCGCGCGATCGGCGGCCGAGGGCGCGCGGGCGCGCGGGCGACGGCTGCTGTGCGCCGCGTGTCAGTGGATCTGCGACACGTGGCGAGCGAGATCGGGCGGCCGAAGCGCGCGCGGGAAAGAATGTGTGCGTGGCGCGGGATGGGCGACAGCGTGGAGGAGAGAGGAGATCGGGCGCGGGGATTAAATCCTTTTCTTTTCTTTTTCGAAATTCAAATAAACTTCTAAAAGCTCTAGAAAATAGCAAATAACTCCCAAAAATTCACCAAAAATACCAGAAAATTCCTTGAGACTTGAGGAACACAAATAAAATATTTTCCACTTATGTTAATGTTTATTTTAATCACATTAAATCATTTAAAACTTTGAAAATTCATTTGAAGTTTCAATTAATTTCAGAAAATTCCAGAAAATTCATTTTTGAAATCCAGGCTTTAAAAATCTCAGAAAAACAGGATGTTACACATTCTCTACTCGATAGCCTGTGGGCTTGTCGATTGGCTGCTACGCTTTATTTTGGATTTCCGCTGCTATTTTGTTAAGCCCTTCCGGCTAGAGATATTGTAAGCTTGGCCGTAAGGTCGTACCTTTGAGATTTTATCGATATTTGAGTTTTCCCTTTATTATATCGTGTGTATGGTCGTGATTATATCTATGTTTGCCTGTGTGCACTAGCGTGATCCTGGACTAGTGCAGTTTACACAGAGAGTCCGAATTTGCATATTCGGGTCTCGACATCAAGTTGCTCAAAATCATAGTTTAGCTAAAGGTATCCAAAAATGAGTCAAGCCATGTCAATATTCTAAATAGAACTAAGAAGCTACAATTGAGACAATTTAGAGTACAACAAGTTCAAGATAGAAACAGTGTGTTCAAACACATTTAGCACATTTGGCATTCTCTGAAATTCATTTTTGGTTTGAGTTGAGCTTATATCATTTTCCATATGTTTTTGTTTTCTTAGCCGTGTGCTAGATCTCAAGCCTTATGCGACCACCCCAAGAAAGAAGCTTAAGGAAGTGATCTTGGTTATGCAAAACTCCCCCTGAGTTCATGCCTAGTGCAATGGCAAGCTGTCTTATGAGAAAGAATTAGCCAGATCTGTTTTTTTGCACAAAAGAGATCATTTTGTATTTTCTTGACTTAATTCAAGAACAAAAAGCTAATGCTCACTCATACTTCAATAAAGAACTAGTATAGCTCAATCTAAAGCTCAATTTAAATTCAAAGCTCAACTTAGCCTATTTGACATGGCATGAATCATTAGAAGATCACTAGAGCAAAACTAGTCACAAGATCCAACAAGACAGGATTTAATTCAAGTTGTTCGCATTTAATAGAGCTAGAATGGCAAAAAAATAAGTTATACATAGAATGACATGACAAATCTAGCAACCTAACACAAGACATGGTAAGGTATAAAGCAAGATATCATATCACACAAGGATAATAGTCAAAGCTCCATGTAGTTATATTACAATGTAGAAAGACGTGAAATGTAGAAAAATCCAGCCCCCCCTCAACAAGAGATGCACCTTTAGTTCAAATTGAGTTATGACAAAATTAAGATCCAGAAAATCTCAAAAGAACTCTCCCTGAACCAAAGCAATAAAACGAGAAGCTGGCAAAGAAATCAGAAAATGGCAGTTCTTAAAGCATAGATAAGATATAGATGATACTATAGTTCAGACTAACTCTCATCTACCCCATGTGACTCCAGGACTATCAGCTGGTCTTCTAACACACTAGGAAGTAAACGTGTTCCCTGTCTACCCAAGGGTGGCCCAACCCTCGCTAGACCTAGAAGAAGTGAGTGAACTCAACCTAGTGAGAAGAGAGACAGCTAATAAGCAGCATCCTAGAATCACAAGATGAGAGGAAGAAATCTAAACAACTAGATGAGAGAACCACTCTAATCTATGCTGAAAGAACTAACCTGAATGCACCCTTATGCAATACAACAAGGAGAGATAGAAGCATCTAAATGGAATAAAACAAAAGGCACAAAGCTCCCCCTCACAATAGTCCATAAGGACAGACCACCCCAAGCTCTCCCCGCAAGGCTAAAAACCTAGAGCTATCCAAAGGCTTGGTAAAGATATCGGTCAACTAGTGATCACTCTCCACAAACTGAAGCACTATGTCACCCTTCTCCACATGGTTTCTAAGGAAGTGATATCTGATATTAATGTGTTTGGTCCGGGAATGCTGCACTGGGTTCTTGACAATATTAATGGCAGAAGTGTTGTCACAAAAGAGTGGAACATTGTCTATAGCTAACCCAAAGTCCCACAAGGTCGAGACCATCCAAAGCACCTGACTGCAGCAACTAGCGGCAGCAACGTATTCGGCCTCTACGGTGGACTGTGCAACACCGGACTACTTCCTAGAAGACCAAGAAACAAGAGAGGTGCCAGAAGTGCTCTTCCTATCTATCCTACAGCCAGCAAAATCTGCGTCTGAGTAGGCTCTGAGGGAAAGACAGGAAGACGAAGAGTACCAAATACCATAGTCTATGGTAGCTCGAAGGTACCAAAAGATGCGCTTCACCGCCTGACGGTGAGATCTGTGAGAGATGCTCGAAATCGAGCACACGGACACGAGAGAAGTGTATGTCCGGTCTCGAGGCAGTGAGATACAAGAGGGAGCCAATCATGCTTCTGAACTCATTTTGATCAACTGGCTCGCCATCCTCATCTGGATCGAGTGAAGTTGATGCCATCGGAGTTGACACCGGCTTGCCATCACTCATGTCAAAGCGTCTTAAGAGGTCACGAGTGTACTTCCCCTGATGCAAGAAAATACCCTCCTGAGTCTGCTTGATCTGGAATCCAAGGAAAAAGCTCAATTCGCCCATCATGCTCATCTCAATCTTTGTGCTCATGACATTGGAGAACTAGAAAACAAGAGCATGAGAATAGCCGTCAAAGATGATGTCATTCACATAAATCTGGACGAGTAGAAGGTCATTGTCATGCCTACGAATGAACAAGGTCTTGTCTACCTTACCCATTTCAAACCTATGACTCAACAGATAGGAGTTAAGCCTCTCATACCAAGCTCTAGGGGCTTGCTTAAGTCCATACAGGATTTTGAAAAGCTTGTAGACATGGTTTGGATATTTGGGGTATTCGAAACCTAGAGGCTGTCTAACATAAACCTCTTCCTCAATATACCCATTGAGGAAGGCACTCTTGACATCCATTTGGTAAAGCTTGAAGCCCTTAGACACCGTGAAAGCAAGAAAGATTCTAATGGCATCTAGCCTAGCTACCGGGGCAAAAGTCTCCTCAAAATCTAAACCCTCAACCTAGGGGAAACCCTGAGCTACCAATCTAGCCTTGTTTCGAATGACTACCCCATCTTCACTCTACTTGTTTTTGAACACCCACTTGGTACCTATGACATTATGACCTCTAGGGGGCTCGACAAACGACCAGACCTTGTTCCTCTCAAAGTTTTCTAACTCCTCATGTATGGTATTGACCCAAGACTCATCAGATAGTGCATGACAAACATCCTTGGATTCGAAAGTGGCGACAAATGCAGAGTGTAAGCAGAAAAGAGATAAGCCAGATTTTGAGCACGTGATCCCCTTATGAAGATCTCCTATCATGTGCTCAGAAGGATGACGACGCTGAATGTATCGGGGAGGTTCTGGATGAGAAGAAGTGACCTCTACCTCATGAGCTGAGGACATAGGAGCAGAGCCACTAGCTCCAAAAGAGCCAGAAGATAAGGGCTGATCTCCTTGAGGCACAGTGGTAGAAGCAGGCACCTCAAGGGAAGGAGTTGGATCAGGTAAGGAACCTTCATTTCCATTCTCCTCACCATCTACAAAGATAGTCTCGGACTGCTCTAGAGAACCTGAGATATCGGGTCTAGTCTCCGGACTGACCTCATCGAAAGTCACCTCGCAATTTTCTACCATTTTGCTAGACTCACAGTTCTAGACCCTATAAGCCCGCGAAGAAGTCGAGTAACCTAGAAAAATCCTATCACAAAATCATGACTCGAACTTATCTACATTCCCTGACTTCAAAATAAAATACTTGCAACCAAACACACGAAAATACGAGACGCTGGGCTTTCGCCCATATCTCAACTCATAAGAGGTGCGATGCAAGTGTACCCTCAGAAAAACTCTGTTGGAAACATGGCACGCGGTGGCTATGGCTTCAGCCCAAAACTTCCTAAGTGTAGAGTATTCATTGAGCATCGTCCTAGCCATTTCGACTAAGGTACGGTTCTTCCTCTCCACAACGTCATTTTGCTGAGTGACGTACGGAGAAGAGAACTGGTGCTCTACACCTGTCTCATTGCAAAACCTCTTAAAGTAGAAATTCTTGAACTCCGTGCCATTATCACTGCGGATCGCTCGTAATGCACCCGAAAGCTCAACAGAAAGCCTACTAAAAAGACCACGAAAGTGGGTAAATGTCTCATCCTTCGAGGCTAAGAAAAACATCCAAGAGTACCTCGAGAAGTCATCAACCACAACAAGAACATACCACTTCTCTCCTGCTGACTGCACTCTAGCTGGTCCAACTATGTCCATGTGGAACAACTGTCCTGGTGCATCGGTAATAGTCACTGTGACCGGAGGATGAGAAGCGGCAACCATCTTGATTTTAGACAGACCATGAATGAGATCGTGACCGCTAACTCCGGTCAAGTGGTCAAATCTGATATGACCAAGTCTCCTATGCCAGAAAATGAGATCACGGAACTCTGAAGCAACTAAACACCTGAAAAGATCATCAGAAGACTCAACAAAATCTGCACGAAAGATTCTCCCATATCTAGAAATCCCGCAAACCAGACTCCCCGAAGAATCAAGAATTTTGCAATTATTTTTCTTAAAGCTCACCTTGAAACCGTCATCGGTAAGTTGAAAAACTGAAAGCAAATTGTACTGCAGCTTACTCACTAAGGCAACATCTTTTAATACAAATGAATCATTAATGCGCACAGTACCTTTAGCGATGACTGATGTGCATCACATTTGCCATTTATTTTTATGTCATAACTCTGCTTTGAGTAGCAAATATTGGCAATAATTTCATTGATTATACATTTATATGCCTTCAAATTGGACTGTTTACAGTGTATGCAATTTACTCATAGATCGGTGTGAAAAAAGCGCAAAATCTACAAATAATCAAAATTGAAAGAAGCAAAGGATCAAGGCGCAAATTTACAGAAGATCAATTCATTGGAAAGAAGCTAAGGTTGCAGTATTGGAAGAAGCCAAAAACCAAAATGCAAATCCAACAAAAAAAACCCTAAGGTTTTCTTCTACCTACCAGCCGCCACAAAATCCACCCTCATGGCCGCACCTAACCTCTCTTCTCCACTTCTTCCTTCTCTCCTACCTCTTCTTCCTCTCCCTTCTTCTTCCATCTCCCTCTCCACCTCTTCTACCATCCTCTTCCTCCTCCATCTAGCCGCATATTTCCTCCTCTCCCTGGGCCGGCCGAACCCATCTCCTCCTCCTCCTCCTTCCAAGCAGTTGCACCCTTTGCTCCTTCTTCCCTCTCCCCCTTCCAACTTCCTCCCTACGCCTTCTCCCCTCCAGGCCTCCTCGCCTCCTCCTCTCCCAATCTCCTGCGCCCCCTACTCATCCCTGCTGTCTTCTTGCGCCTCCAGCCAACTTCCAGCCCCTTCCTTTCTTCCTCCTTCGCTCCCAAAACCGAACCCCAGCACCCTCTCCAAGCCGAAGCCCCTCCACCTTCCATCTTCTTCCCCAGAACACCACACCTACTCCTCCTCTCCTCAAACCGCAGCCCTCTTTCCAGTTCCCCTTCTCCTCCTTGCACCCACCTCAGATCCATCTCTCTTATCCCCTACTCTTCTCTGCTACTCCCTGCCGATTTCCCCACTTCAGGCCGAGCACCCCCCCTGCAACTGTGCTGGCCGACCAGATCTGAAATTCCTTGATGCTTCCCTGCTGTTGCCGAACTGCAGTTGCTGCTGCAGATTTGATTTTGGGGCTGAACCGAGTGGAACTGCTACTGCTGTATTTTCTTGTTGCTGTCGGTTGCTGCTGATTTGTGGCCGGTTTTGGTGCTTTGCTGTGCTACTGATGTTTTGCTGCCCGAGAGGATGCTGCAGCTGATTATTCTCCTTGCTGGCCGAGTGTGCAGTCAGCCGAGAGGCATGCTGATGTGTTGAACTGTTGGCTGAAGTTGTTGATGTGCTGAATATTTGTTTGCTGCCGAGAGGTGCCCCTGCCGGTTTGCTGCTGCTAGTCCTCAATGCTGGCCGAGAGCACCTACTATTACTACTGTCTGCATCCACTGCTACACTCTGCACTGTTTCGTCTACAGATCATCTGCTACAACTTCTAGTAGTTTATTCGTGGGTTTAATGTCTCTAAACTTAGTCTTGATTTGCTCTAGTCATATGTAATATTATGAGTAATTTCTGATTGTCTATTATATATATTGAGCTATGGATGAATTATGCCACGGTTTATGCAATGTTAGGATTATAGTTTCATATGTCTTGTTTACGTATTGTTTTTGTTTAAATTACTAGATTTTGCATGACTGTCTAGTAGTATTTAGTAGTTTTATGCTTCTGTTCCTAGGTTTAGAATTTCTTGTTATCGTGCTAGGCTATATCATGCCAGATTAAATCCTGCCCATGTCTAGTTTAAATTCAATAGTTTACTTAATGTTTAAGTAGCCTCGTAGACTTTATATTCTGCTAGATATTTTAATGTTAGATTAGTTCTGCTAGTTAGAGTTAATTTTCAGCTGCTGATCTGTTTAGTTCTTTTAGAAAACAAAAAGACCAAAAACATTAGTTTAGATTTACTGCTTTATGTTTTCGCTTATCTTACAATTATTTTCCATTAATTGCTTTGTTCTGTAGTCGTTAGAAAGGGTTAGTGGTAGTTTAGTCGTATTTAGCTCTAGTCGCCGTCTGGTCCTTTCCTAGAACCTCCCTCTCTCTCCACCCCTTCTTGCCTCTTCTCCGAACCTCCTTCTTGGTTTTCTTTTCGTCTCGTCTTTTCGCTCCCTCCTTCTGCTTCTTCCTTAGCCCCCACTTGCTTGTCTCTAATCTCTCTCCCTCTCTTCTTCTTTCTTCCTTAGCCCCCCTATTGCTTCTTTCTAACCTCACCTCCTTTCTTCTCACTTACCTCTGTCCTTTGTTGCTTCTAGCCTTCTCTCTTCTTCTCTCTTTCTCAGTCTAGTTCCCCATCTCCCCTTCTCCTTCAGTCCCTTCCTGCTGCTTTACTCCTTTCTGCAATTTTAGTCGTACTTCTCTCCCTTATTTCTTTAGCCCGTAGTTTAGCTAGGATTTTCAGTTTCCCTTTCATTTCACCAGTTCGTGCGACTTAGCTTTGGTTTGGTGTCATGTCACCGGTAGTCTAGTCCCTGTGGAGAACACGACACTTGCCGCTATCATGGCGACAGCCCGTACACTTGCGGGTGTGCATTTCAGCACGATCAAGAAATTGGCGCCGTTGCCGGGGACTAGATATTGGTGATCGCATTAAATCATAGATGAAGTCATTTCTTCAGTTTTTCTTCCTCCTTCCCTCTTTGCTCATTGTTAGGCTACAGACTAGGTCGTTGTTTGTTTTCTTTTGCTTGTTTTGTGTTTGTGCTGACCTGTCTTTCTTATCGTTATTGTTCATATTTGTGATATATTGCTAATCCCTAACCCTTTTCCTAGTTACTTCTCTCTTTCGCGATTTTTCGTATCCATTCTCGCAGGTTCATTGAAATTGGTACTTATTGAGGCTATGGCTTACTATTCTGATTCTCGTGGTTTTATGAGCACCCCTACTTATGATATTCTTCAAGAGCAGGTAAATCTATTGTCTTGTCAATTAGAACGCTATGCTTTAGAGCGAGGAGTTGTGTTAGATAGCGGGCACGATCAATACAGTTCTTTATCAGGCGCTAGTTATCCAGTTGTTCCTATATGTCAGACTTGTGGTTTTAAGGGCCATTCACCTGCTGAGTACCAACGTGGTTATTTGTCCACTCCAGAGTGGGCCATACCCTGACACTTATTTCCCTAGATGGCCTAAGCACTCTAGTCTATCATATGGAAACAAGCCAAATCTCTCCCTTCCCTACCCGGCAAACCTGAGTCAACAAGAGAGAGATGGCTCAGTACTGGGATAAATCAAAAGAGATTTTGGAACCCAATACTGAGTCACACAACGATCAGAAGAAGTAGTCACACACAACTGACCTCTAACTACCCTACGCTCTCCGTAAGCTCAAAAGCGGAAAGTCCATGTGCGGACACAGAGAAGCTTGTTGTTGGGCTTGGCTCTTTGTGGAAGAGCGAGTCAAAGCATCAACAACATGCTGATCTCGCCGCAGGTAGCTATCTCGATAGGAAAAACGAGATCTACCATTAGGACGGTAGATATCACAATCAAAGGCAAACCGAGGAGGAAAATCAGAAAAATCAGAAAAACCAAGTCCTCGATGCTGCCCAAACACATCAACATGATCAACTCTAGACCTCGTGTTGGTCTTAGGTGCACTCAAGGTTTGGGACTGACCCTAGATACGCCTAAGAGCCTGAACACGGTCTCTCCGCGCGATCTTGGCGCGCCTGAAGCATCTCTCGATCATGTGTCCATCCTTCCAACAGAAGGTACAATGATACTTCACCTTCTGAGAGGTAGAAGTAGCATGATGGGGCTTTGCCTTCTGAGAGGTCTGTAGGATCAAAGATAACCGACTAGAAGGGGGTGAATAGTAGGTTATAAAATTCTTAACTAATTGAATAATTAATGACTAGATGATTACTACGCAATGAATTGACTGAGGAACAATCCTACACAATACAAGCAATTCTAAACAATTGACAATAAGCAATAGAGAGCAAGAACAATTACTAAAATAGACAAGAAACAAACATAATGTGACACTCGATGTTTTTACCGTGGTATCGGAAACTTACCGGTTTCCACTAATCCACGTTGAGGTTAGCCCGAACTAATCGGACCGGCTCTACGAATTAAGCCAAAACACCTCGATCACTATTGGTAGCTCTTCCTCCGCTCCGGAGATGGTGAACTCCAACCACTCACAATTCGGCACGGGCTTCTTCACAATCTCCTTTGAAGAAGTCACTGGCAATCAATCTTCCCGCCGTCTAGGTGCCGGCAAGTACCAAGAGAATGGACTAATGAATTCACTTGACGACGCTCGAGTGCAATTGGATCAAGATAGAAAATGAATGCACTAAAAAAATGTTCTACCAACTCAAATGAATGCTCAAGAGAGAAATGAGGGTGCAGTGAATGCTCTAGGGCTCAAATGAATTCGATGAAACTTCAGCAACCTGCCCAAGTGCAGGTGGAGGGGTATTTATACCCTCACCAACCAAAACTAGCCGTTGGATAAAATTAATCCTGAAAAATCAGGAAAATCGGTACTACCGCTGTACAAAGTGCGGTACTACCGATTTACACTATAGCACATAGTAACAGCTATGTCAGAAGCGACAGAACTAGTCGTTGGATTTTAGTGCGGTACTACCGCCGTTGAAAGTGCGGTACTAAAGCATGGAGGTGCGGTATTACCGCACTTCGGTTGTACCGCCGTGCTAATATCGGTACTATCGATTCTTGGCCAGTTAAATCTTTTCTTGGGGAGCTCTCTGGAAAAAACATTCCGAACATCGGTACTACCGCAGGTTGGTGCGGTGCTACTGATTTTTCTGAGAGAGCACAGTGAGTTATCAGACTTATTTTCAAATGCATGCATGATCCTAAATTGATCCAATATGTACACAAGCATGCTATCAAGCTACTTTCAATGATCCCTCTTAATAGTACGGTATCTAACGTATAATCCGGTCTTCCAACTTTCTCCAAAGACCGGTAAAATTGAAAAACGATCCTATATTTTATTGTACCTTTGTTTTAATCTTTCTTGATGCCGAGATTCCACGTAGCTTGTTCTTGTTTAATTCCCATATGAGACTTTGTCTATATAACCTCAACACACATGTTAGTCTCATATTCATAAATAGTCATCAATTATCAAAACCAAGAATTCGGGGGCCTAGATGCTTTCAATCTCCCCTTTTTGGTAATTGATGACAACACACAAGTTAATAGAGAGAAGAAGGGTTTTGAATATACTACTTGTATGAGAACAAGTTACATACTCAATTTTTGACTTTAGAGATGATAATTGAATCTTTCGGTTTATTTCAAAGGCTAAAAAGAAAATGATTCAATTTCTTTTCAAAATCAATATAACATGCTCCCCCTAAATATGTGCATATTTTGAAATGAGTTTAAATTGCACAAATGAACAACACTTTTATTTGGGGAATTGATAAAGAATGAAATTTAAGAGATTTTTGATATGCAAACAACAATACTTGAACTAAAGATTTGATAGGTAACGAAAGCATAAAGTTCATTACATAACATACGTTGTTCATCCACACACAAGCTAGAAAGATAAAAACATTCATAGTGTCATTACACCACATAGACTATTACATAAATATAGAAAAAGCTCAAAATTCCTTATTTTTCTCCTTCTTCTTCAATTTTTCTTCTCCCCCTTTGGCATCAAGGACCAAAAAGCTCACTCTTAAGGAGGTTGGTCTTGGGCTTGAGAAGAAGTATCCGGACGACGACGGTGTGCGCGCGGCGTCGTCGTAGTGAGGAGCAACAGGTCTCGAGAGCGATCATCCTGTCGCCAAGGGTAGTGATCCATCCAGACAGAGATGAGTAGTCACCTGACAGAGCGGAGAATTGCTCAGTTAGGGAGGTGATGTTGCCGCTCATTGTGGTCATGTTGTCTGAAATGTTTGTCATGGTCCCACTCAATCCCATGACCGCAGAGTACAGCTTGGCCATTGTCACTTCATCACCTTGCGGCCCCTGCTCCTGCTGTTGCTGAGAAGAGGAAGCTCCAGGATGCGCACTAGGATGCAGAGGCAACTGATGGTCTCGTGGTTTGTATGGCTTGTGAACTCCTCCCTTGCCACCTCTGAAAGGACCATTCTTGTGAATAATTAGCTTCATATTATACGGTGCATAGTTGATCCTTCGAGTCCGATCATTCTTAGATTCATTCATCTCACAGATTATCAAGTCAATCACATCAAATCTGGTTCCCGATGTGATGTAGCGAATCAGATTCCAGACATGTCCTCTAATAGCGTCATAATTGCCGCTTTTTGGAAGTATGGTGTTATTGATTATCCTGTTGATCAGACTAGGAATAGGCTACAGACCAGGAAGCTTGCCAGGCACAAAACGAACACTTGGATCATAGAAATTTGAGCACTGGTGAAGAGGAATTGCTGGACGATCGAACACCTTTTCGTAGGGATTGGAGACGGTGTTTAAAGCAGCCTCAAATTCTGCCTTATTTGGGCTCATATATTGAGATCCAGTCATCCACTCAAGGTGCTCATAATTTGGGGATATCCACAAAGTCGCATAGAATTGACGAATCAATTCTTCGTTGTAATCTGACTTGAGTGTAACTAAGTGGTGTATCCTGGAGTCCTGGAACATGCGCCAAGTCCCAGCAAACATATTTAAGCCTTCTATATGATCCCAGTCCACATATTTGTGATTTGCAAACTTGCTATTGAGATAGAATTCTTCATACACTTGCTCCTGGAACTGTGTATGAAATCTTGGGTTTGCAGTGTTCTTAGGAAACACATACTGTCTACGATGCCTGAGGATAGCATAGTTATCACTTTGCATGCTACGAATGTCGTCCCTTCGTTCACTATCAATTTGAACCCTTTCCTCATCATCTCCATCATCATCCCCTTCTTCTTCTGCAGCATCAGGCATTTGATTGTCAGAAGAGGAGTTTTCATAGCGTTCAGACTCAGTATTAGAACCATTGGAGGTTCCACTGTCACTGTCCTCTTGAGTTTGTTCCGGCTGTCCCTCATGCTCTGGCTCAGCAGGACGAGGAACATGGGCAGGGGTTTGACGAGATGAGCCTTGCCCTGCACTCCCGCTACTAAGATATGTCTTTCTTACAGGATTCCTGCTTTCAGCGATTTTTCTGACAGCATTTCGTGTCTTGGGAGCCATCTTGAGAAAAAGGAGACAAAGAAGTCAAAGGGAGTGCGAAAAGATATGAAAGTTAGGTTGAAATTAAATGAAAACATTGTGCTAAAGTTTTTCAGGGAAATCGGTAGTACCACGAATCTGCGGTAGTCTTAGGGTGTGGTAATCTACGACCCCTGCGGTAGTACGAGGTCAGTCTTGATAGTACCGCCTGCGATAATACCGCGCTCTCGAGCGGTATTACCGATTTTCCTGAAATTTTCTAGGGCAGATTTATCTATGATTCAAGATGATATTTTTAATGGATATGATCCAGTAGAAAGATGTTAAAACATCAAACATCACTAAAACTATTACTTTGCCCAAGGATTTAGCAACAAAATGTCCACATTTCAAGTTTGAACCTAGATTCTCAAAAGAGGTCAAAAAGGCATTGGGCTAGAGTGGAGGAGACGGCGCTCATATAGAGGACAAAAGACCACTCGAGGTTTAGCTAGCATAGTACTTGCGACTTTGTACACAAAGTTCATGACAAAATATGTCAGCAAATATACGATGTCATCATATGTGTCAGCATATTTAGCTATGAAGTATGCGATGTCATCGCATATGCCAACAACTAAATGATATCATCACACGTGTCAGCATACTTAGCCATGAAGTATGTGACGTCGTCGCATATGTCAGCAACCAGATGATCTCAACGCACATATTAGCATATTATTGAGGTTAGTCCATATGTCATGACTAAAATTAAGATCATCACTTATGTCATTGTCTTTCTTGGACATAAAGTAATAAGATGTAAAGTTAAATTTTACAACTTAAATTAAGTTGTAATTCTAGTTATAGACAACATACCATGAGTTTATAAAGAGGTTTCAAGTCATGATAAGGTTGTAAAGTTCTTTTGGAACCTATAAATAAGACATGCCGATGTACCCAAAGAGAAGCTTGAAAATTTCAGAAATAAATACTTCTTTGCTCTAAGATTTGAGGGAAATATTTCCACCCCCTTAGAATTGAGAATTATCTGAGAATTCTTGTCTCTATCGTTCTTGTGTTAGCATCTACGATTGCAAGAATACATTTACTCTACATGAGAGAGTAGACAAAGGGATCGAAGCATGTGTTTGGGTGAATCAAATATTACACGTTCCTCTTGATAAATCTAATCTAAAGAAAATACTGAAAAATCAAAAAATTCTACTATACTGTGGCCTTGGCGCATGAAATAGCTGGTCTACGAAGGACTCAGCTCATGAAATAGTGTGCATGTGATTGGTCTGGTGATGTGGCAGGCTAGGGCTGACGTGGTGGACACGTGGCAGCTGACGTGGCACCCACGTGGCACTTAGGGCTGTGGTGACTACTGACTCAGGCGGATCTGGCTCACGAGTCTATGGAACAGTGGTGGCTGGTAGGTGGGGCCACTGTCAGTGACTCGGCGCAAGATGGGCTCAGCTCATGGAGAATTCAAAAAGACGCACGGGCGTGGGTGTGGGGTGACACGGACGGCGTGTGAACCGAGATGGCGACGCATGAATCGAGTGGGTGATCGGGCGAGTAGAGCAAGTGCGGTACGAGCGACGGAGGTGAGGGCAACGACCGGTCGGCGTAGCTGGGTTTGCCGACTAGCAGAGTTGGGCGAAGTGGCGGGGCTCACCGACGGCGGCGTACTCAGCAAAGAAGTCGATGACGACGTCAACTGATGGCGGGGTGGTAAATGCGACGGCGGGGCTCGGCGAACTCCGGCGAGGATGGCGGCGCTGGCTGGGCGGTGAGCAGCGTAGCGGTGGCGATTGGACGAGGAAGCGAAGCGGCGGTGCAGGTTTTATGCACGGACGCCAAGGTTGGCTGGGTCGCATACGGCATGGAGACCGAGTCGGAGACGACATCAAGAGCTTGGCTCGAGCGCGGAAACCAAGGCAATGGCGGAGATGGAGTCCCGATCAGGGATGATAATGAATAGTACTCACTCCGTTGGATGAGCGACGCGTGGCATGGTGTGAGATCGGATGGAGATGGGAGAAAATAAAGATGAACAGTACCCAATAGTCTAGATGGCTGACATGTGTCATCGAACAAGATTCAACAGTTGGCTTCAGTAAACGACTGGATGGGTGACACACGGCCAAGAGGGAATCGAATGGCTGAGGATTAGATGGGCCAGATTAACAGTAATGGGTCAGCCTGTTATTGTTTTAGGGTTTTTAAGGGATTTTCCAATTTTGAAAATTCAAGTAAAATGAAATAGGCTCTAGAAAATAGCAAATAAATCTAAAAAATCCTAGAATATTCATTGAGACATAAGGAACCTACATAAAATATTTTTAGCATATGTTAATGTTTATTTTAGTTATATTAAATCCTTTTATTTATTAAAAAATTTAATTTAAGCTTCAAATAAATCCAGAAAAATTCAAATAGTGAATTTTATTTTAAAAGCTTCGAAAAAAACTCTAAAAATTGAAATGTTACACATGGCGAGGGGCACCAGCTCCTGGGGAGGAACCGCTGAGCCCTTTGGGGGATGACCACGCCAACAACCCTAGTCTCTCCTCTGCTTGTATGTAATATCCTGGACGTCGTTTCGGCGTCGGTTCCTAAATTAATCGCGGAGTCGCCCGGATTTTTGGTAAATCGCGGGAGGTAAAAATAAATTCTTCAGAATAGTCTAAAATAATAAAAAAGAATTAAAATAATTAATTAGGAGGTTTTAGGGCATCAGGAGGGTGGGCGACCACTTTAGGCCACCAAAGCCCAAGCGGGGCCGTATCCTCCCAAACCCTAGCACTCCTTTATAAACTCCCTCCTTGGCCTCCTTTTCCCTTTAGCTACGCCACCTCCTGCCTCTTTGCCTCCCCTGCGCCCAAGTCTTTGCTGCAAGGAGAAGAAGGAGAAGAAGGAAGAAGGGAAGAGGAAGGAGAGGAAGAGAGGAAGGAGAAGAAGGGAAGGAGAAGGAGAGGAAGAAGAGGGTGATCCCAATCCCCTAGGTAATTCTCTTTCATCCCAATTCCTCTGATTTTTGCTATTTTAGGGTTCTTAGCCCAAGGTTTTGGTGGGGATTAGGATTTAGAACCCTGACTAGAGAATCCCTACTGTTTGCCTGTAGATTGATTCGCGTGGCGTTCTTTGTTGTGCGTTTAGACCTCGAAAATGATTTTTCCCGAGGGTCTCCCCAAAAGTAAAAACGTAGAGGACGACGATACGCATCTACTGTATTTTTTAGATGTTTTGGCCACGTAATTTAGGCGTACCAGGGTTTGGAATCTCATTGTCCGTCAGGGGTGCATACAGGGACAGACCGTTGTTCAGATGGGAATTAGGGGTAGAAGATGATTTTTAAATTTTAGGTCATAATTGAGAAAAAGGTAGAATTCGATAATCTAGTTCTTTGTAAAAGAACGAATTTTTAGAGCCTTGATCATTTCTAGGGGCCAGCGTCACAAGTCGGTATCGGACTTTGAGCAGACGGCGTTCTGTTTTGTGCATTAGATATCATCTTGTTAATGACAAAGATAAAAATATGTGATCTACATGAAAATTGTAGGTGTTTAAGTGAGAAATCCGGATATATAACTTTTCTTTGTGATTAATTATATATTTTTAAAGATAAGAAAATGTTAAGCGTAGCATTGCGGTAGAATATTGTAGAACCGTTCTGCGGGGAAGGATGTTGTGGGGTTTAGGATTTTAGCGACACTTTTCTTTGAGAGTCATGATTGTATTGCTGTGTATTGTGCTGAGAGATACATTTTTGGACAGGCGGATTTGCTTCTGATCGAGCGTGATCTCGTTGCTTGGCAGTGAGGCAAGTAAGCGTAAGCGGTTGTGCTACATGTTTAACTTGTTAATTATTCTACCTTCACAATAATTTATTCTCTTAATTTGAGGTGCTATGACATTGTTACATGTTTCCTCAATATGGTCCATGTGGTAGTATTTTAAGAACTCAATTGTTTATGATCTTGATGGTTTATTTGTGGGTATATGAAATTGTTCTTGATGAAAGAAATATAGTTGTGGAGTAGTATTCTTTATGAACATAAGATGGTATAGGTGGTAGTATTCTTATTGAATACTTGTGGTTGTGGGGGGTAGCATTCTTGATAAATATATGGTGGACTATGTGGTAGGTTCCCCTATAGATCAATTGATTATGATCTTGGTGAGCCGAATGTGGGCTATGTGGTAATGATCTTAAGTATCATTGGCATTGTACTTATTGAGACACATGTGGATTATAAGGAAGTATTCTTGATCATTATATTATTGATCTTCGTGGTTAAATTATTGTGGTTTATGAATATCATAACATTCATATCATATCATGACATTCGCATTGTGGATGTCGCCGCTTATAGCCGCGACCGTACCAGTACAGTATCGTACATTGCCGTAGTACGATGCAACTCTTACCTTGTTGGGTAAGAGTGCAGTGGAGCATGAGCATTCATATGTGTTGCATTGTGGAAAGATCATTTGCATACTTATGCAAAGTATTGTGGTGAAGTTATTTTACAAATAAATGCAACTTCATAGTTGTAATGTGGATGTGGCTCATGAGAGACATTTGTGGTATGAGAAATGTGGCGGTGGTCGTGGAATGGGGTTCACCACTTGTGGTATGGTAGGGGTTGAGATTGTGGTATGAGATTCTTTTCTCTTGTGGTAACTGTTGATAGCAGTTATGAATGCGAGAAATAATAAAAATAATGAGGTAAAAGCTGTTGATGCTTTCCTGTCATTGGTAGTGGTAGTTGGTTGAAGTTATGAAGTAGACAAACGGGATTTATTGCTAATGTTTTATTATTGTTGGTAGTAAATGTGGTTAGAGCTATATTTGTGGTCACCGTGGAGAATAAATATTGATGATTAACAACATTGTAGTTTGATTAGCTTGTTAAATAGTTTGCTTGCTGAGATTTTATCCCACTCTTGTTTTTCCCATTCCAGGTTATTCTCGAGCAAGCATGGGAAGGGTAGGGCGGCACATCACTGTCACACACCATATGATGTTTTATATTGTAATAAATAAGTGTAGTATCTGGTTATTCATCTTTATTGTCATTGTTGATCTTGTATAACTAATAATTTTTGGCTGTGGTTCACTTTAATCGGTTAAAATTAATAGCAGTTGTTCTTTAACTAATAGTGTTCCATTACCTTTGTTTTAGTATGCTTTCGCTTAGCTTATCATGATTTAGAAAATTGTTACCAGTTTATGTTATCTCATAAATTGGCTACCTTGTAGAGTGGTTTAGTGGCATCCCAGGATAATGTGGGTCCTGGGGTGTTATAGTTGGTATCAGAGCGGGCGTTAGGTCCGTGGTAATTAAATTATTAAATTGACACACTGGTGCATAGTAGGATGGGATGGGTCAAGCATTGCATTTATGCTTTTGACATGTTGTATTGATGATTTATGTTATGATATGATCTTGCATGATTATGATTTGCTTCTATGACTGCTATGAGTAAAGATAGTCGTTGACAAGAGGTACAGGTTGTAGTTGTTGCCTGGGCATTGATTATTTATACCACCGTTCGTGGTATAGGGTTAGTGATGCAGTTACCTTGGGTAACTTAGTTGCGGATGTCATGGGTAAGTGTTGTGGCTACAGACCAAACAGAGAGAGAGAGGGGTATGGTAGTGGAGAGTTAGGTGAGCAAATGACCTCTTGGCCTCTTCCAAGAGTCGATATTATGTATATATATATGTACCTCGCAACGAGCGTTTACACTCGTAACCTTACATCGAGCCTCCTTCGGAGGGCACCCATGTCACTACATATGTCTTATTACTGCCTCACTTGATATCTACGCCTTCCCACAGGCTAGTTGGGTTAGGTGGGAGCCACCCCTACAACAGGAGCCTCTCATGGCGAGGGGCTTCACAGGTCGAAGCCATGTTGCCGAGTCCTTTGGCCCCCTCCGTCCCTGCGGCTTGTGACATAGTGTGGTTGTAGACGCATGTGATTTGGCGCATGTAGGTCCTCGTGGCTCTGCGGTCGAGTCGGGGGCGCGGTAGTCGTTGTGAAGTCTTGCATTTGGGTGGTGCGTAG